>NW_004624794.1:11640420-11702369 GCF_000247695.1 Heterocephalus glaber | reverse complement strand
TTTAGCTCAGTGGTGCCGCCGTCTGCCTCGCAAGCACAAGGTCCCGAGTTCCATCCCTAGTACCCCCCCCCCCCCAAAAAAGAAACTGAGCTTAGAGAGGGAAAATGACCTGCCTGGGGTCACCCAGCTAAGAAAATGGTAGAGCTGGGATTTGGATTTTTTTTGTACCGGGGATCAAACTTAGGACCTTGTGCTTATGAGGCAGGCATGGTCCCACTGAGCTAAGTCACTGGCCCTGGATTTTTTTTTTTCTTTTTGAGACAGCGTCTATGTACCCCAGGCTGGCCTTAAACTTGGCGGCAATGCTCCTGCCTCAGGCTCCTGAATGCTGGTATTATAGGCAGGTGTCCCCACACCTGGTGTAGTCAGGATTTGAACCCACATCCACTGCTTCCAGAGCTGGTTGCAGATCATCTTACTGCCATTTAATGCTTCAGAGTCTTAGGAAATTCTGACTACAAATTATAGGCTGTCAGTCCTCAGGGTGTCTGCTGACCAAGCTGATTTCATGATGCAGCCACTGTTTTTTTTTTTCTTTTTGAGAGGGTCACACTATGTAGTGCAGGCTGGCCTTGAACTCACTATGTAGCCCAGCTAATCTTGAGCTCACAGCAATCCTCCTGCCTCAGCCTCCTGAGTCCTGGGATTACATGCGTGTGCCACCACACCCCATCTCAGCCACTGTGTTAAAGGGACCACCTCCCCTAGCCCCTTTGTTTTTGCCACCGGGATCGAACTCGGGTCCTTGTGCTTGCAAGGCAGGTGTCGGAACCACTGAGCTAAATCCCTGGCCCCTACCCTAGCCCCTCTGCCCCAGCCCCTGCCCCAGCCCCCCCACCCCGGTTTCTGGTGCCCATGCCCCCAGGGTGCCAGCTGGGCGGGTCTCACCCCCCAGGACCAGCTGCTGTTTTGTGATGACTGCGATCGGGGTTACCACATGTACTGCCTGAGTCCCCCCATGGCGGAGCCCCCAGAAGGTGAGAGAGGAGGTGGGCGCACTTGGGGGTGGCTGGGTTGGAGAGTTGATGGGAAAAACCATGTCCACTGGGGAGGGGTGGGGGCTGGCTTCTTGGACGTGGCCTGATTCCCTTCTCTCTCCTGCACTTCTGCAGGGAGCTGGAGTTGTCACCTCTGTCTTCGGCACCTAAAAGAAAAGGCTTCTGCCTATATCACCCTCACCTAGGCCTGGCTCTGTTCTCCTGGACTCCAGGGTGGTGCTGCCCACCTGCCTCGGAAAGCCTCTCCCGTCCCTGTCCTGGCCCCCCGTGGGAGGGAGAGGTGAAGCCCAGAGGGGCTGGGCCGCCGTCCCCTCTGCAAGTGGAGCATTGGCCCTGGGCACTGGTGGGCCCAGCAGGCCCCTCTCCTTCCCTTCCTCCCTCCCCATCCCTTGGCAAATGGGCACCAGGGGCTTCTGCTCCCCTCAAAGCCATACCCCGCCTCTTGGCGGGCACAGGGGGGTAGTGGATGCCAGCTAGGGGCATGGACAGAGCCTTTTTCTAAAGAAAAAGACAAAAAGTTTAAAAAAAAGAAAGAAAAGAAATTAATATATACAAAGAGTCCTGTGAGGACTGGCTGGGTGGAGGGGCACTGCCAAGCATCCACTGGGCACCGCTTATGCCAGCTTCCTGCCTGGCTCCCCCACCCCATTTCTGGCGTTGCAGCTGTCCCACCTCTCCACTAGAGGTGGGCACCGTCCCCCGGTGACCAGGGCTGGTGGGCATGGTGTCCACTCCACCCCCTCCTCGTGCTCACCGTGGATACTGCATGATGTGAACCATGGTTCTGAACTCTGTTCCTGCCCCTCCCCGACAGCCCCGCCCCGAGTCCACCCAGTGCCTGCCGCGTGGCTGCCATGGTGGTGGGTGGCTATGGGGCCAGGTGGGTGCCCACTGGGCGCCCACTGGAATGAGAAGCACAGACTCTGCAACAGACTCGTTTTCCCTCCTCCCCGGTTCCCCTTTCCCTCCTGGCCGGGCTGGGGTGCCCTCTGCCACCCTCACTGGCCATTTTGGAGGTAGCGAGGGGGCACGGTTGTTTCTTGTGGTTGTGTGTGTTTGTTGTTCAGATTTTAAAAAAGGGAAATTGAGACGGCAAGTGGGGGAGGTGGTGGGCTTGGGGGATTGTCCCCCAATCCAGGAGTGCTCCCCCCTTGTGACTGAGTCTCCTTCATTGCCTGCCTCTGCTGTGAATCAACTTGTTCTGTGTATTAAACTGGGCCTGACCCCTCTGCCCAGCCTGCCTCCTTCTCCAGCCTGGTGTGGGAGTCACCAAGAAGGGGAGCCGGGGCCTCGTAGGGGGGTAAGCGGCGTGAGCCGCCACCTCCACCTCCACCTCCTCCCGTGCCCTAGCTCCTGCCTCCCTCTGGCTTTGTCCCAGCTCCTCCCAGCCTCTCCGGAAAGGAGAAGGGGGGAGGGGGCTCCCGCCCAGCCAGCTGTGGTTGCCCTGGCAACGGACTGCTGCAGCTGCAGAGGGAGGCGGGGAGGAGGGCAGGAGTGAGGACGGGGGAAGGGAGGATGGAGGGGAAGATAGTGGCCCCTCCTGGGCTAGGGTGAGGGGCAGGGGTGTCATGTGGGGAGCCTGGTGGACACCTGGGGTCCCCTGTTCTGGACGTGGGCAAAGAACGCTGGTGAAGGGGTGAAGGAGAGAGATGGTAGGGGAGGGCAGGAGGAAATACCGAGACTCAGGGACAGTAGAGACGGACTGGGTGGGGGTGAGGCGTGAGGGAGAACCAGGACAGATCAGGAGAGACTATGAAAGTCACAGTTTACTGAGAGAATCAGAAAAGGAGGGCCACGGGAAGGAGGGCCAGGAGAGAACGGAGATGGAGACTTAGTGGGAGAGGAAGTAACAGTAATAAAAACCAGTCCCATGCTGGGGAGGGACAGAGTCCACACTAGTTGGGAGAAGTGTGAGGTGGGGGAAGGATCAGCAGAGGGAGAGCGGGAGAGCCAGAGCACCAGGAAACAAATGCGCAACAAAGTAAGAAGGGAGGCCCTCAGAGAAGATTGTTAGGGTTCCAGGACAGGCAGAGCCCTGGGACAAAAGACCACAGAATTTAGGGGCACAACAGAAAAACCTGGAGAGGGCCACAGGGTGGAGGCCACCAAACCCTGGGTGAGGAGAGAGCCTGAGGAGTGGTAGGGGAGGGCCCAAAACGCCAGAGAAACTGGGGCAAGATGGGGAAGGGCCAGGAGGGCCTGTGTGTGGTGGGTGTGGAGGGCGCTGGTGTGCCTCCAGCACCAGGGGAGGGTATGAGCACAGTGTTCCAGGTCTCCAGCCCCGGCCGGTGGGGGAGGGCAGCAGCCTGGGGACTGAGGTCAGGGCATCTGGGAGGGAGGAGGAAAGGAGACTGCTGTTCTCTAGAGGGCTCCGGCGCTCCTCCTCTGGACACAGTCCCCTGCCTTTGGCACAAGACAGTATGAGGGGGAAAGGTGTGAGTCAGAAGCATGGGGTTTGGGCTCAGGAGGGAGAGCAGTGACAGGTGAATGGGTGAGGAAGGGTGGAAAGATCCACCACGGACAGCCTGTCCAGAGGCCGATGAGACCCATGCAGTCAGATCAAGCCTTTCCCTAAGGGTCTGGGCCTGGGACCCTCAAATGGAATTCTTAGAATCAGAAATCAGGGGCCAGGGATTTAGCTCAGTGGTTCCGGCCCCTGCCTCGAAAGAGCAAGGTCCCGAGTTTGATCTCTGGTGCCAAAAAAAAAAAAAAAAAAAAAAAAAATCAGTTTCCTGACTGCCTCTGGACCCACCTGCTAATAAATGCTCAAGTAGCAGACCGGACATGAGCAAAAGCTGCCTCTCCAAATGGAGGGCCTCAGAGGAAGGCCGGACCCTGGCTGAGGCCACAGGCTGTCAGTGTCTTTGTGACCATTCTGCGTGAGGGAGTGAGGGTATGCTGTGCTGTGTCCCCTTTGGTCTGGAGGTAGCTGTGGAACCCCCAAGCCGCCTACTTGATAACTGGCACAGGAAGGTCCAGTCCACTGGGACAGACTGAAGGAGAAGGGACAAATCTGTGTCCAGGGCAGAAGATGCAGGATAAGCTGGGCCTGTGATCTGCCCCAGAAGCCAGGAGCCCTGACTTGTGAGTCTGTCAGAAGAGATCAGAGCTACCAGGCTAGAAATCTGCCTTTTTTTTTTGTTTTTTTTTGAGACAGTCTCCCTACATTGTTCAGGTTGGCCTTAAACTATGTAACCCAGGGGGGCCTTGAACTCCTGGCAATCCTGCCTCAGTCTTCTCGATGGTAGGATTACAGGTGCACCACCACACTTGGCTTTTTTGTTTTTGAGACAGGGTCTTTGTAGTCCAGGCTGGCCTCAAAATTAAGATCCTCTTGCCTCAGCCTTCTTAGTGCTGGCAGTACAGGTATGCACCACCACGCCCAACTAAATTTGGCCTTCTTTATGGTATGTCACAAACCCTGAGCTTTAAAAGTTGGCCACTCAGCTGGGCATGGTAGCATGCCTGTAATCCCAGCACTCAGGAGGCTGAGGCAGAAGGATTGGTATGAGTTTGAGGCCAGCCTGAACTAAAGGGCAAGATCCTATCTCAAACAAAAAACAAAAGAAAAGTAAGCACTTTTTCTAAATCTAGCACCCCTCCGTGGGGTGGGTGGATTTGGCTTTTAGGCCTTTAGCATACAACTTCTGAGATACAATTTTTTTTTTTTAATTTAAGGACATTTCACATTGTGAGGGTTGGATTTCTATTGTTTGAGTTCCAAGAAAAAATTTCAAGGCTGCTGTCTTCTAGTTCTCGTTCTTCTTTTTGAGACAGGGTCTAAGTTGCCTCAAACATGCAATCTTCTTGTCTCAGACTCCTGAGTAGCTGGGATTAAAGGCAGGCAAGGTGTGGCTGTGGCTGTCCCGTTTTTTTTTTTTTGTGGTACCGGGGATCAAACTCAGGAACCTTGTGCTTGTGAGGTGGCACCACTGAGCTAAATCCCCAGCCCTGGCCCCTGGTTCTTAGGGAAGTATGTGGTGTGTGCAGGGGTGGTGATGGGTGTTTGGGACAGCAGACAAGAGGAAGGTGCCAACTTCAGGTAGCTGCCTTGCTAGTGAATACACAAGCTGTTTCTATGAAACATTTATTTCCTTTGAAACCTCCAGAAACATGCCAGAAAATCTCAAGACAGGGATGGATAGGAAAAAAAGACCATGAAGAATAAAAAAATCCCCAAAAACCAAATCAACATATCAAAAAAGCCTGCTTTCTCCAGCCATCAGATAGAATACCAACCTCAAATTAAATAGATTTGTTTTGCAGAAATTCTTAAAAAACAACAGAAAATAAACCCCCAAAATCATAATTTACACTTGTCAATATACACGATTAGGTCCCCGTAATGATTCAAATGATCTGAAGATATGAGACAACTAAAAAAAAAAGAAAAAAAGACTCCAGGTTACCAGGTAGGGGTCTGAGGAAAGGGGTGAGGACGGGGTTACTGGAGAAGCCCCAAGAACAGGGGCTGGGGAGGGAGAAGACATCACAGTAGTTGGCCAGGGCTGAGGACAGCTGTAGGGCAGGGCCGACTGCTCTGGTGCAAGGAGGAGACTGCAGGGCCGAGGTTTTCCTCTGGGGTGGGCTTTGGGGCCAGAGGTGGATCATAGGGAGCCAGACCGGTGTCCTCTTTTCTGGCCCTGCCCCTTGGGCCTGGCACTTCCCTGAGTGCCTTTGCCTCCTGCAGTCCCAGAGCCTGCTCCCCTGAGGTTTCCAGCCCCAAAGAGAAGGCAGTGAGGTCTCTGGCCAGGGGCCAGGCCAGCTGGCGCTGGCCCTCAGCCCCAAGCTGCTGCCAACTCCTCCCTGCCTGGTGCTTCCCAGAAAGGGACGCTACCTGCTCGCCCACCGACCTGTCCCTCTGGACCTCCCACTGCCTCCAAGCCCGTGAGGGACACGCCTCAATCCTTAGCTGAGGTGAAGGGAATCCACAGACTGTGCCATCCAGACTTGTTCTGGCGCAACTCTACTTGAAAAAATAAATATATATATATATATTTTTTGTTTGTTTGTTTTTAAAGGAGAAAAAGGGAACTTGTGTTTCCTGGGTGAGCAGCGTAGTACCACACCGGCCTGGCTGCCTGGCGAGCTGCCCCTTATTGCCTTTAGAGAACAGCATCTCCGGGGTTCGCACTGCGAGTGCTCCCCGGGGAGCACAGTGAGCGTGTCTGGGGGCTGCTCTCCCTGGGGCCTTCGAGATAGGCAGGGAGCCTTGCAAAGGAAAACAAAAGCAGACAGGAAATGAAGGCTGTTTTTCTCCAGCCCTGTCCCGAGGCTCCTGGAGCGCCTTCTGGAGCCCAGAGGAGGCCAAGCTGCTGGTCAGGGCTTGGTCAAGCTGGGGGTGCGGGGAGGAAGAGGAGGAGCCGGAGGGTCAGGCTGGCCAGGTCAGTAGCTCAAAGGTGGAGGGGCCTATGGGCCCCAAGCCCAGGCGCTGTGGTCTCTGGCAGGAGAGGAGCTGATAGAAAAAGATCGTATAAATGGTCCCGATTGTACAAACAGAGTTTCTCAAAGCAGTGGACTCTGGTTGCTGCGGTTTCTTCTCTCCATACTGGGGTCCCCAAGAAAATAATTTAAACTCTATGAAAGTGCTCCTGTTTGCATTGTGGAAGAAGGGGCTGAGGAGAGGACAATGTCCATGCTTTCCAAGCTAGCACACTGGGGACCAAGAAGCCCTGGTCTGTGGCCCTGTGGGGCCCCTGCCTCTCTGGGATTTGGGGAGGAAAGGGCTCATTTTGCGCTGTCTTTTCATGCAGGGGCTTGGCCCGAAGCCAGACCTGTCATTCATGCGGAAGCAACACAACTGTGGACTCCGGGAGCTGTAGGGTTTGAACACAGACTCCCATGCCTCCTCTGTCTTCCCACAGCTCTGGGTGGCTGGGTCCTAGAAGGCGGCTATGTGTCCCCAGGGACCCCAGGTAGGTAGCTCAGGTGCTGCTGAGGATGGGCTCACAGGCCCTTGGGCTGCGACTGCACTGCCAACAGAGTTCCATCCATGCAGAGGGCTGTGGGGCACTGTGACCAGGAGCCCACAGAGGAGAGGGAGGCCAGGGGCCCACAGCCGGGGGCTCCCCCTCAGAGTTCCTTCTTCTCCCTGCTAAAGAGCTCGGCGAACTTGCGCAGCTGCTCACTGGCAGCCTGGGACTCCTCCTGCAGCCGCTGGTTGTTCTGCCGCAGGCTGGCGACCTCTGACTGCAGTACCACCTTGTCCTGCTTCTCCTGTGGGGGTGGGGGAGGGTGTCAGGCAGGGCTGCTCCTGATCCTGTGAGCCCCAACCTGTTTCCACAGCTGAGTGGCCATGGCCAAGTTGCTCATCTCTGGCAGGGCTGGTTCCAAGGGGTCCTGGAGCTCGCGTATGTAAAGGTCTTAGAATCCAAGCTGTCATGGTTGAATTGCTTGGCAGATATGACAAGTGTTACCTCATGGCACCCCACAGCCACTCCCAACTTGGGGACATCATTACCCTCTTTCTCCTGCTGGACGAAACCAACCCTCACACCACAAGGCTCACTGAGCAGGTGCCACCACTGCTTAAGAGACGCCCCTCCCCTTCTGAGTGACATAACACCCTAGGTCACAGTCACAGTGCTTTAGGCAGTGGAGGGCCCACCTGGACCCTCTGAGTCCTGTGCTTGGGGACTTACACAGCACTTTCGCATGTTCCTGCCTTTTACCCCAAGGAAGATAAACAAGCAGCACAGGTCTCCTCCAACCTTGTTTCTCCTTATTCCTTTATACCCTGGAGACAAGCAGTGCGATCTATTTGGAGTGTCCCCTTCTACATGTCCTTCTCCACCCATGACTGTTAATCTTTTTACAAAGCACAACTACGTTCTAGGAAACAGTTCTGCAGCTTGCTTTGGCTTTGACTTAAGTTACTGGCCTTCCCTTGCATGTTAGTCAGTAGATAGGTTTTTATTTTAATTGGCTGCAGAGTACTGCTGCGTGGTGTCCTGTAATTTACAACGCCATTCTGCTGTTGACAGACAGCCATCTGGCTCCTGCTTCATTGCCAACCGTGCAGCAAGGAACATCCTTGCTCCTGGATCTCTTTGTACCTGCATGGGGAGTTCTCATGGACACATTCCCTGAGGTGGAAGTGCTGGGTCAACAAGATGTACAATTTTTATGTTTTGTTTTTGAGACAAGGTCTTGCTTTGTAGTTCAGACTGGCTTGAACTCAGTATGTACCCAGTCTGGCCTCAAACTCACAGCGATGCTCCTGCTTCAGGCTCCTGAGTGCTGGGATTACAGGCATGCACCACCACACCTGGCTTGTAATTTTTTAACTTTTTTGAGACAAGGTCTCACTGTATTATTTCAGGCTGGCCTTGAAAGTGCAGTGAACCTCCTGCCTCAGCCTCCCCAGTGCTGGGATTATTAGGCATGTTCAACCACACCCAGACAAGGTTTTTATAATACGTGGGATTAAACCCAGGACTTTCCGCACTGAGCTACATTCCCAGCTTTTAAAATTTGATACAGGGTCTGGATAAATTGCCCAGGCTGGTCTTGAATTTGTGACCCTCCTGCCTCAGCCTTCTGAGTGCTGGGATTACAGGTGTGCACACCCATGCCCCACTCAGTATAGTATTGCTTTTACTCCTTACTCATGAGCCCCCTTCCAGAGTAGCAGGGGAGGGTGGGGCGGGAGGCTCGAGCTAGGCCTTACCTTCTGCAGGTCCGTGTGCAGCTGCTTGAGCATTACCTCCAGCTGGTACACCTTGCCCGTCAGGTCCAGGGGTGGCTCCTCACTGGGAAGACAGGGGACAGGGTGAGGTCCAAGGCCCACCAGCTCCTGAGGAGGTTCTCAGCCACAGCTGGGAAAGATGCAGGGCTCTGGCAAGTCCTCTCCCAGAAGCTGGCCCTCCACTGGTCCTGCCCTCCCTACCCCAGGCGCCTCCTCAGATGAGGATGGGTCATGGAGCGCTGGGCCTGAGGAAGGCCCAGGTGGCCCCTGAGAGTGCAACTGGCCCCCCGAGGTGGGCTGAGTGTGACTTTAGGGGGAACCCCGTTTGTGTCCATGGCTACAACCTGCTGCCTGATGTCTCCTGAGCTGCAGGGCAGGCACCGTTCCAGGTGCAGGGGGCATGTAAGTGGACAAAGGGACCCCATGGACAGGACTAGTGGCAGTATTGATGATGATGGTGACACCCTGCCCGACTACTGAGTGCCCTCCTGAGGCCAAGCCCCAAGTCACCCAGCTCCAGGCATGGTCAGCCCTCTGCAGCCTCTAAGTTGCCACTTTGCAGCCAGACAGAGGAGGGAGCTTCCCAGGCTTCGGGAGGGCACACTGTCCACTTGAGTACTGGCTCTGGATTTGAACTCAGGACCCACTACCAGGACCCTCTGTGCAGATTCTCCTGGGGTGAGGCCCCCTGGTGCTGCAGGGAAGAAGGGGCCCTGCTTGGAGTAGGCTCTGAAGATGGCGCCACAGGGTGCTGCAGGCTCTCATGTTCTGTGGCTGCTGGGAGGGTGCAGCAGGTGAGCACCTGGGCCATCCTGTCTCTCTTCCTCTTTCCTCCCTCTCTGGTCCTGAATCAGCAGCTGCCGTGTGAGGTGGGAGGCAGACAGGAGGTCACCAGCTTGGGGGCAAAGGGAACCCAGGAGTGAACCCAGGACCACGTGTGGCCTCCTCCAAGCTACGTGCACTGGTGTGTGAGAGGTGGAAGCCCACAGGCCATGCTCTGGTCAGGTGCCAAGGCAGCATGGAGCACAGAATAGCAAGAGGCCTTCCCATCCACAGAGCCCACAGAGCACCCCGGAGGTGGGCACGGGCCCCGAACCTCGAGGCACAGGCGCACTGCTGAAGCCTACACACAGGCAGCACATGGCCCTTTCCACCCTCTCTGCCTCTTCTCCATTTCACTTTCTCCAGGCCTAGCACAGCCAAATGCCTTGCTCTCAATGTGAGGAGCCACACGTGTGAGGTAACAAAGTGAGACACCTGTCTCCCTGCCCTCAGTCACCTCGGGGTCCCAGATGGCTGGGCCCAAGCCCTGGCAGGGAAAACATGAAAGGAGGTGTGAGGGCCCAGTCTGCATCCTCGGGGACCTGCAGTGGGGGAAACCAAGGAGCAGACAGGCAGGATGGATGCAGGGAGTAGGAGGCGGAGGATGAGGCTTAGCATTTTTCAAGGTTGGAAGTGGAACAACTGTGGGATTAAACCATGTTCACCAGTGGACTAGAAGACTGTCCAGGTCACTGTGGGGACCAGCAGCCTGGTAGGCAAGAGGAGCTCCTGCCTAGGGAGTGGTGGCGACTTGTAACAACTACCCCCTCCCCTGCAGACTGGCTGCCTGTGGGGACCTGGGGTGCTGGGCTCCTGGCTGCCCCCGGGAAGCCTCACCTCATGGTAGGGGTGGTCCTTGGGGTTGGGGGCCCTCGCTCCAGGCTCAGGTGGCTGTGGACAGGACTGTGTGCAGGTGGGATGTCCGGGCTCAGGGCGGGGTCGTTGAGAGAGAAGAGCGAGACGGCTCTTTGCACTGCCAGGGAGAGAGAGAGGGGAGAGGGGCTGAGTCTTACACGTGAGCCAGGCAGGGCTCCTGGCTTCTGCCCAGCTGGCTGCCTGCAAACCTCTCCCACCGAACCTGCATTTTCTTTGCTGTATTTTGCAGTGCCAGGGATGGAACCCAGGGCTTTGTGTACATGGGGCAAAGTACACTGAGTCATACCCCACAGCTGTGCAAATCTTGTTTTTCCTTTATTCCTATTTTTTTATCAGTCCTGTACTATACATGTCTCCGGTGCATGTTCACATCCCTTGTGAGGAGTGGGTACATGTACATGACACATCTCAAAATCTTCTTCTCAGCCCCTTTCTTCCTCTCCCCCTCCCTCTAGCTCTTGATCTCCTTCCCACTGAACAAAATCTCTCTCCCTACTTCCTGCTACCAATCTTCTATTTTGCTGTTTATTTACATTTTGGGTTTCTCATATAAGAGAAACCATGTGATAAATTTAAGTTCATATCTTTGATTTCTTTCACTTAACATTATGGTTGCAAGGAATATCCATTTTCCCACAAATGACTCAAGTTGATCCTTCTTCATGGGGGAGCAGTATTCCAGAGTGTATGAACATTACATTTTCTTTTTTTGTTTTTTGGTACTGGGGATCAAACTCGGGACCTTGTGCTTGTGAAGCACTGAGCTAAATCCCTGGCCCAACACCACATTTTCTTCATTCATTCATCTGTGCATAGACATGTAGGTCTTCCAAGATTTAGCTATTATCCCAATGTAACCCTCATTTCTACTACCCTTTCTCACTTTAAAAAATTTCGTATTTTGCAATACTTTTAGAGATACACAGGGTGGCAAACATAGTGCAGAGAACCCCTTCACTAGCTTCCCCTCATGGTGACTTTTTTTGGTGGCATCAAGGATGGAACCCAGCACTGCTCCACTGAGCTATATCCCTAGTCCTTTTATTTATTTATTTAAAGATAGGGGCTCATTAAGTTGCTATTGTTGCCTGGCTGGGCTTGAACTTGTGATCCTCCTGCCTCAACCTCCTGGAAGGCTGGTATTATAGGCATGCACAGCTATGCCTACCTGTTTATTTGGTTATTTAAAAGAATTAAAAACTAGGGCTGGAGGGCCGGGGATGTAGTTCAGTGGTGGCGTGCCGGCCTGGCAAGCATAAGGTCTTGAGTTCAATCCCCAGTACCTGGAGTGGTGGGTGGGTGGGGCGGCGGCGGCGGTGGTGGCGGTGGTGGTGGTGGTGGTGTGTGTGTGTGTTAGTGTTAGGGCTGGGGTTGCAGCTCAGTGAGAGGGCACTAGTCTAGCAAGCACGAGACCTACCTTGGGTTCCATCCCCCAGCCCTGGAAGAAAAACCAAAAAAACAAAAAGAACAAGCAAAAACTAAACGAATTAACAACTGAAGAATTCCTTTAGTCTTTTCCATTTTTTTGGAACTGCACAGGAAATGCCAATGTATCTTTTTTTTTATTTTGGTACCGGGGATTGAACTCGGGTCCTTGTGCTTGCACAGCAGGCAGCGAAACCACTGAGCTAAATCCCCGGCCCTGCCAATGTATCTTCATTATAAAAGCAAACGCTGCATGTGTGATAAGTGGAAGTCACCTGCCTCCCACTCCTCCACAGGCCCCTGTCCTGCTCCCTGAGAAGCAGGTGCCAACAGAGCGTCCTGTGCTTCCTTCTAGGCCTTTCTGCCACACTGCCCCCTCCCTTCAGCCTTATACGGTTTACCTAGGAAAAAGCTCCCTAGGGGACTATGACACAGCCAGGGAGGAGTATCAGCCCACCCAAGCCTACCAGGCTCCCTATAAACTTCCTCACAAGTGGCTCATGTTTCCCAGGGTGCCCTGGGGCAGGGAGCAGCTACACAGGGATGGGGGCTCTGGCCGAGGCTATAGGCTGGGGTCTGGGTGGCCCTGCCTTCCAGACAATACCAGGGCCTTTGATGCCACTTAGGTCTCCAGGGAGAGGCCTGGGGTCTCCCATGCACTTTTCTTCCTTCCCCTCGGTACTGAGGATGGAACCCAGGGCCTCGAGCATGCTAGGCCAGCACTCTACCACCGAGCCACACCCCAGCCTTCTTCCTAACCGTTTCTTACTGGCCCAGAATCCTAGGCGACCCAGGATGGCAAGAGACCCAGAGGAAACAGAGGTGAGGCCCCAGCTGCCCAGCACCCCACCCTCCATTCCTCCTGGGACACATCCCCTGGCTGTACCCCGTATCATAAGGAGCCCTGGGTTGTACAGCAAAATTTCCCACTGCTCTGAGGTACCCATAGGACAGAGATCCTGCGGGCCTTCTTCCCTCTCCTTTCCCAGAGTACATCTTTCTTTCTCCTACTGGCTGGAGTGAGGCACAATGGCCAGAGCTCCAGCAGGCATGTTGGCTCCCTGCAAGTGGTAGGGTATAGACCTGGAGAACTGGGCCCTCTTGAATTTGTGGAAGTGCCCACCAGTCCTAAAGTGTTCACCTAGGAATCTTCACTTTCATAAACACTTCTGTATTTAAGTTATCATTAATTTGGGTTTTCTGTCACATGCTGTCAAACCAAATCCCAGCGCAGCTTGGACTATTTATTGCATTTGCACTGTAACAAGAACACAGGGTGCAGTCCATTGATGGCTTGCTCTGTGCCTGCCATGTTTCCCACACAGTACTCCATGTATCTTCACTGGACACCAGGCACCTGGCATGGTCACTATCCCTGTTCGGTAGCTGGCAACCAGGGAGACAAGTGCCTTGCTCATGGTCTCAGAGTGGGCAGATGTCAGGGCAGGAGTTATGCCTGCTTCCCCTGGTTCTGGAGCCCGCTGCATCCCCCTGCAAAGCCACAGGCCCCCCCACTGAAGTTTCTAGAACAGAGGAGGGTGAGGATCTGGTGGGGCTGGGCGGAAGCTCTCGCTCCTACCTTCGTAGGCCTTGGCTGCATTTACCAGGCTGGACCACTCAAGGCCGGCAGCCGTGTCAGGCAGTGGCATCATCCCAGGGTCGAGGCGCCTCAGGGCCCGGTCCCGACCGTCAGCCAGTGAGAGCTCTGAGGCTGAGATGGCGGCTGGTGGAGTGGAGACAGGAAGCATCGAGTACAAGTGGGGAAGATGCGCAAACAGACACTGTGTCGTTTCTCAGGCACTGTGTGGTGTGCCTTTCCACAGGGTGCTGTGGGGGCCTCTCGGGGTGACCTAGATCTGAACACAGGTCTGAGGGCGGGGAGCCAAGGGGAGTCTGGGGAAGAGCACCGTTGGGAGATGCAACCACTGGTGCAAAACCCCAGAGACGGGGATACCCCTGTAGGTTTAGGGAACATTGTGGAGGCTGCGCGGTTCGGACAGGGTGAGCAAGGAGGGTAGTGGTGGAAGGTGACATCAGAGAAGGGACAGGGCTGGATCCTATGGGGCCTTGTAGGCTGTAATGAGGACTTTCCTTTTTTTTTTTCTTATAGTACTGGGGGTGGAGCCCAGGGCCTTCCCATTGAGCTATGTCCCCAGCTTTTTTATTTATCTTGAGACAGGGTTTCACTAAGTAGCTAAGTTGCCCAAGCTGGGCTTGAACTTGGGATCTTCCTGTTTTAGCCTCCCATAGTGCCCGAGTCACAGACGTGTGTGTACCACCACACTCTCAGCTGAGGACTTTGTCCCTTTCCCAAGAATGATGGTGTCACTGTAAGGTTCTGCCTCAGGTATTCCAGAGCCAGGCTCCCTCCCTCAGGCTGTGTGTGTGTCTTTGTGCAGGGAGACAGTGAGGAGGCTCCTGAGAGGATCCAGAGAGACAATGGGTGGGACCGGGTGGGTGGTAGGGGGCACTGGTGGGCAGATTCTCGATCTTTGAGCCAATGGTGAAGAGTGGACGAGGGTGTGAGACAGAACGGGGCCCAGGATGCCATGGAGGTGGTGGGCTGGGCACAGCTAGGTGTGCTGGCTCCAAGATGGGGAAGTTCACTGGCTCGCCACTGACCAGGGGAGGTATCCTCCCCATCCCGAAGTGGGAGGAGGAAAATCAAGGCCCAAGAGACTGTTTCCCATAGATTTCAGTTTCATTCCATGAACCCAAGCAGGGTGGGTGCTTCTGCCAGCCACACTGTGCTGTCAAAGAAACTGAAGCACAGAGAGGTTCCATCTGTGGTGGAGGGACTGCGACACAAGGCCAGGCCCCGGCTCCCGGATGTGTGGTTCAGCATTTGCTGAACAGGGGAATGAAGGGTGCCAGAAGGTGGCCAGGCCCTTGGCCTCTGGATGATGGGGTGGGGGAGCATGACTCCTAAGGGATCCTCGGGAACCCAAGATGGGGCCGACTGTAGAAAGGAAGATGTGTAGCTGCTACCGTACACTGTCCAGCACCAGCTGCCTGGTGGCTTTTTGATGGGGTGGTGGGCACAGCGCACTACTCACGGGAACGCTACAGAAATATGGGCTCCATGAACCAAGGGGTGAATAAGTCACACGACTGTACCTCTGCTCAGTGTGGCAAATTTGGGAGAGTGGTCAGTAAATATTCACGGAGCAGACTGCTTGGGGTAGAACAGGGAGGTTGGGGGCAGGAGCTAATGCAAACCCCTGGCCTTGGGTGACTCCCAGGAAACCCCAGATGCTTGGCCAGCAATCCATTAGTGCTTGGGTGACACCACTGAACCCATGTGCACCCCCTTTCCTCCCTCAGATGACCTCAATAAGGGTGACCTCCAGGTGATCACCATGCTGAGTGACCCCTTCTCGTCCCAGCCCCAGAGTCTCACATTTCTTCTCCGGGAAGCCATTGCCAGTGGCAGGGATGGTGCTGGGGCCGGTGCTGGGGCCGCTGCTGCTGGGCGCGAGGGAGTGCTGGTGCTGGCGCCGGGCAGGCAGCGTGCTGGAGGGGAAGGTGCAGGTGCTGGTGAAGAGCACGTCGCTGGGCAGCCCTGGCTCTAGGCTCGCAGGGTTGGCAAAGCTTGGTTCTCGGCGCCCGCTGCACAGGCTCTCGTCCGACAGCGTCCGCTGCAGGCTCTTCTGGGGGGACTGCTGCCAAGACAGGGGGACACGGGCGTATCACAGCTGGCCCCTGGTACTGGTCCTTAGGGGATTCCTCATGCCAAGCTGTTACCCACACAATCTCCCTTTCTGCTTTTTTGTTTTTTTGGTACCAGGGATCAAACTCGGGACCTTGTGCTTTTGAGGCAGGTGGCAGAGCCACTAAGCTAAATCCACTTTGCTGCTTTTTGATCAAAGCATGCTTTCCCTGGGGCTCCCCTCCCTGACTGGTCCATGGCTGGGAGGCTGAGCCCAGCCACTGCTTCAGGGAAGGGCCCGGATCGAGGCCTGGCTGGTTAGGGAAAGTAACGCGGGCCATGTTGGACCCTGAGAGCCAGGCTGGGACTCCAGAGGGCACCATGGATACCAAATGCTCCCTTTCTCTGGCTCCTGGGCTGGTGGGACATAAAGTGGGGAGACTAGGGCCACCTTGGTCCCACAGAGACCACCTGCCTGACAGCACGGCCAACCAGGACAAGTGGGGACAAGAGGTGAAGGAAAGCAGGGGCAGAGGCACCGAGGCACTGGTGTTTTGGCCTTGCCCAGTCCTTGGGGAGCAAGAGCCCAAGTCCTCTGGGAGCCTGCTCTACTCAGTCCTTACTCTGGGTGATGGGAGCTGTTTCCACCCTGGGCTCCAGGAGAAGCATGTGCAACCTAGGGCTCCCTGTGCTTGCCCGGGCTGGCTTACATCCTATCTCTCTCTTACCAGTACCAGGTATTATCCCACACTGCTGGGACCTCAGGCTGCACCAACACACCTGGCTCTGATCCTGTCCCCGACTCCCATGATGCCCTCACACCCCCGACAGGGCCAGCAGATGCTGAAGCTGTGGACACGCAGGAGGCTGGGGTGACCACGCCGAGTGCTGCCCTCCTCCCCACCCTGCCGCCCTCAGCTGCCTGCCACGCACCCCTGTGTCCCTCTCCTGCTCTGGCCCCAGGTTGTCCATGATGATGAGTTTCTTCAGGTCATCCTCGATAGTGGACTTGTAGTTCTTCCTCGGGGACCGCAGGTCACGCAAGGACGCCCTCAACCGCGGCTGCCCGAAGACATTTTTTGTGCTGGCATCCACCTGCCTGGAATGAGAATGTCAGGTCAGGGGTGCTGGAGGGGTCAAGAGCTTCCCAAATCTGTCTGGATTCCAGTAGCTGGCCGCTCCTGGCCATGACTAGCCTTCCTCACCTGGCCACAGTGTGACAGAAGAGCCACTTTCTCTGCTCTGACTGCTCACACACAAAGCCTCCTTGGGAACCTACTCCGGCCCAGCCTGTTCTGGGCATCGGGGGTTGGCAGTGACTTTGAAGCCCACGTGGAGGAGGGTAACCAACGCTGATCAAATCAACAGAAGGGATCCATGTGAGAAGCAGTGAAGTGGAGAGAACTGGGCTTTTTTTGGTGGCTGTGGTGGCACTGGGGATTAAACCCAGAGCCTTTGCACTGAGCTACATCCCCAACCCTTTAAATTTTGAGATAGAAGTCAGGCATGGTGGCGCATGCCTGTAATCTCAGCACAGGAGGCTGAGGCAGGAGGATCACTCTGAGTTTGGGGCCAGCCTGTGCTACATAGTGAGTTGAAAGCCAACTTGGACTACATAGTAAGCCCTTACCTCAAAAAAAAAAAAATCTGAGACAGGGTCTTGCTAAGTGGCTAAATAGTCCAGGCTAGGCTTGAACTTCCGATCCTCTTGCCTCAGCCTCCCAGAATGCTGGGATTACAGGTGTGCACCATCACACCTGGCTAGGGTATTGTTTTGAAAAATAAAGCTAGAGAAAGGAATGGGGATTGGGGAAGGCTTTTCTGAGGGGTGACATCTGGGGAGGAGAGGAGAGGTGTGAGGAAGGACTAGTAGAAACAGCATTCTAGGAGGAAGAAACAGCAAGCGTGGAGGTCAAAGGTAGACTGAGCTTGGTGAGCCGGAGGGCAAGGAGTAGGGGACAAGGGGCGAATGGTGGGAGGTATGGTCTGGGTCAGATCGTGTTAGCTTAGGTCCTCTTTTGAACGTTGGCAGGGTCAGAGGGTGATGGGCAGAAAACGGGCTGGTGGGTGGGGGTTGCTGAGGGTGGGGCAGGAGATGGGGTGGAAGCTGCTGCAGTTGTTCAGGTGAGGGGAGGGCAGCTGGGCAGGGATTCCAGCCAGTGAGAGGTGGAGGCTCTCAAGCTGTGCCCTCGGCCTGCTACCATCGCTGCTTTTCTGCAGGGCTCCTGTTCCAGAGGGTGGCTTGGGAGCTGGGTGACTCCAATCACCACCCCTTCTCTGGCATTCTCAGTGCTGACTCAATGATCCGAGGCCAGAGCCGCTGCTCATGGTGGCAGTGACCACACTCTGGCTCTGTTTGCTCCTGATGTGGTGGCCTGGGCAGGTCCTGCCACCTCTCTGACCCTGCCGACCCACCTCACAGCACTGCCGGCTGGGGCTCGACACAGCAGATATTTGCGACAGAAGCTGCCCTTGTGAAGCTCACCCTCATAACGTGAGTGCTCGGCCCCTCCACTCCAGCTGGGCTCCACAGCTGTGTCCGTGGCCCCAGAGCCAGGCTGACTTGCCCTGCCTCTTTCTGCCTGAGACTCACCTTTGGGGTCCGGTTCTCTCTCCTGTGAAAACCAGCGCCCTGACTTGAGGCACTGCTACCTCCCAGAAGAGAGAAGACAGCTGACAGGGCAGTGTCCTCGCCAGGCACTATCTTATACAAGGGCTGTGTATGCCACTTGTTAGAACCATACAGGGAGGGACTGGGGATGTAGCTTAGCAGCACAGTGCCTGCCTGGCAAGCACAAGGTCCCGAGTTTGATCCTCAGTACCAAAAAAATAAAAATAAAAATAAATAAATAAAATAAAACCACACAGGGAGGCTGGGCTTGGTGGTGTATACCTCTGGTCCCAGAACTCATGAGGCTGAGGCAGGAGGACTGCTTCATGTTCGAGGCCAGCCTGGGCTACATAGTGAGTTCAAGGTCAGCCTGGGCTACAAAGTGAGACCTTGTCTCAAAACAAAACAACAAAACAAAATAAAACCACTTGCAAAACAAACAAACAAAAAACTCCACAAAAAACAAAAAACAACAAAAATGCACAGGAAGCCATCATTACTATCATTAACCTCATTTTGCAGCTGCATAGTCAGACACACACACAGAGGCCAGAGTACCTAGGCTGGCCCTGCCCCGAAGCCACTGGTCAGCACACTGCCCTTTCCCATTTCCTCACTGCAGTTGCTGCTGTCCGAGTGTCTCTGCCTCTGGCTGTCTACCCAGGTGAGCAGCACCAGGGCAAGGCTGGCCTCGAACCTACCTGGAGCCCTTCGGTCCTCACCACTGCCAGTGCATTAAGCATGACTTGTATCCCAGGTCATGGATGAGGCAGTCAGCCAGAGGGAGAAGTCACTCTCCAAAGTCACACAGCTTGTGAGTGGAGGGGGTGGGATTCAAGTCAAGGCCACAGAACTGAAGCGCCTGCAGGTGGTGCCACCGCTGAGCCTGACTGCCATGTTTATTTCCCAGACACAATGAAAAACTAAGAATGGCGATGGAACACGATCACATTTCATGAGCTCACCTGCAAAAGTGCAGGAGCTTCCTCCCCATCTCCTGTTCCCACCCTGACCACATCTGGTTTTCTGCCTACAACCCACTGACCCTTGCAACATGTGGAACTGGTGACTGAACCCTGGGCCTTCACACTGAGACACATTTCCAGCACCACCCCCCCCTTTAATTTTGAGACAGGGTCTCCACAAAGTCATTAAGTTGCCCAGTTTAGCTTTGTGATCTTTCTGTTTCAGCCTCCTAAAGTGCTGGAAAACAGGTGTGCACCGACACACTTGGCTTAAAACATGTTTCTGTATGCAGGAAAACATTTCAGGAAGAAATGAAGAGCAATGTTTACTTTTTAGAAACAGGAATCTTATTAGGAGGTGGAAAAATGGGACTTTTACATTTTATCTGATATATTTCTGAATTATGAATTTACTATAATCGTGTGCTACTACAACAACATTTAAAAAAGGCTGACACCTGGCCTTCGTTAGTTATAACTCTAAAAGAAAATCTTTGAGCCCAGAGAATAAATAAGATGTCTTAGGTTTCCCAGTTTTGATTTTTTTTGGGGGGGGGCAGGAGGGACAGGATCTCACTGTATAGTTTAGGCTGACTTTGAACTCACTATGTAGTCCAGGCTGGCCTGGAACTCGGAGCAATCCTCCTGCCTCAGCCTCCCAAGTACTGAGATTACAGGTGTGTGCCACCATGCCCAGCTTCTTCCCAGGGTTCTGAAGTCTGCATTTTCTTTCTCTTTCTCTGAGGCCAGCTTTGGGATTTTTAACAAACAGCAGAAGGCAGGGTGGGCAGATTTTCCTTGTCAGGTCATAATCAGCCCAAACAAGAGGTCCAAGATTGAACAGTGCTGACTCAGTCCTATCAGGGAAGGGTATTCTCTGGGGAAATTAAAAGGTTTAGATTGAGAGGAGAGAAACAAAGAGACAGCCTCAAAGAATCAAAGCTCCCCCCGGAAATTGGAAGGAACCTCTCTTTCGCCTCTACCTTTGATTTCGGTATTTCCTAGAATCCTCCGGGAAGGGCATGTGATCCAGCATAGTCAAGTCAAGGTGGGGAAGGAGGGCTGGTGAGGGATTAGGGCTCGGTTGAGTGATAGAACATGTTTTTAGCATCCATGAGGCCTGGGATTCATCCTCAGCAACAAAAAAAAAAAAGAAAAAAAGAAAAAAAAATCTTTCTCTTCCTTTCCTGCTCTTTTACTTTTTTTTGGTACCTGGGATCGAACTCGGGTCTTTGTGGTTGCAGGGCAGGCAGCAGCACCACTGAGCTAAATCCCCGGCCCTCCTGTTCTCTTTTGTGTTCATTTCCTAAAAATCACCCTCCCGGCTCCCAGACCTCTAGTACTCTTAACAAGGCCTTCCTAGTTCTTTAGTGGAAAGCTGACTCACTGTAGCCTCTGTGGCCTGATTCTGTGAGTGGGCTGCAAAGAACATGTTTAAAGGAAAAACACTGTAACATCAGTTTAGAGAGTCAAATTGATCATTTAAAAAAAAACTGTCCTAATTCTAGAAAAATCTTCCAAAGTACTTTCTTTCCTTTTGGTGTTGGGGATGGAACCCAGGGCTTCCTGCACGTTAGCATGCTTAGCCATGTGCTCTATCACTGAGCTACACCCACAGCCCTGATGTCTTCCCTTTTTTCACTTTCTTTCCCTTTCTCTCTTCTCTTCTCCCTCCTTCCCTCCTTCCTTTCTTTCTTCCTCCTCCTCTTCCTCCCTCCCCTCCCCCCTTCTTTTGTGTGTGTGGTACTGGGTCTTGAACCTAGGGCCTTCACACTAAACTAACCCCTGGTTCTAATTTTTTTTATATTGGGATAGGTTCTCGCTAAGTCACTGTCACCCAGGCTGGGCTCAAATTTGCTATCCTCCTGCCTCAGTCCCTCAGAGTGCTGGAATTACAGGTGTGTGCCACCATGTCTGGCTGCCCTGACGTATTTTTTAACTTGCAAATTCTATGCAACAGGGCCGGGGTGTAGCTCAGTGGTAGAGTACTTGCCTAGCATGCACATGGCTCTGAGTTTGACCCCCAGCACGGCAAAAAACTAGGCTTATACATTGCTGATTTTTTTTTTCTCCAGATCTCTGGTCTCCATAAATGTCAAAATCCAATAAACTTTGGGGTAAAATGGGCCACTCTATGACTGGTGACAAGAATGAGGCCTCTTTTTGTGCTCTAATATGGAAGCACTGCCATGAGATTTGAAGAGAAAAGGCAAGTGAGGAAGCCTGCAGTGTGCATACAGGTGACTGTGCTGATGTATAAAAGGGAACCAATGGGTGCGGGCAATCAGGTGTTGCTCAGTCACATTTGACTATGGCTGCAAGAAATAAAATGATGGTTGCTTCTGGGGAGGGAGCTTCAGGGCTGGATGCTAGTTGGGGAAAGGAGAGAGACTAATTTTAACTGCAAACCCTTCTGTACTGCTTTACTTTTTAGATGGCACATATTTTATTCTCCTAAACACACCTCAAGCTTTTGTGCAACAGCACTGGACATAGCCTCTGATTTGCCCATACTGTATAAGTTTGGATCTTGCCATGTTGTGGGATTAAATCACCTCCACTAGAAAAGGAAAAAGAGAGAAATTACAAAGGATCTGAGTCAGGACCAGACGGCAGCAATTTCTTTTTCCTGGGACAGGAGGGTCAGAAGTGGAAGACAACCAGTGGGTCAGATGGGGCTGGGCCCGATCCCAGCTGACTCGGAGCCCTGGCCTCCAACTGAGGTGGCTCCCTTGGGCCCTGGTTAATGAAGCTAATTAGCACTGCTGTCAGCCTGGCTGAGCTGGGGGTTCTGCCAACACGGCTGGCAAGGACATTCACCAGGGCCACACCCCAGGTGGCAGGCAGCTTCTGGAAGGACGATGTCTGGGAGAGGCCAGCGGGTCGAGGTGAGGGACACTGCTGTGTTGGGGAGGCTGGGGCTCGGGGACAGGCCATCCCTGGTTCATTCTTTGGCTGCACCGAGTCGGATCCAGAGGCCCCTAAACCTGAGGAAGGAGGGGCCTGATGCCATTGCCCACTGAGTCCTCACATCACCTTGGGGACAGAGGCATCCTGCCTTCCCTGTGTGGCTGGGGAAACTGAGGCACAGTGAGTCGAGGACACTCAGAATCCAGCCTTGCACAACGCTGGGAGCCACCCCATAATTCACTCACGATGGAGCAGTATTCGAGGTGCATCTCCTGGGGACATGTGAGAGGCATGTTCCAGGGCCACCAGCACTTCCCCGGACGTCCCAACACAGGGACTTGGGCAGGGATGTGGATCCAGGCTGAGGAGCCAGGCCATGTGACTCCTGGGCTGTGCTTCTAACTGCAGATGCTGTAACAATGGCGGCGGGGACCAGCTCTCTGGAGCACTCACTCTCCCCCAGGTCCTGGGTGCCCCCACTACTCCAGTGTGTCCTCTTCATGGCCCTATATGAGTGGGTCATCACTCTTTATGGGTGAGGCTGCTTGGGGCCTAGGTCATCAGCTGTAACTGCCACCCCATACTCGACAGGCCCTAAGGTGACGGCAGAGGCTCTTCCGAGGCCTGACTTGCCCTCCCTGGACCTTGGTTCCCAGAGACAAGGGTGAGCGCGCCTTAAACACACGAACCTCTTGACCTCACTAGCCAGTGGCCCTGACCCATTCAGCACCAAGGTAAGAGGTGACAGCTAGGCCACTTTCTGGGAAATCAGAGGCCCATCTGTGGCAGTGGTGGCCCCTCAGTCAGACCTGCCTCCTGGGGTAGAGGCACCCAAGGGAGCTGCTCCCGCCCTTGTCCCTCTGGGCACCAGCCTGCCCCCCACACCCAGAGACCCCTGCACAGTGTTAACTAGGATTAACTCAGGGGCCCCGCCGTCCCAGTTTGAAAACACCATGCAGAGGGGCACGGGGTAGGCGAGCAGCTGATGACGTCCCCATGCTGTTCCGCTGGGAGGAGGGTCCAAAAGCCCTGGGACAAAGTGGGCCAGATGACACTGCGGGGCTGTCCCTGAGGCAGAGCTGTTGAAATTTTGGAGCAAAAGGGCCGCGTGCAGGGCCCTTCTGTGGCAGACGCTCTTGGTGTCCATGGCCTAACGAGTCTCTGTCCTTCCCTTGCTTACTCTGGCTTTTGTTTATTTTTTTATTTTTCATTTTGGTACCGGGGATCGAACTTGGGACCTTGCACTTGTAAGGCAGACACCGGAACCACTGAGCTAAATCCCCAGACCCAATTCTGGCTTTTGTTTACCAAGTAAAGTGTGAACTCAATCAGAGGGTGGGCAGTACTTCTAACTATGCCTTGGTTTCCTCATCTGGAAGTAGGGCTAAGAACAAGTCTCTTCCTGTGGGATTGCCGGAAACATCAATAAGGCTAGCCGAAGGCTGCCTAGTGGAGCCACTGCTGGTGCCCAGTATTGGCCGTGGCTAGCGCCGTTCTCTGGGGACGCAGTCTCAGCATGGGATGTGTGTGAGATCCCTGTCCGGGAACAGTGAGAAAGGAAGCTGAGACACTTAGCACATGTGGTGACTATTCCTGGGGGAAGACGCTCAGTGTGTGGAGATCCTGAGAGGACAAATTACAAAGCCAACAATGGTAACATTTGCAATGATTAGACCTCCACTAACTAAGCGAATTCAGGCACATGACTCAGCCGTTCTCTACCTCAGCTTTTCTCACTACCAAATGGGACACAAAGCACCATGCCCCATATTCTGTAGTGAGGTTAAATGTGTTAATGCAGGGGAAGGGCTTCCCAAGGCACCTCTAAGAATAGGTACAGATGCATTCGGGGAGACAAGATACACAAACAAGTGCTCATGCCCTGGGGTGAAATGTCAGTGACAGTGCTGTGCCTAAATTTAAAAATCCATGTTTAATTTTGCCAGAAGTGAAACTGATATTTGGAGAACTAGGTTAGGTTACTCAAAAGTTATTCTAACAAGGCAAAGACACTATTTCCAAAATTCTCAACCAGGCATAGTAGCGCACCCTGTAATCCCAGCACTGGGGAGGCTGAGGTAGAAGGATCTCTGCGAGTGGCCAGCCTGACTGACAGAGTGAGACCCTGTCTCAAAAACAAACAAAACAAACAAAACAAACAAAATTCTCAGGGAAAGCCTGATAAAACAATTTCATAAAATACAAGTGTATGGACAAAAGCAATAATTGTTAGTATTTTATGTAATTTAAAAAATGTACCTGTGGCTAAATTAAATAGGAACCACGTTAACTTTCTCATTTGTATTTAGTTTATATGTTTACACAAACCCACATACATAGAAGAAGCTGTCTTTGGCTCTCATCACTGGGGAGAGGCTTAAGGGCTGTCATATGTCCAGGTGTAGTTTCTTTTCTTGGCTGCCTCAGTGTATTTTTCTGAGCACCCACTATGTGCCAGGCCTGGGTGGGGGTCAGGGTGTCTCCCAGAGCTCTCTGTGGTGGGAGCCACACAGAGGAGCCCTGTTGCTGTGGGAATGGCCACCTGTTTGCTCCCAACAGATGCCGTGTATGGAAAGAAGCCCCAAGTGGGTGGGAAGGCTGAGCTGTTTGTGGGGATAGGAGGGTTTCTCCAAGGAAGGCACATTTCTGCCTGAGTACCCATGGGTTGGCATGATGGATGAATTATGTCATTGAAAAGAAGACAGGCTGAAGTCTTAACTCCCGATGTCTCTCAATAATGTCTTACAGTGACACAGCGTCTTTACAAGGGTAACCAATTTTGTTTTTTCCTCTCCATTGGTATTGGAGATTGAACCCAGGGCCTCTGCATTGAGCTACATCCCCAGCCCATTTTTTCTTCTGAAACAGGTTCTTGCTAAGTTGTTCATGCTGTACCAAAACCTGTGAGGCAAGCCTCCCGCCTCAGCCTCCTAGACTGCTGGGATTACTGGTGGGTTCCACCACACCTGGCTCAGGTTATCAAGTGAAAATGAGGCTATTAGTGTGGCTGCTAACCTGATATGATGGGAGCTCTTGCAGAAAGGGGAAACGTGGACACAGGCATACAGAGGTAGACGATCATGTGAAGATAAAAGCAGAGCTCTGGGTGAAGCACAGCATGCCAGGGTCTGGTTCTATGCTACACCGAAAAGTGGGGGCCTCACAAGACCAACTTATTAGAGTTGAAGTGAGAATCAAGCTGGGACGGCTCATATGTTTACCCACAACACCCACAGTGGGTGACAAGGTTACAGTGTCTCATGACCAAGAGAGTGGCACCTGCTTTCCTTTGCAGGAAATGGGCAGTGGACCAGAGTGAAGGGACACAGAACGAGCTGGGGGCTATCTATGGCCAGGAAGGCCCATTTGAAAAGGTGGCATTAGCCTAAGTCCTCACAGAGCCAGAAGTTCTCCAGAGCCACAAGATCTGTAGAAAAAATGTTCCTGGTGGTGGAACGAGCCAATGCAAAGGCCCTGAGGTGACCTCATACATGGCATGGTTGGAAACCAGCAAGAGGCCAGCATGGCTGGAGCAGAGTGATGAAGGGGAAGCAATGTGGGGATACAGCAGGCAGGTTCTGCACAGAAGTTCGGGTAAACAACACGGTATGCTAGTGCATGGCTCAGAATGTGTTCAGTGAACTGAGAGCCTTTATCATTAATCCTGGGGATGTGGGAAGCCACTGGCAGTTGTAAGCAGAGGAGCAAATGGGAAAATCTAGTTTTCAGAATCCCTTCTGGCTCTCAGAGAGGACCGTGAACTGGATTCTCAGTGTAAGTTCACCATGTGCGCCTGTCACCCTCTCCAGGGACCCAGTGCTTCTGTCTCTTGATACCTCTCTCCCTCCAAGCTCTATGTCACTCTCAAATTTTAATGGCCTCATCCAGGTCATGAAAGAAGACGTTAGAAAGATCACGGGTGAGCTGGGTGTGGCAGCACATGCCTGTGATCTCAACACTGGGAGGCTGAGGCAGGAGGACTGCTTTGAGTTTGAGGACAGCCTGGGGCCATGTACCTCAAAACCAGCCTGAACTACATAGTGAGACCCTGTCTCAAAAAACAAAACAAAACCCCAACAACAACAACAACAACAACCCAAAAACCAAACAAAAACAGGAAGGAGGAAGGTGAATCCTCCTTACTCAACAGAACAAGAGCACTAGGCTCTGATCTAAGCTCTATCAGTTGTGTTACCCTGGGCCTCAGTTGCCCCATCTGTGAAACAGGGAGAATCATAGGTCCTCATGGAGCTATTGTGAACATTCCCTGAGTTAATTTCAGATAGAAGAATTTAGAACTAGCTGGGTATGGTGGCACATGCCTGTAATCCCAGCACTCTAGGAGGCTGAGGCAGGAGGATCACAAGTTAAGGGCTGGGGATGTAGCATAGTGCAAAGGCCCTGGCTTCAATTCCATTAACACCTGTCACCCCCTACCCAAAACCCAAAAACTTAGAACTGAGCCTAATCCCTGGTAAGTGCTCAGTAAGTGTTGTAGATCACAGTCTCCAATTAAAAGCCAAAGGCCTTTTCAACTACCTGGCCCTCTCTCTTCTTCGTTCACTCCACAGCAAAACACCTCAGCCAAGCGGCTCCTGCACTGCCTCCCCTCAGCCTCTCCCTTCCCTCCACAGCTCCCATGAAGCTCGAGCCCACACTCTCAGTGCCTATGCCTGGGCAGCTCCTCCTCCTCGAGCCCTTGCCCACCTCTCTGCTTCCTGCAAGTCCTCCACCTCTCGGCTGTGCTGACCGCATCCTGGTTCCTCTGCCTGGGCCTCTGCTGGGGTCCAGACCCTTTCCGTACTCCCTCTCCTGTGTCTTGCCTGGGTGTCCTTTGCTCAGTTCTCAAACGGCGCACACCTGGAACTGGGCCCCAGGCCACCCAAGCCCACTCTTCTCTTAGTTCCAGCTCAGCTCAAAGCTTCAAGAGGCTACGGCGCCTTCTCCCACTCCTCACACCAAGCCCAACCTGCCATTTGGGTTCAGATCACCTTCCAGAACCTGCCCCCTTCTCTCTACCCCACCACCCCGCACCAGCCCACTGTGTCCCACCCAGACCAGGACAGCAGCTCATGCCTGCTCCCAAAGGCCCCGAGCAGACAGGAACACCGGGGGCACCAACGAGGACCCACCCCTCCTGTTCTGCACTCTCCGTGGCTCCAATCACTTGTAGCAGATGCTGCAGCCCTGATGGGTGGCCCGTAAGACCTGCCACAACCTGTCCCCAACCCCTCTGACCTCACATCCCGCCACCCTCCCCTGCTCTCCCTGGCAGCTGCAGGGACCTTCCTCCCTCCCGAAGCCAGGCCGCGCCTGCCTCAGGGCCTAGCAGCTGCTGTCCCTCCTGCCTGGAATGCTCCTCAGCCAGAGCCCAGAGCCTACTGACTACTGCACACCCTTCTCCCAACGCTAGCTCCCCGTATCCCTCAAGGTTAGAAGAGTCACTATTTCAGGGAGTGAGCGAGGCGTCAGCCTCTTCCTGACCCAGGGCCACCTGGCTTGGCCTCGCTGAGCACCCGGTGCTTACTTCTTGGGGTCAGTGAAGGGCAGCGGCCGCGGTGGGGGCTCGTCCGTCCTCTTCCACCCTGCTGGGTGCTTACTGCGCACAGGCTGCTTGGAGAAGAAGGACTTGGGGACAGAGGTGGAGAGCTGGAAGGGGCTGGGCTGGGCCAGCTGGGAGGGCCGAGGAGTCTCTGCGCTGGCCGCTTTGTAAACCTGAGCGGGGTAGCCAGCCCGGGAGCCCATGTCACTGCAAAGACCAAGGGAAAGAAAGTTCATTCACACAAGAGACATGGACACACGACTGCTGGAGGCAAATTCCAATAAGACGGAAGGCCACATGGGACAACACAGACTCGGGCCCCAGGAACGCCCTGGCACCTCTGGGATCTCTGAAGAGTCACCCTGTCCCTCGATGTAACCTATGCTGCTGATGGTGGGGTCCCACCTCCCGCCTGTCTCTAGAGGGAGCCACGGGTGACAGTTGGCTCTTTTTCCAAATGGCGCAGTGTGCTGGATTTCCTTACTGCAGAGAGAGCAGTAAAGGAAATCAGAGAGGGGGGAGAGTGACAGCGAACAGAAAACAGACAGCGGGAGGGGAAACGTAAATCTAAATGCCAACAGTTAAATGAAAAGGGAACAGTTTAAACTAATCAAAAGGCAGAGATTTTTCAGACTGGATTTAGAAAGCAACTGTAAATGCTTTTTGTAATACAGCAATATTTATTCATGGGTAAAGGTCCTAGAGCTACTGAAAGTGTCACACTCAAAATCTGGAAGGTCCTCGTCACCTTTCCCACTGCTGGGACAAAGTATCTGACACACAAAGTAAAGGAAACACAGCCCTGGTTGTGGTGGAACACACCTGTAATGCCAGGAGTCAGGAGGCTGAGGCAGGAGGATTGCCAGTTTGAGGCCAAACTGGGCTACCTAGTGAGTTCAAGGCCAGCTTGGACTACACAGCAAGACCTTGTCTCAAAAAAACCCTTGAAAACAAAACAAAACCAAACCACAGTATATAGTTCCCAAGGTCACACCCCCATGATCCACCCAGAGAGAGAAGAGTGTTTTGCTGATCTCCCAGGCATCAAGATTCAGCATCCATGGGGAAATAAAAAGGATGAGGATGTGTTTTGTACATGGACCAACTCCCCACAATGAATGTAATCACTGTGTACTATAAGCATGTACCAATAAAACAGTTTAAAAGATCACAGGAGGCAACAGCATCTGAGCTGAGAAGTAAAGGACAAACCACATTTGTCTAACATGTCTAACATTCGATATCTCGCTATGGAGTTCAGGCTGGCCTTGAACTCACTATGTAGTATAGGCTTGTCCTCAAACTCGCAGAGATCTTCCTGCCTCAGCCTCCTAAGCTAATACTGTTTATAATCAAGAGAATCTGAGAAGTAAAAAGAAGATGTGTTATATATATGTATCACCTCCTCATGATGAATGTAATCACTGTGCATTACAAACACGTACTAATAAAAATAAATAAAGAAAAAGAAAAGCCAGGTGTGGTGGTGAGGAGGGAGGCTGAAGCAAGAGGATATGCTGCAAGTTTGAGGCCAGCCTAGGCTACACAGTGAGTACAAAGGCAGCCTAGAATAGTGAGATCCTGCTTGAAAAAAACCCCAAAACCCAAACCCCCAAACAAAACAAAAAACAAAAAAAGAAAAGAGAAAATTTAGAATGAATGACACACCACCCACTCCAGCTCCCCCACCCCCCAGGGGCCTAGGGATTGAGCTCAGGACCCTGTGCCTGCTAGGTAAGTGTTCTACCACTGAGCTACACTGCCAGCCTAGGTCTTTTTTTTTGGTACCAGGGATGGAACTCAGGACCTTGTGCTTGCGAGGCAGGCATGGTGCCACTGAGCTACATTCCCGGCCCAGCCTAGGTCTTGTTTTGTTTTGTTTTGAGAGAAGGTCTCACTATACTGCCCAGGCTGGACTTGAAGATGTGATCCTCCTGCCTCAGCCTCCTGAGTGCTGGGATTACAGGTATGTACCACCAACACACTGCCTAGCCAAGATCTTAACAATTCTTAAGGGGGGGGGGAGGGGGGGAGGAAGGAGGGGAGGAAGGGAGGAAGGAAGGAAGGAAGGAAGGAGAGAGGGAAAAAGAAAGAAAAAGAGACTAAAAAATGTCAGTGTAGTCACATAAAGTAAGGGTTAAGTGGTTTTGTGAAACTTAACTCCAGATGTCTTGTTGGATTATAATATAAAAACGCCTTTTCTATTTTCGGTAATGGTCAAAATGTTTCAAAGAACTGGGTTGGTACATGTCTGGAGAAACATCTTTGGAGGAGTGTACACCATCTGATTCTCTCTGGAGGAAATAATGACGGTGAATATGCACATGGTAAATGTCAAATTAAACTATATAAATGACGCTGAGGGGCTGGGGATTTAACTTGGTGGCGCTGTTGCCTGCCTTGGAAGCGCAAGGTCCTGAGTTCAATACCCGGTACTGGAAAAAAAAAAAGATGCTAAGGGAACTGGCTACCTGATACTTCACTCTTGCTCTAGAGGCAACCATGGCCCATTCTTCCTTCTTTTTAAAAATTTTTTATTTTTTGGTATTGAGGATTAAACCCAGGACCTTTGTACTCGGCTACAACCCCAGCCCCTTTTTAATTTTAATTTTGAGACAAGGTCTTGCTAAGTCACTAAATTATCTAGGCTGGGCTTGAATTTACAATGCTCCTGCCTCAGCCTTCCAGGGTGCTGAAACTACCATGGTGTGACATGTGTGACACCACGCCCAGCTGATTTTAACCCTGTCTCTGTCTACAGTATGCATTAGTACATTTTTTTTTTCTTCTTGAGACAGGGTCTCCCTATGTAAGTCAGGCTGGCCTTGAACTCACTGTGTAGCCCAGGTTAGTCTCAAACTCATGGCAATCCTCCTGCCTCAGCCTCCTAAATGCTGGGATTATAGGTGTGACCCACCACTCCTGGCTATAGTACATATTTCTCTACTTCATCAATAGGCAGGTTCAACTTTCATGAGCTGAAAAAACAGGAGATGATGATTTTTTCTTTTTGGTACTGGGGATCGAACTTGGGTCCTTGTGCTTGTGCAGCAGGCAGCGAAACCACTGAACTAAATCCCTGGCCCAAGACGATGATTTTAAAAGAAAGGGAGAGGGGTGAGGCAGGAGAATAGCTATGAATTTGAGGCCAGACTGAACCATATAATGAGACCCTCCCTGTCTCAAAAAAAGAAAAAAAAAAGTTCAAAGAATTGATCTGTGTTTTTACCACAAAAAAGATAATTTGGTGAAGTAATAGATACATGAACTAGAATGAATCTTTCTATAATATATCCACAGATGAAAACATCATTCTGTACCCCATGAATATATGCACTTATTTACCAATTAAGATAAAGGTACAGGGCTACATAGTGAGTTCAGGGCCACCTTGAACTACATAGCGAGACCCTCTCTCAAAAAGCCAAAAACAGGGCCGGGGATTTGGCTCAGTGGTGCTGCCACCTGCCTTGAAAGCACAAGGTCCTGAGTTTGATCCCCGGTACAAAAAGAGAAAAACAAAAAGATAAATAATAAATTCCTTTCAACTGAGCTGGATTTCTGTTCCTTGCAGCAGAAAGCATGCCCAAGACTGGCCTTATCTTTGGTCCTTATTAGCACAGCAGGTGAGGGGTGCCCCTTCTCATACACCCCATGGATCCAGTCATGCCAGGTGCAGGGCGTGCTTTGTCATTTCTCAGTGGCACCAGGCAAGGTGTGCTGCACAGGGTGGAGTCCTGGGCCCATCTGCCGGTCAGCAGCGAGCCTTCCTGGGCTGGGAGTGTAGCTCAGTGCCCATCACTTGCCTAGCATGTGTGAGGCCCTGGGTTCCATCTACAGCACTGCAAAAACGAACTTGTCAAAACAGTGAACCTTCTCTTTCTGAAGCTTCAGTGTGGCCATGTGTCCTTCCTAAGCAGCATGGTGTGGCAGATGATGATCCAGGCCTGACGGGTACCATTCCCTGGCTGTCTCAGGTTGGGTCCCTTCCCCTCAGGAGCCTCTGGTTCTGCTTCAGAAACAAGGCAGCAGAGCCACAGCCTCTGCCCAAAACTGTGTGGGCAAGGCACTCTGCACAGGGCCAAGGGTGTGCTCCCTGAGCTGCAGGAATACAGGAGGTGCTGCCTCCAGGGGCTGAAACTCCAGCTCTGGGTTCAGACAGGGTGATGGAAGAGTGGCATCCTGCTCTGCACTGTCACCCCCACCTTCAACCACAGAGGCCATGCATTTATCTGTTTTATTCGTTTGCACTGGGGATTGAACTCAGGACCTTGTGCTTGTGAGGCAGGTGCCAGAACCACTGAGCTAAATCCCTGGCCCTATCTGTTTTATATCTTAGGGGGGCAAATTTTGTTAGAGCTAACATTTTGTGGCTTGCAAAGAAAAGATGAAAGTGGGCCAGGGATTTAGCTCAGTGGTTCCACTGCCTGCCTTGCAAGCGCAAGGTCCCGAGTGCCAAGTTTGATCCCTGGTACCAAAAAACAAAATAAAACCAAACAAAACGAAAAGATGAAAGCCAGAGGCTGCACAGGGAAACCCCATCAGCTGCTTGAGTTTGTGCAATGCCTCTGGTCCAGCCAGCTGCCCCTGGGGGCTCTAAAGAGGCTGATGGTGGTCCTGGGTGGGTGATAGGCACAAGGGAGTGACTGTGCCCCACCCTCAGGAGAAAAGCACCAGGGAGACAGATGGCAGTGACAGGACCAACTGCTTCCAGGCCTTGTTCTGAAGCAGCTCACAGACAGCACCTCATTAAGTCACCCTGCAGCCCCTGAGGTTGGAACTACTATCTCTGTGTTTCAGGTGGAGAAACTGAGGCCACAAGAGGCCAAATAATTTGTTCCAAGTGACACAGCTGCTAGGAGATGAAGTCAGTATATAAACCTAAGCAGTTTGGTTCAACGCTTTTAACTACCGTATTGTGCGCTCAGAGACAATAATTACAATGGTAAATTCTTAACAAAGGAAAAGAAAACCTAGCAGCTGTTGGCCCCGTGCTAAGTTCTCTAAATTCATGGGCTCAATTCACCCTTGAAACCTTAGGCCTTGGCTCCTCTTTTTACCCCACCTCACATACAGGGAACTGAGCCCCAGAGAGATGAGGGAGCCCGGCAGAGCTGCAATCCGGAACTGGGCAGGGGGCACAGCATGACATGCCCACCTCACACTTCAGGCCACCGGGCCCTCGCCACCTGGCCTCAGCTGCTGCACCCACCCCAGCTCTCCCTGCTATAGCACAGGCTCGTGCAGTGGCCACACAGCCCCCGTGGGTGAGAGCAGAAGGGGTAGGTCTTTTGGGAGTACCAACAGGGGACATGGGTAGACTTGAAATGGGTCCTAATCCAACCACTGCTTGCCACCCCCACCAAGTGCCACCTGGCAGGATCATCACAGAGGCTTCTTTGCCACCTCCTTCATCCTCCCCAGCACAGCCTGAGGAATCCTGAGTACAGTCACATTAGATCAGGATTCTCTGGGATTCCAGCTCACCTAGGGACAGTGCCAGAGCCCTCCCACAGGGTTCCAACACCATCTGTCCCATCTCTTCTATATCCTAAGCTCCTCTACTCCCATCTCCATTTCTATGCTCCAGTCACATGGAAGCTGTTCCTCAAACATGCCACAAACATTTCTACCTCAGGGCCTTTGCACTGGCCCCTCTGAGACCACACAGATTTCTGCCTGGCTCTCTCATTCCTCTGAATTGTAGAGACAGCCTGTGTTCCTTTTGCCAAGCTGACAGTGAATCTCTGTGTAGGTCTGTCATGTGTGACTCCGGCTTCCCAACTACCAAAGGCAGGGTAGGCTTCAGTGGATCCCAGGGGCTGTAGATTACCTTCCAGGGATATGCCCCCAGAGGTATCCTGGAGACAACTGGCACAAGCTGGGCAAGCAAGGCCATGTGCTTCCTGCTTGCTGGGAATGCCCAGCTGTGTGTGTGGGCTCCACGTGGGGCAGTTTCTTACTGCCCCTCAATGGGCCTGACAAACTGCTCTGGAAACCAGAAGGCAGTGGGGCTCACTGCCTAGGGAGAGGGTGGGGCCAGGTGGCTGCCTGCCTGGCATCACTTAGCCCTCTAGGTGCCCACAGCAGGCATTGGCACCTGGCCCTGTGCCTGGCAGCCAGGCTCCCATGACGAATGTCTGGGGGGAGTGTCTGCAGGGCCACTGAAGTCATCGATGGGCACAAGCTGCAAAAGGCTGTAGTGATTTCCATGGCCAGGGCTGTAGCCCAGAGAAGGGGGTGTTCCCTGCTTGGGCAGGGCAGGGCCCATCCCTCTCCTGGCTGCCTTTGGATTTTGCCCTCCATTCTTCTCCCCTCTACCCTCCAAACAGTTCATTTCTCCCAGAGAAGCCCAGTGTGATCTTTTTAAAAATGTAAGTCAAGAGTATGAGCTCAAACACCTCCCATGGGCCCCATGTACCCCAGAATCAAATCCTAACGTCTGACCATGGTCACAGGCCTACCACAACTGGGCTCCCGCATACCATGCCAATCTGACCTCCTGTCACTCTTCCCTTTGCCAACTGGCCCAAGCGCTCTGGCCAGCTGTTTCTGGAGCATGGCAAATGAGTTCACCCCAGGGCCCTGGCGTTTGCTGTTTCGGCTGCTTGGGGCATTCCCTCGCTTCCAACAGTGCATGGTGCTTCCTCCCAGGGGCCTTCTGGGACCCCCAGTCTGTTCTGTTCCATTTTTTTCCCACCTGGCACATCACATGGTTGCTCAGTTGTCTGTCTGGTTCTCTCTGAAGGACAATGTCAGCTCCACGAGGGAGGGACAGGGACATTCCTCTGTGAAGGGCTGTCCCCTCCTCTTCTTACAAGGATCTCGAGCCCTCTGTGAGCAGCAGCCCGGCACCCATCAGCCAGCCTGGAGTCTCACAGCTCCCTGGAGTCTCAGAGCTCGCTGGCTCAGTCCCAGACCCGTGGCTCCCTCCCTCCTCCCATCTTGGTGAGGGTGCCTGACACACACGCAGCTGCTCTGTGCCTTTCTGGGCTGCATTCTTCACTCTCAGATCTTGGACTCAGCCTCTTCTTTGAGACTTCACCTTCTGCCTCGGCCCCAACACCATCTTTCAAAGCTTGAATCTGGCCAGGCATGGAGATGCATGCCTGTAATCTCAGCACTCTGGGAGGCTGAGGGAGGATCATAAATTCAAGAGATGTAGTGAGACCCTGTCTCCAAAAAAAAAAAAAGGTTGGGGGAGGTAGCTTAGTGCAAAAGCCTTGGATTCAATCTCCAATATCGCAAAAAAAAAAAAAAAACCCAACAAAAACCACAAATCTGCCTGTGTTGTCATCCTTTGCTGAAAACACGCCTACTTATCCTCTGCTGTTAGATCAAGACCAATCTCCACAAAGGAGCCTGCAAGGTCGAGTGCTCTGGCCCCTGCTCGTCTCCTTGACCTCCCATCACTGCCTCCTCGATTTCTACACTTGAGCAAAGGGCCTGTGTTCAGTGACCTCAAGGCACCACCCTCTTCCCTACCGCAGGGCCTTTGTATTCACCACTCCCACTCCTAAGTATATCCTCTATACATCCCATCCAGCCTTTCTGTTTTTAATTATAAATGGCTGAAGCTGGGGATGCAGCTCATTGGTAGAGCACATGCTTAACACGTGTAAGGTCCTGGGATCCATTCTTAGCACCAAAAAAAAAAAATGTATCATCTAGCCTATATGCAGTGAAGTATACAAAACATATTCATAGTTTAACAAACCACTGCAATGCAAACACCCACACAACTGTACCCTAGATCAAGATCCCTGTATCCCTGGACCCTCACCCCCTTTACCTGTTCCCTCCTCCACATCCCCCTCCTCCGTGGTAGAGGTGCCCCTCTGTCCAGCATCTTACCCCTGGGTCTCCTCTGAGGCTGCCCCCAATATCATGCGTTCACGACTATGCCCAGTATCTGCTTGCTATCTCCCCTGGTACTGGCAGTGCCAGGGCCTCTAGGGCCCTGTCCACTTAATATCAGTGCCCAGCAGAGGGCCTGCACATCTCAGGCACTTGCTGCATGAAAAAAATACCAATTCCAAGCTGTACAGAACTGAGGAGGTGGAGACAGGGCGGTCAGCGAGCACTCATGCCTGGCCTGTTCAGACAAAGGCCTCTGCCCTCAGTGCTGAGGCCAAGCAGCAGGGTGGCATCCCAGCTGGCCCTGGCTGGGAATCATCACAGCAGGGGCAGCAAGAGGCAGAGGCCCCTGCGGCCCCTCAAGTTCAGGTCTGGCCCCAGGCAGGTGCTCAGTGACTTCTGGGGGAAGTTTGTCCACTAAGGTGGGACAACTGGGAAGACCAGGGCCGGGGATTTAGCTCAGTGGTTCCACCGCCTGCCTCGCAAGCACAAGGACCCGAGTCCGATCTCCAGTACCAAAAAAATAAAAAAAGAGAGCAAACAACTGGGAAGACCAGCAGGGTGAGGTGGGTGACAGATGGTGGGACCTGCTATTGTACTGTCTGGAATGCACTTTCTTTCCTTATTCCCTGGCCAGCTCAGACTCTGCTTCCAGAAAGCCCCTCCTTGGGCCCTTTCATCCCCAGTGCCTCCTATACCTCAGCCCCAACCCGTTCCCATTTCAGTCGAGATTCTTCTGAGCTGTCCCTGTCTGGGAAAGGGTCTGTCTCTCCCACTGGACTGGGAGCTCTCGGAGGACAAGCTTGTGTTTGCCTCAGTCACTGCTGTCCCCCCAGTACTGCCTGTAACAGGATCTTGTTCCCCCGAAAGGGACCATTCTATATAGTCTGATGCAGGGCCTTGTTTTATGTTTTTGTGTATTTTTTCTTTTTTTCTTTTTTTTGGGACAGGGTCTCGCTATGTAGTCCAGGCTGGCCTTGAACTCACTATGCAACCCAGGCTGGCTTGGAACTCGAGTGGATCCTTTTGCCTCAGACTCCTGAGTGCTGGGATTACTGGCATACGCTACTATGCCTTGCCTTTCTTCTCGTGTGTGTGTGCACGTGTGTGTGTGTGTGTGTGTGTGTGCGCGCGCGCGCATGTGTGTGTTACTGGGGACTCAACCCAGGGGCGTTCCCCAGCCCCTTTTTAAAAAAACTTTTTGAGACAGGGTCTTGCTAAATTGCCCAGGCTGGTCTTCAACTTGCCATCCTCCTGTCTCAGCCTTCTGAGTAGTGGGATTACAGGCAGTGTGCCACCAACCCCGGTGGGTCCTGCTTATTGCGCTGTTGCTGAAATACCTCCCTACTTTCTGATTCTAACAACAGCCAGGCTTAAGGTGCACTGCCCCGCACTGCTTGGAGGGGTCACTTAACCCTCATCACATGGCTGGGAGGGAGGTGAGTGATGTAACCCCAGTTTCACAGATCAGGAAACTAAGGCCCCAAGAGGCCCAGCTGGATGTCCAGGGAGGGCCACACAGCCAAGGCCTGGCAGAAGGAGGGCTTGAACCCAGTCGGCTGACTCTGGAGTCCACATTTTTATCCATCACGAGTATGGTTTTTAACCACTTAACAGTTCACCCTGCGTCATCTGGGCAGGTGTCATTTCAACTAGGTGATTTTCATATTGAATAAATTTGATAAAAATTGTTGTTTTAGGGGCCGGGGATTTAGCTCAGTTGTTCCGGCGTCTGCTGCGCAAGCACAAGGACCCAAGTTCGATCCCCGGTACCAAAAAAAAAAAATTGTTGTTTTAATATTTTGTTATATTATCTTATAAAAATTAGTAAAAACTGCAATTTTTGGTTATCCTCTGTTTAAATAACTGGACTGGTAAGTGGTTAAACCAACTATTTTATTTTCTTCACTTGTTCTAGGTAGTATCTGTAAAATCAGGGGATGAGTTGGAAAAGCTTTTCCTAAAACTCATTAAAGCAAACATGTATCCATTTCAGATAAAACGTTTCCCTCCCTGCACCACCCAAATCACCTCCAGCACCCCATTTTGGGAAATGCTGTTCCTCACTAAAGCCTGGTTGCCTAGGAGAAAACTTCAGGAAGCAGCTCTAATGAGTAGATAAGAATGATTTGCAATTAGCATCAATTGTCTGTATGCAAATTAGAGCTCCCCACCGCAGGGCCCTCTTTTGTGGCTTACTCCACCCTCCGTTTGATTCCCTCCACTTCTGGGTTCAGCAAATCCTTCCCTTGGCACCGGGTAATTTTGTGGCCGCCCTCTGCCTCTTCACCATCTACTCCTGCCACTGCTGCCTTTCTACGGTGGGTTTTGAACCCCACGGTTAGTCAGGCTCACTGACACAATATGACTCTGTGCCCAGACAGTTCTACCCCTATCTGTCTCAGTGATTATGGTATCATCACTATTATCACCTGTGGCAGGGCTGGAGCCTCATCCAAATTTGCTATTATTTCTCCTCAGTTCCCAGCATAGGTCAGGGACAGGATAGCTCCGCAAGAAATACTTAAGACGGAAACGAATGAATGAATGAGTAAAGGAATGAAGCTGAAGCAGCCTGCAAGTCTGAAAGACTGAGAACTTAGACAAGTGCAGTGGCACATGCCTCTAATTTCAGCATTCTGAGCCTAGTTTACTCAGTTTCTCTGTCTCGCTCTCTACCTTGGCTCCTTTCCCAGGATCTGTGGCTCCTGGGGTTGGGACCCAGGGCCAGCGCTGACACCACAGCACTGTGAACTGCAGCAGGTTTCTAATCTGTCAAAGAGCTTCTGGTAGGGCAGGAAATCATTCAGGTACAGATGTCTCAGCATCCAGACCAGACCAAAGTGTGTTGTCAGAGAAAGCTAAGGATTGCCTTGGAAACCACCTTCTCTACACAGAAACATGGACACAATTCCACTAGTGGCAAGGGTTTGGGTACTGAAGCTGAGGGTTTGATGATCACAAAGGCGTCAGAAAGCCGAGAAGGTTCTTGTTCTCCTGAGTCCTGGGTTTCAGCTGCCCCTGCTCAAGAGGTCAGGGGATGGAAGTGAGGCTGTGGCCTGGGGGTCAGCACTGGGGACCAGCACAGCATTCCCTACCTGGGGCCACATGAGTGTCCCTGGATGAGACTGTGATTCTGTAGACTGATTTTCCCACCTCTGTGCAGGCCATTGCTTTAACCCCTATTTGTTTAAGCCACAGCCTAACCCACTCCTAACAGATACTGTTTGTGATTCCCCAGCATTGGCCCTGCCTGCCTCTCTACTAGTGCTTCTCAAAGTGTGCTCCTGGGACCGGCGGCAGGGTCAGCATCTACTGGTAAAAAGATGTATTCTTGGGCCCCAGCCTGACCCACTGAATTAGAAACTCTGGGTGGGCCCAGCAATCTGTGTGGATCAAGCCCCACTGTGAGCTGTTTGCTGACCACTGCCCTACACTACAGAGGCAGCAAGGATAGACTGTGGTCTCCTAGACTTCCTTGTAGCTGGGACAATCACATCACATCACCTGCTGCAGGGGGTTCTGGGAAAGTGTTTGCTTTTTCCATAAAAAAGGAGGAGCTGCACAAATGTAGTGCCCCTTTCCTGTTCTCTGTCCCTTCCCTTGCCACCTTGCAGGCACCACAGCCGTCTTGAGACCAGAGGGACTCAAGCCAGCACGGTAAGGATGATGGCACAGAGTGCCAGACTCATGGGCCCCCCTCAGCTGCGGTACCAGCCTGGCCCTGCCCTCTCTAGACTCCCATGTCAGGGGACTGTTAACTCCTATTTGATTAAGCCACAGCCTAATGCACTCCTAACAGATACAGTCTGATTCCCCAGAAAGCATAAGAACCACCGGTCTCAGCAGAGAGAAGAAAACAGAGACAGGGTCAGAGAGAAGCAGACACAGATGAAGACAGAGACAGCCACTGCATTTTCTCTATTCCAGGTCTTCAAAGGCTGACGGATGGGCAGCAGGGGTTGGTCCACAAGCCTCCTGACTCCAAGCAAACTCATATGTAATTGTGTGCACGTATGCGCATGCTTCTGGGAAGGGGTCCCACCATCTGGAAGGGGGAAGGTGGCCAAGATCCTCCAAAGGACCTGGGCTTGGTGTGGAGCCTTACCTGGGCTGCCTTGGCAGGTCCCGGCTGCCCCCTGCCAGGCCTGTAGGGGTGCTGGAGCCTGAGGAGTACAGCTTCGGTTGGTAGCCCTTGCTCTGTCCCAAAAGCGCAGGGGCTGGGGAGACTTCCCGCCGCCTGTCTGTGTGGTGCAGCCTCCCGGCAGCCTCGCGTCCCCCACCGCAAAGGCCCATACTTCCTGGGGGCTTGTGAGACTTGGCGGGCCTAGGCGTCTTGGCCAGGGACATGCAGCTGGGGCTGGAGGTGTAGAGGGTGGTGTCAATCCCACTGTCGCTGGAGCCGCCCTTGGAGAGGGGGTCCTGCTCTGGCTCCAGAGGGTCCAGAGGGTCAAACCAGCGGTCGTCACTGTGGCTGCTGGAGGCGTTGCTGGAGAGGGTATTGCTGCTGGAATGGCTGGAGTACTGAGGTTCGCCCTGGAAGGCAGGGAGTGTGTCACTCTGATTCCAGGGAGGGCACCTGCCCCTCCTCCCCCTGCCCTCATGTGAACCCTACAACCAGACAGCTTCACATCCTGCTCCCTAACCTACTGGCCTCGTCTCCTTGGGCAAGTGATGTGGAAAATCTATAAAATGGGGGTGGAAGGGTGATTACATATCCCACCTCACGGGATAGCTTGGAGGAACAAATGATAGGTGGATAATATTCTTCCCACATTAAACCAGTCTAAAACTGAGCTCCGGGCCTTCCCTCCCACATCAGCCTCCTGCTCTGGATAATGGCTGCAGCCTTTCACACCCTTCCAGCAGCCCCACCCAGGAGCCTGGGCCTTTACTCATACTTCATGCCCAGCCCCACAGCAAACCCCGCCTCTGGCATCTTGGAACTGTGCCTAGGACCTGGCACTTTGGCTTCCTCTTGGGCTCCAGCCTGGTCCTGTCCACCACTGCCTCCTGCTGGGCTACTGTGAGGCCAGAGGGAGCCTGTGAGCACCTGTGTTAGATCGTGAGCCTTTCCTGCTCAAGACCCTCCCGTGGCTCCACCTCACTTCGGAAATTCAGGGTTCTCACCATAGCACACAAGGCCTTGATTGCCCAGCCCATGCGCTGGCCTCTAACTTCACCTCATCTGCTCCAGCCACAGTGGTCTCTTTGTTCTTTGAACATCCCAGGCATACCCCTATCTCAGGGCCTTCGCACCTGATGGTCCTTCTGCTTGCAATGCTCTTCCCAGATCACCCCTTACTTCATTCAAGGTTCTGGCTTCAAGGTCACCTTCTCAAAAGGCTTTGCTGACAATGTTGTCCTAAAGCAGCAAGATTAGTCACTCTTTCTTTAACTGTGCTTTGTTTTTCTTCCAGAGCAAGGATCATTTCTTAGTGCCGTTTCTGTTTATCGGCTTGCTGCTTGTTGCCCCCACTGGGATGTCAGTTTCCTGAGGACAGAAGCCTGTCTATCCTCTTCATCCCGGTGGTCCCAATGCCCAGCACACTGTGTGTGTCAAATGCCTTCTGAATGAAAAGAGACTGCCACGATCTCAGCCAAATGGGCTCCTCCTCCTGGACACCTGGGACTACATTTCCCAGCCTCCCTTGCAGTGATGGAGTCCTGGTCATTGCAATGTAAGTGAAAGTGACTTGAGCTATTTCCAAGCCTAGACTAAAAATTCCTCCCACTTGATCCTCTCTCCCTCCCACCCTTACCATGCAGGAGCCCAACAGAGGGCTAGGGGGTGCTAGGGGACAGCAGAGCCACAAGAGGGAGGGAGCCTGGGACACTGAATCACCCTGTGGGCAGCCAGCTGCTCCCTGAACACCTGCACTACACTGAGTGTGAGAGGGAATGGAGCCTCCATTACAGTCACTGAGACCCAGAGGCTGTGGGCACAGCAGTTCATCTACCAGGACTGATGCAATAACAAAGAAACTGAGATGGGTGATTTGTTCAAAATGACCTTGACGGTGAGGGCCAGAGCCAGGATGTGAAGCTGGTGGCTCTAACTGCAGACTGCATATCCACTCCCAGCTGAATGCTAGGTGGTAAAGGGGGAGGAGGTGCACCAGGATGCTGGAGGCCACGTCCAGGGAGAGCAGCCTGCGCCCAGCTGCCAGCCCCTGTAGCTGGCTCCTGGGGTGCGGCGGGCACGCCCAGACTCACTTTGGAATGCCTGTTGGGGGAATCTTTGCCTGCCGCATCCTGCCTGGGGATGCCATGCTTGCTCCCACTGCTTCCAGCCATGGCCGAGAGCCGGGCCTGGGCAGGCACATGCCACAGAGGCTCTGCAGGAAAACAGGAGAAACGTTAAGTGGTTAGGGGTGATGCAGGCCACGGCCTGAAGAGTCCCATCCTAAATTAAGTTGGTTGGAACCATCCCTCTACTCGCCTATCTGCTCACCTCAGGCTTGACCCCATCAACCCATGCCTTGAGCTGTGACAACACTCAGTGGCAGGGGACAGTTACGGAGCACCATTGTCAGGGCATTACGCCAGCCGGTTAACTCACCGAGGCCACACAGCAACCCTCTTCATCATGCCGAGAGGGGCTGAGAGATTTTCATACTTGCGGGCTGTTTGGATTTTCTCTTTTGTAATTTACTTGTTCATCTCCTTTCCCCATTTTTCTACGTGGTTAATTTTTCTTTTCATCCTATTGGTTAGAAGAGTTTTTCACATATGCAAGGTGAGCAGGTTTAACACCGTGATACTGCAGTGGTGTAACCTGGTCACTCCCCAGGCAAGTCAATGTGCCTGAATGGAGCATTTATCTGCCTTAAGAAACACTGACCAGGGCCGGGGATTTAGCTCAGTTGTTCTGCCACCTGCCTCACAAGTGCAAGGTCCCGAGATCGATCCCCGGTACCAAAAAACAAAAAACGCTGACCAGCCAGGCATGGTGGCACACGCCTGTAATATCAACACTGTGGGAGGCTGATACAGGAGGATTGCAAATTTAAGCCCAGCCTTGGCAACTTAGCAAGACCATGTCTCAAAATAAAAACAAAAAAGGGCTGGGGATGTAGCTCAATGTAAAGACCCCGGGTTCAATTCCCAGGACTCAAGGAATGGTGGTGGGGGAAATACTCCAACACATTTGGCTAACATCTAGCAAAATTACAATTGCATTAACCAAGTTTCTAAACCCAGGTGGTCTAACCTCAAAGCCCATACTTTTAATCTTTATGACAGTCAAAATTATTGTAATGATAATTTTGTTTTGTTTTGGGTGCTGGGGATCAAACTTGGGACCTCTCACTTGCAAGGCAAGTGATGGAACCACTGAGTTAAATCCCCAGCCCTGTAATGATAATTATTGATAAACACATGTTCTGAGTCAGGCACTGTTTGTAAGTGCTTTGGATGTATTATCTTGCTATATAATGTGGATACTACCATAAGGTGGATGTTAGTACCATTTTTTTTTTCTTTTGAGACAGGGTCTCACTATGTAGTTCAGACTGGCCTTGAACTCACTGTGTGGCCCAGGCTGGCCTCAAACTTGAGGCGATCCTCCTGCCTCAGCTTCCTGAATGCTGGGATTACAGCCAGCGCCACCACACCCAGCAATACCACTTCTTTTTTTTTTGTACTGGGGATTGAACTCTGGTCCTTGCGCTTTCGAGGGAGGCAGCAGAACCACTGAGCTAAATCCCCGGTCCCCCAGCAATACCATTTCTAATAGAGAAGCAGAACATCAAGACTCAGTAACTAGTCCAAGGTCACACAGTCAGAAAAGACCAGGCAGGAAGTGGAGTGGAGGTCAGTTTGGTGTCAGACCCTGTACTCTCAAGCCCTGCACCTCCTGGGGGTTCCCACTGACAATACAGGCAGTGACAGGACAAGGGAATGAGGAGGAGCGGTCTCATTCTCCTAATGATGTGCTACCCTGTGCTGAGGGCCAGGTATGGTCTCACTGATCCTGAACTGCCCTGGAAGGAGAGGCACTCAGGGCACGCACTGAGAGGGGATGAGGTCACATTGAGGCCCCATGCCTGACTCAGATCCTACTGCCCACCGGGCTTGTGGGAGCCTGGGCTCATGGGCACAAGGCCCCTGGCTGCAGTGTGGCATGGGAGGGAGGGCACTCAGGAGGACCACTGCAGAGCAGGCTGGTGGGACCCAGGTGAGGGTGCCTCTGCTGTGTGACCTTCTCTTGGGGTCCACGGATACGAGACAGTGGAGCAGCTGGCATCCACCACTTCCTCTGGGCGTAGTTTGCCTTCTGGAGCCTTCCACATGCCCAGGAGGGGCTGGCACCCAGGAGGCAGCCAGACCACTCAAGGAACCACATTTCCACATGGCCATACCCGGTAGCCTTAAGCAACAACGCCCATGCTCTGTCTTTGGCCTGCCTGGACTGTGGGCACAGACTGGGCTGCCTTATACCAGCCTCCGCCCCTTGTACATCCCCTGGCACCGCTGTGGCCGCAGCCAGACACCTGCATGTCTCATAGTCTCTCCTGCTTGCCTGATGACCCGCTCCATCCTCACGGCTGCTCAGGCCCATTCTGACTCCTGCACCATTCTGACTCCTCTCTCACATCCACATCTAGGCATCAGGAAATGTGGCCAACACTGCCTTCAAAATACCAAACCCAGGACTGCCAATCTCTCCCTCCCCTGTCCCCATTGGTCTCGCTCCCAGATCACTGGCAGGAAGCTATAGCTGAAGGGACCCATGAACCTGTCTAGCTCCTAGCCCCTCTCTGCTCAAGACTGAACCCTGTGGCTCTGGCCCACTGTGAGTGAAGGACAAAGCCATGCCACAGTTTCAAGGCCCCACGTGCTGTCCCTTCTCCCTGGCCTCATGGCAGGGCCTACTCACTGCTCCTCCATACTCCAGCCTCACAGGCGCCTCAGAGCCTGGGACCAGCTCCTCCTCCCCCTGGAATGTCTTCCTCCCAGCTGACCTCACTGCCTTCTTCTAGCCCCTCTAGCAGCCTGATCTGCTCGAAGCTCCTCAAACCCCATCCTTCCCTCTTGGCACTGTGTTAGTTTCCACTCTACTCCGCATTGTCAGGTATTATTCTATCACCACTGTCCCCTGCTTACTGTCCATCTCTCCCACCAGATTCTCAAGCCCCAAGGAGGAAGGCAATGTGCCTGTCTGGCTCACACTGTCTCCCTGGCACCCAGGCTGGGGGTGTTGTTAGTGATATACTGAGTAAGTGGTTGAAGAGCCAGGTTCCTTCTGGTCCTGGCCATCCTAGTGTCCCCTTGCCCCTGGCTCTGCCTTTCACAGGTCCTGGTCCCGAGCCTTTCACTAGTTGTGCAGTGACCTTCAGGCCTTCGTGCCTCACTCTGTGTGCAGGGCAGATGGAAGCATAAAAGATGTCAGGCACAAGCAAGCTGAAGACCTTGGGGATACCTGCCTGATGTCCTGAGACACAGAAAATGCGGATCTGTCTGCACTTCATTGGGAGGAGACCAAGGGTGGTATCTGTGGGTAGTAGGGGTTTAGGAGAGGCCCCAAAGCCCAACAGACTTCAGTTCAAATCTTAGTTATCGGAGAGACCTTAGGCAAGTGACAAGTTTTCTGCCACTTCCCTCACCTCTACAATGCAGCAGTCACATGCTGCAGCACTGCTGCAGTGACTCAAGAGGAAGGTATGTGGCACAGCTGGACAACACTGGGCATGTGACAACTACACAAAACCAACTGCCCGTGTCGCGACTGCTCATCTCTGGGCTGTGCAAGGCCTGTGTCTGTTGTGGTGCCTGATCCTCATGCCCCTCACCACTGACTGGATCCCCCTTGGCTGAGGTTTTGAATACTCTAGATTTCCTGATGACCTCCTGAGGTGTGTGCGTAGGGGCAGAGAAGGCGTTAGCCAACCTATAACAAGGTCCCGAGGAGGTGAGAGGGACCGGAGGAGAAGGGAAGGTCCATAGTGAGCTATCTCTTGACACCTATTTGGGGCCCACGGTGAAGGGTGGAAAAATTCTCCATTTTACACTTTGGTGTAATGAAACAGCCAAGCAACACTTTTCTCTTTTTTCTGAAGTGACTGGGAAAAAAGAAAAAAAGATCCGAATCTGTCTGTCTTGGAGCCAAGATCACAGACGTGCAGTGGAGGCAGTGCCAGGCAGGGACGGCCTGCTGAGGAGGAGCGGATGGAGGCAGCAGAAGGACCTGGGGCACAAGAGGTACCTGCTTGCCTTAAGCTGGACCATTACGCCTGGTTTAAGATAATCACAGGTGCAAAGAACTCCCCTGGGGCCTGTGACCTTGTTGTTAACCCACAATGCCCAGGGAGCTACTGAGGTGGCTCTGGTTGCCCACTCTTTCCATCGGCCCAGAAATTCTCCCACTTCCCCTAAGAGGATATTGTTACCTCTTTCCAGGGAAGTTAATGCTCTAGCACTTTTATTTTTCTTCCTTTGAATCAATGCCTCCCATCCATCTGGAGGTCCTCAGATTTCAAAAGGGCCAAAAGTTTAAAATAATCATCCAGCTGGGCATGGTGGTAGAGGACTATAGTCTCAGCACTCTGGAAAGCTGAGGCAGGAGGATGGCATGTTTGAGCCCAGCCAGGGCAACTAAGCAACTTAGTGAGACACTGTCTCAAAAACAAAAACAAAAACAAACAAAAACAAAAAAAACAGAAAAAAACCAAGGTCAGGTGTGGTGGTGCTCACCTGTCATCTCAGCACTTAGGAGGCTGAGGCAGGAGGATCACCATGTATTGTTCAAGGTCAGTCTGGGGTACATAGTGAGATCCTGTCTTGAAAAACAAAAATAAAAAAGGGCTGAGGATATAGCTCAGTGTGAAAGCCCAGAGTTCAATCCCCAGCACCGAAAAAAGAAATCATCTATTATATGCAGAGAATTAATAAATATATATAGGAAAATAAACATGTGAGATGTTCAAGCTCATCAATTATCAAAAAAATGGAAATAAACATAATGTGAGCCAGGTATGGTGGCATATGCCTGTAATTTCAGACACTTGGAAGGCTAAGGCAGGAGAGTTATGTAAGCCCAGGAGTTCAAGACCAGCCTGGGCAACAGGGTGTGACTCCCATCTCAAAAAAACCAAAACAGAATGCAAAACCAGTGCGATAGCACCATGTGCCCACTGGAGTAACTGAAACAAAAAGGATGACGACATGCAAACCTGAACTCATTTGTCCTTGGCTGCAGTCTAAAATGGGCTGTCACTTTGCGAACAGTTTGGTAATTTCTCCTGAAGTTTGGCAGGCAACCTGGCAAAGCCACTCCCAGGTGAATACCCTCCAGAATGCGAGCACAAGTTCATCAAAAGGCAGGCGCCAAAACATTCCCAATGGCACTGCTCTAAGCAGCCCCAAACTGGCAATCATCCAAACATCCATCAACACAAGGATGGAGCAGTACGTTGTAGCTCCTTGAGACGACAAAATATTACTTGGAAACTGCACTGACACATGCCATCTTGTGGCTGGCTCTCACAACGGGACACGGAGCAACATAGAGTATGGTTCTATATTCTACCCCAAACCAGGCAAAACGAAGTCAGGCTGGCAGAAGCAGGACAGGGGTGGCCTTGAGGGTACGGATTGGGAAGGGCATGCCTGTGGGGGTTTGGAAGGCTGCTATGTTCTGATTTTCATTTTTTAGGTCCTGGGGATTGAATCCAAAGCCTTCACAATGAGCTGCATCCCCAGCTCTTTATTTATTTTTCAATTAGAGACAGGGTCTTGCTAAGTTGTCTAGGCTGGGGTCAATCTCTTGATCCTCCTGCTTTAGCCTGCCAGAGTGTTGTGTTGATTCCTGCCCTGGGTCACAAGTCATCAACTATACACTCATGAACTAGACTCTTTTCAGCTCATGCATTAAGTCCATAAACATTGAAAAGTAACAGGAGCTGGCCATAGTGGAACACACCTGTAATCCTAGAATTCAGGAGGCTGAGGCAGAAGGATCGCCATGAGTTCAAGCTCAGCCTGGGGTACACTGTGAGTTCAAGGCCAGCCTGGACTACATAGTGAGACTCAGAAAACAAAAACAAAAAACCCCCCAAAACCAAATAAAGGAAAAAACCAACCTGAGACCATTATATAATGAAAAGTCACAGAATGCAGTGAGCTCCAGTGCCCTTAAGTCAATTTTAATCCTTTCCAACTGTCATCCTAACAGCTACCATGTCCACGCCACACGTCTCGACTCTTGCTTTTGCAGACACCATCCACTGATGCCCTGTCCAGCTCTGGATGGACAAAAAGCTTGTCCTGTGGCTCTCCTGGGTGACTCCTATGACTGATTTTCTGGCCCCCTTTATTCCTCTTCCTTCTCCTCTGTTTCTGCCCCTTTTTTGTGACAGGGTTTCCTTTTGTACTCCAGGCTGGCCTTGAACTCGAAGGGATCCTCCTGTCTCAGCCTCCCAAGTGCTGGGATCACAAATGATTATGGGCATGCAACACCACACCCAGCTCTCTTCTCCCTTTCCCTTCCCTTCTCTCCTTTCCTTTTGTACTGCAGATTGAACCTGGGGCCTCTGAACTGAGCTATACCCTTAGCCTTAAAAATAACTTTTTTTTTTTTTTGAAACAGGATCTCAGTAGAGCAGTAAGTTGACAGGCTGGGCTTAAACCCGTGATCCTCTTGCCTTTGCCTCCCACAGTGTTAGGATTACAGGTGTGTGCCACCTTGCTTCACATGGCTTTCTTTCGGGTTTCATCCCTTACTGACAGGAAGTGGGGTCACCTGGCAAACTGTGAAGAGAACCCCTCAGGTGAGGCGGGCAGGCTCTGTGGAGGCCCTACCTGGCTTCTGGCGCTCCATGGTGCTCTCCTGGCTGGTCAGGCCACCTGAGGAGGAGTCGCCGCTAGACATCCCATCGTGGCTGAAGTGGGGATCAAAGGACAGCAGTGGGTGAGGGCCGGCCACGTACCTGGAGGGTGGTGAGGGGACACAAGCACAGGGTGAAGGACCAGCATGTCAAATCACCTGCTTGCCAGTGAGCCCTAGTGGGAGGCTGCTGCACAGATCAGGAGAGAAGAGAAGCTCCAGGGGCTGGAGGAGCAGCCTGGGGAGTGCTGCTAGATGGGGTGGCGCCAGCAGGAAATGCAGGGCCTGGCAGGTTCCTCAAGGAGGAATGAGAAGAGCAACCCGGGCCGACGCCCTGCCCTTAGGCTGCTGAGAGGTCCTGGCCCTCCCCTGTGAAAGGAGGTGCTGGGAAATAGGGTGCACTACTGCTCCAGGCCTGCTCAGGCTTTCTCTCTCAAGGAGGGAGACAGGAAGGATGAGGGAGCATTTGTAGGTACAGGCAGCCTAGAACTGGGCAGGCTGGGTTTGCACCTCACCATAGCCTCTTGCCCAGGCAGTGGCAGTCAATTCCTAGGTCAGGGCCTCAGTTTCCCTAGTAGTCAGAGATGTTCACGGGAGGCCCTTCTTCTCGGGACTTACAGCACTGAGCCTGGGGCTGACACATGACATATATTGAGTTGTGACAACTGGCTGACAGGCTAGAACTCTGTGTGTCCCTTTGCTGCTGGGGTGTGCAGGGGCTCAGGCTTCAGGACAAGGCAGTTGTGGGCTCAAACTCCATGCTCACTACAGGCTGAGGGACCTTGGTGAAGCAAGTACACGTCAATTTGAAATGTAGTTGGTTCATTTGAAAAACTGTCTGCCCTGTAGGGACGTGGAGTGGATGGAGCGACAGAGTCATCCCCTGGGCAGAGAGCCTCCTAGAGGTCAACTCCGACACCCGAGGTGATGGTGGAGCCTTCTCCATGCTCATGGACACCTCCCACTGTTGGACCAACCTCAGATCAGAGCCAGTTACGGTGGAAACTCTTTCCCTGCTTGGGGTTGGTTTGGGAACAAGGGTGTGACAGTATTGGTTAAGGAGATAGGAAGGTCTGTGAGGGTTATTAAAACTTCCACAAGGGCTGGGGATTTAGCTCAGTGGTTTCAAGCTCAAGGACCCGAGTTTAATCCCCAGTACCAAAAAAAAAAAACTTCCACAAAATATTTCTAGCTCCACCTGCAAGCACATGGCAGGACAGCATTTCCTGATCCCAAGACTGGCTGGATGGGTAGATGGCTAGTTCCCTACAGTGAGCTGAGAGGAAGTGATGGGATGATGACTGCTCAGGGAGCCTGGGTCCTGCGAGGTCTTCTGTCAACCAGCAGTGGCACTGAAGAGTAGGTAAGTCCCCATTCTTTGTTTTTTGGTACCAGGGATCGAACTTGGGTCCTTGTGCTTGCACAGCATGTGGCGAAACCACTGAGCTAAATCCCCGGCCCCTCCCCACTCTCTTTTAAGCAGTGCTGGGAATAGAACCCAGGGCCTTAGCATGCACTCTACTGAGCAACTCCCTCAGCCCCAGAGAAATAAACCCTTAATTAATTAATTGGAATAGAAATTGAACTCAGGACCTTGCCCTTGCCAGGCAGGTGCTATGCCACTGAGTTAAATCCCTGGCCCTACTCTTGTTAATTTAAATCACGAAGATTTTCAAGTGTTTGTTACCCAGCATAACCTGACTAAAAGAGCCCCTGGGTAGCTTCTGGGAAGTCTCCTTGTTCCTAAGAGAGATAACAAGGAAAGATGGCCTCCCGTTTCCTCCAGGTGTTGCTGGTCCCAGACATCACATCACAAGCAGCGGCTACCTTCTTGCTCCCAGGCTGAAGGGGTAGGGTGGAGGAGAGGAGGTGAAGGGCTGGACACTTGCTCATGCGGCAGCCGCACTGGGCAAGCCATCCTGGAGCCTGCCCTGCCTCTGAGTGTCCTGTGGTGTGATAGTGTGGGAGCCAGCCCAGTTCTGATACCGTCAGCCAGAAGCACCCACTGACACAGGCCCTGTGTCTGGGAGTTACTGAGTCTCCGTTACTAATGCTATTGCCCATCTGGCCCCTTGCATCTGTCCCTTCCACTTGGGAAGATGTGGAGGGGAGGAGAGATGATAAACTGAGACCTGTGACGTACAACAGAGGAGCTAAGCAAGTTCTCCAGGTCACCAGACAGCTCAAAGTCAGGGCTGTCTCTACAAAGACCAGGCTCTAGCCTCTAGGCTTAACTCCTCTAGGACAGCAGAAGGCACTTCAGAGGGGCGCTGGACTTCCTGGAGACTCAACTCCACTCCCCTGCTAAGAAAAAAACATACTATCCTCCCTTCCCTGGATCAGGATCTGACCTCTAACTTCTCCTGAAAGGAAGAGAGAGCCAAAATACAGAAGCACAAAAAGATTATTCTTACTTTTCTTTCAACCAAAGGTCCAGTTTCTGGAAATCTAAGGGATTTTACAAAGGCAACTTTGATTCTAAGCCAACTTCATCTCCCTGGCTGCCTTCATACCTGGCTAGCTGCCTGGTAAATCGTGGCTCCACCGTAGCTGCAGACAGAGTGTTGACATGTTTATACAGTTTCCCCAAAGAGTTGGTATTGAATCCCAAGCAACAAAGGAAAATGTCAACAGAGGCAGGGATCAGATGCCAGAGGAAGTGAGAAGGATGAGAAGCCCACACCACAGGCTGTTTCCCCAGCATCTGCTCTGTGCTGTCCTCCTTGGTAAGAGAAATCCTAACTGTATTTGGGCAGTGATGTGATTGGCCAAAAGACTACACTTCCCAGGTTCCCTTGCAGTTCTGGCCAAAGAGATAACAGTAAAAATGCTGCTTTTGACTTCTAGCCAGGAAAGCTCCTCAGAGGTGTGCTGTGGCAGCCTTTGCCTCATTGTTTCCTAAAGGTTGGAGCTTGAGCAGCCATCATGAACCATGGGGCATAAGGCGAAGGACAATGATATCAAGGAGGTGCTAGGTCCCTAACAATGTGGAAAAAGAAACTCTCTCTGCTGAATGGCTGTTTTCTGGATTACATAGTTAAACCTAATCTTAACTGATAGACCATTTCTAGCCAGATACATTCTACCAAGTTCATCTCTTGTCCCCATCAAGACAACCTGCAGTGTATCCAATCATGTCACTTTCATACTAACAAGACTTCATTATTCTTAGGCAAACTGACTGGGTTATGTTGACTGTTTATTGTGACACTGAATAAGTCCTATTTGGGTCCTTTTCTATCACTGCCTAATTCTGGTCCAATGAATTGAGAGTCAGGACATCTCATCTCACTACACACAAGGTTCCGGGCAAATGTCCTTGAAAGGAGAGTGCCTGACTGTCTTCCATCTCAGCTGAGACATTTCAGAGTAATTACTCTATTTTTTATTAGAAGATGAAATCACTTTCAGGATAAAGGGCTGGGGTTACGTTGACTGACTAGTTGCAGTTTGGGGCATCTCCAGGCAGAAGCTGGAGCAGAAGCTGGATGCAGTGATTCTGTGGAGGTCAAGGTGGGATCCTTGACAGTCAGCAGGGTTGGGTTATGGTGCTGTTAGCATGAGCCTCCCACTTGCCACAGAGGGAAATACCAAGGCAGACATGAATGTGGGTAAGAGCCTCACCAGAGTAGGGGGCTCTGGCCTGTCAGTCTCCTACCCTCACGAGCAGAACAGTGAAATTACAGGACGGCTGGGTAGAAGGGCAGACAGATGGCATAGCCACTGTTGGCTGCCTGTACCCGAACAGCCATCACTTTCTTTGCTCCTATTGGTGGAGACCAGATTCTGCTTTGGCGGCCATTCCTCTGTCACATGACTTAAGTAGATGACAGTTTAAAAGACAGTCATAGGTCCTAATGTGATTTTGCCAGGGTTAAAGGGTAGGAAAGTGACCCTGTTCCCTCATTCTTAAAAATAAGTAGTTCTAAGGCCAGGAATTTAGCTCAGTGGTTCTGCCACCTGCCTTGAAATCACAAGGTCCTGAGTTCATCCCCAGTACAAAAAAAAAAGTTCTTCCCTCCTTTCCCACAGGACACTGGTTTTATTTGCAACCATGCGCAGAGTCCCTAAAGATATCCTTGTGCACAGGAGATGATAAACCCCCTAATGCCTCACACTATTTACTTACTTGTTTGTTTTAGTGGTACTAGAGATTGAACCCTAGGATGCTTTACCACTGAGCTACGTTGTCAGCTCTTTTAAAAATTTTTATTTTCAGGGCCAGGGATTTAGCTCAGTGGTTCCGCCACCTGCCTCCCTAGTGGAAGGACCCGAGTTTGATTCCCTGGTACCAAAAAAAAAAAAAAATTATTTTGAGGGCTTAGTTGCCCAGGCTGGCCTCAAACTTGAGATCCTCCGGCCAGGGATTTAGCTCAGTGGTGCTGCTGCCTGTCTTGCAAGGGCAAGGTCCCAAATTCGATCCTTGGTACCAAAAAGAAAGAAAGAAAGAAAGAAAGAAACAAACAACCCTTGAGATCCTTCTGTCTCAGCCTCGTGATTAGCTGGGATTACAGATGTGTACCACTATGCCCAGGGCTTTATGCCTTCTTGAATAAGGTTTTCTGTTCCTTGCAGTCAAGTGCCTCCCAACTGATAAACCACTCCATATGGCACTGGCAGAGAAAAAAGGAAAAAAAAATCTAGCCAGGGGCCTGGTGAGCAACTGTGTGGGGCCCAGCGCAGCACGCAGGACAGCTGTACTCACACATCTTTCTGTCCTAATGCCCTGTGCTGAGCTTGGTGGTCCACTCCTCCTGCACACAGGAAGTCATGTGACAACTGTGCAGTAGGAAAAGGCCTTGACCTGCTCCTGGGCCTTTGACCTCAGGCTGGTGAATGACTGTGAAAGCTAGTTCTGGGGGTTTCAGGCGGGAGGTACGCTAGGAACATCTGGCAGAGCTGGAAACCCAGCTGCTGATGGAGACAGAGAATGCTGAGACATGAGCTGTAGAGACCACAGCTAGGACCACTGGCAACCTTAGAAGATAGGGGTGGGCTGGGAGGGCCTCAGTTGTAGGAAAACTATATTTTTCCAATTGCCAATGTCAGAGAGTTTGAAATCCAAAATCACAGCCATCTAAATGTCACCATGGACAGGTGTTTCAGAGAGAGCCACAAAGGTTGCCTTGAATTGGAGGAGGAGCTTGAAGTCCTTTGGGCAGGTGGGACAGCTCTGGGGTGAGGGTTTGGCCCTCTGAGATCACAGGCCTGGGTTTCTGTCCAGATTGCATGACTTTGGCCAAGTGAATTCACCTCACAGAGTCCCAGTTTTCCCTCTGTAAAATGGGGATAAACAAATGCTCTGTCTTAGAGAACTGCTGGGAACTCACTGAGCTCATGCTTACATACTGATGGGACAAACCAGAAAACTCAAAACAGACTGTACAAATAGGCCCAATTAGCCCCCACCCATCAATGTCTGCCCCAAGCAGCAAAAAACAGGCTGGAGATGTAGCTCAGTGGTGGAACACTTGCCTAGAAAATGTGAGGTCTTGGGTTCAATTCCCAGCATCACAGAAATGCAAGAGAGAAACAGTCTTTCCAATAAATGGTGACAGAGCTAATTTGACATCCATGGGCAAAAAAGGGACCTCAACCTTTCAGGTACACAAAAGCTAATTGAAAATGGAACAAGGACTTAGATATCAAACAGTAAAACTTCTACAGAAAAACGCAGGAGAAAATCTTAAGGAGCCAAGCCTAGGCAGAGTTCTTAGACAACATGATAAACATGATTCAGAAAAAGAAAAGGAATGTTATTTGGACTACATCAAAATTAAAGTTTTGTTTTGTGAAAGATCCTATAAAGAAAGTGAAAAGAAAAGTATAGATAGTGGCTCATGCCTGTCATCCCAGGACTCTGGAAGGCTGAGGCAGGAGGACTGTAAATTCCAGCCCAGACTAGGCAGTTTAACAACTTAAGTGAGACCCTGTCTCAAAATAAAAAATAAGCCAGGTGTGGTGGTGGATGCCTGTAATCTCAGCACTTTCGGTGGGCTACATAGGAGAATGGCAAATTCAAGCCCAGACTGGGGAATTTAGTGAGACCTCGTCTCAAATTAAAAATAAAAAAGGGCATGGCAATGTAGCTCAGCGTGAAGGCCCAAAGTTTAATCTCCAGAACTGCATAGCTGACAAAGGACTGGTATCTAGAACATACAAAGAGCTCTCTACCACTGAAGAATATTGAATCCAATTAGAAAATGGGCAAAAGACACGCATAGACATTTCCCCAAAAAGGAAATACATTTGGCAAATCAGCACTTGAAAAGATGTTCAACACTGTAGCCACCAGAGAAATGCAAATTAAAACCACAATGAGATATCACTACATACCCATCAGAATAGCTGAAATGAAAAACAGTGACAACAACAAATGGTGGTGAGAATGTGGAGAAACAGGATCACTCATATGCTGCTGGTGGGAATGTGAAATGGACGTACCTGCCATATGGTATGCAATTGTACTCTTGGGCATTTATCCCAGAGAAATGAAAACTTATTTTCATGCAGAAACTTGTATCCCTGAAAGTACATGTTCATAGCATTGATATTTGTAAGAGTCAAAATCTAGAAACTAGCAGGATATGTGGCACACACCTATAATCCCAGCACTGTGAGAGGCTGAGGAAGAGGATTACAAACTGAAGCCCAGCCTGGACAATTTAGAGACTTAGTAAAACCCTGTGGGAAAATAAATAATAACCTGTAATCCCAGTACTCGGGAGGCTGAGGCAGGAGGATCAGCGTGAGTTCAAAGCCAGCATGGGGTACAGAGTGAGTTCAAGGCTAGGCTGAACTACATAGCAAGACTTTGTCTCAAAAACACTCCCCAAAAACCAAAAAATCAAAAATTAATAATAATAATGATATAAAGGGCTAGGAATGTAGCTCAGTGCAAAGCCCCAGGGCTCAATTCTTCCCCACAAAAACAAACAAAACAAAATAAAACAAAAAATCTCTACCCAAATGTCTCCCAATGGGTGAGTGGTTAAACTGGGGTACATCCACACCATGGGATACATCTCAGCAACCATAAGGAATTATGGTACATGCCACAACATGCATCCTTTTATGTAACGCTCATTAACAACAGCTGCAGAGATACAGGACACATTAATGGCTGCCAGGGGTTAGGGATGGTATGGTTATGAAGGGGTGGCATAAGGCACCTTGTGATGGTTACACAAGACTGCCTGAGACACAACAGAGCTGCGCACATGCAAATGAGTGCATGTGTAACTGGTGACTTTGCGGGGGAGTACTAGGGGTTGAACCCAGGGAGTGCTGAGCTATGTCCTCAGTCCTTTTGATATTTTTATTTTGAGGTAGAGTCTGGCTAAATTGCCCAGGCTGACCTCAAACTTGCTGGGATTACAACTATGCACCACACTCGGCAACTGGTGACTTCTGAGCAAGCTCTAAGGCCTGGACCAATGTCAGTTTCCTGCTTTGATATTGTATGATAGTTACTCAAATGTTAATGGGGAAAGCTAGGTGAAGGTTCATGAGATCTCCCTGTACATTTCTCTCTCTTTTTTTTTTGTACCGGGGATCAAACTCAGGACCTTGCGCTTGCGAGGCAGGCGCAGTGCCACTGAGCTAAATCCCCAGCCCTGTCCCTGTACAGTTTTTTGCAACTTCCTGTGAATATTATTTTCGAATAAAAAGTTGAGAAAATAAAGGGGTGAACACAAAAACTTTGAGGGAAAAAAAAGCTTTTCCCAATTGTTCTCAGTAACATCAGTACTGCCACTTTTGTCATGGGCAGATCATGCTACCTGCCATTTCCAGGCTTGGCCCTTTCTGTGGCTCAGCCGCTCCCACTCACAACGTACACACACCAATTCTTCTCTGCGCCTCCTTTGCTCTACACCACTCTGCTTATTTCTGCATATGACCCCTCTTCTACCTGAAATGACCTGCTCTTTCCTTTCTGTGGTAAACTCCTATTCGTCTCTCCAAACTCTGCTCAAATGGCACTTCCAGCAGGAGCAGCATCAAAACCCAGGTGTGGAGGGTGGGGTGGTGTGGGGTAAGGAAGGTGAAGAATTCCAAGGCTAGGGCTGTGAAATGCAGGAAGCCTTCCTACAAGTCTGGAAGTGGCCAGTGGGGCTGGGATGTGTCCTACAAGGAGCAAGAGCCTTGGGAGGGGGAGGCCATAGTGAGGGAACCGAGGATGTGTACTGAGGGCTCTGGGAGTTGTGGGAGGGTTTGGGGCAGGGGACAGACATGGCCAGATACAGAAAGAGCTGCCGGCTGCCGAGTGGAGGGTGGACCAGAGGAGGTGAAGTGAAGGCTGGGAGAATGGAAGTGGTGAGGGCCCCAGGGAAGGTGAATGGTCACAAGCTCAGCTGGAGGGAGATCCTGCAGGGCCTCGGATGTCAAGTTGTGAAGTTTGTGTTTATCCTGATGGCACCAGGGAACCGCAGAGGGTTTGGGAAGATCTCTCAGACTGCCAGGTTGGAGATGGCTCCAAGGGGTAGGATTGAAGTCTGAAAGATCATGAGAATGAGGTACTGCTTATGGCCTGGTCTTCAGGAGTGGGGGCTAGAGAGAGACAGATGGATGGCAAGGCTGGATGGAGGATGGTCTGACTTTAAAAATGACACAGGTGTCAAGAAAATGGCAACCAAAACTCTGCTACAAGGAAGGCCAATGGTGAGATCCGCCCAGTCCCACTTAGCCCTACATTTAAATGTGAGACACAGCTAATCCCTTGGGGGTGTTCTGACGACCTTGCTGGGTCCAGAAACCCCATAAAGTAGCAAATAAAATTGTAGTGGGTGCACTCCCTGGGGAAGAAGGATCCGCAGCTTTCACCAGACTCTGTAATTGGGAAAACCCAAGGAGACTGACCTTTCTGGGGATGGCTTGTATCTTGTGAAGGTGGCAGAACCCGGGGTGGAGAAGCTCCCAGAAGGCTGTCGGTAGGGAGGGACTGTGTCGGCCCCTGCTGGTGATGCTGTGTAAGGGGTTTCTGGGAAGCTGACAGGCCTAGAATGAGACAACAGAGAGGAAGGAGGCAGGAGTGACCGTGAGGTACCCTAACCTCAAGAGGACAGGTGACAGACGATGATCTTCCTCTCAGGTCCAACTACATCTCATCTGCTATCCTCTCTTTGGATGATGAGATGGAAGCTGAGTAAAGGGCAGTGAGAAGCTGGAGTTTCATGGCGCCCTCTTCCTGGTTCTTGCCCCTCTCCTGGAGAACATGCTCTCTGCAAGTTTTTGTTGTTGTTTTTTTGAGACAGGGTCTCACTATGTAGCTCAGGCTGCCCTCGAACTTGCAGTGATCCTCTTGACTCAGCCTCATAGCTCCCTAGTGCTGGGATTACAAACATGTGCCACCATGCCCTGCCCAGTTCCCTTATTTTAGGGATACATTTCTTTTCAGGGCATGGGATGGAACTCAGGGCCTCATGCATGCTAGGCCCACATCCCTAGCCCTTTCTACCTTTTAATAGATACTGTATTCAAAACAGTATCCAGAAGTTTAACATCTTCATCATCAAACTCCCTGAGTGGCCTGGCCTCCCAGCCCAAGACTGGAACATGGCTCCTCTTCCCCCTCCCAGCCTCTCTGAGAAGTCACTGTCCTAACATTTTGTGCTTATCAGTCCCTTCATCTTTTACTTTTTTTTCCGTACTGGAGATTGAACTCGGGACCTTGTGCTTTCGAGGCAGGCGCTGGAACCACTGAGCTAAATCCCTGGCCCCAAGTCCCTTCATCTTTTAAAAAGCAGAGTTCCAACTTGTACTTGGTAGGTGGGTTTCTACCCTCTGGCAGCCCCTTCCAGCACAAGAGGCCCCAGGTGAAAGCGGAAGGGAAGGAGGGCGCAGAGGGAGATGGCAGGATGACAAGATGGGCAGGCAGACTGAGGGGGAGCGATGGGTGTGGGCAGCCGGGAGGTGGGGGTGGAGGGGTCCTCCTCAGGGTCTTACCTCTTGCTGTGCAGTGGCTGGGACTCACGGAAGGGGACCATGGGGTTCTGTTTCAGTGGCCGGCTGAGGGACTGGGCATGGCCTGGGGCAGCCGGGGTGACCCACTTGGAGGCTGGTAGAGAGTTGTGGGATGCTGGGCCGCTCCACTGCCAGGGGGCATTGCTGCGGTAGGGGGGCCGGCTCCCGGGGGTGATGTTCTCCTGTTCCATCTTGGGCTCCGAGGTATTCATTTCATAGGTCTCTGGCCAGCCCCTGCGGGGAACAACTTGGTTACCTGAAGAGCCCAGCCCACCGGCACAGGTCCTACTGCTGGAAGGGACCTGCTGCCTCTTTACATGGGGCCAGGTTTTCCTGGCTATAGCTGAACCATGATAACCTATTTTAAAGGCTGAGCCGGGTCTGAAACTTACCAGCTAAGAGTCTAGGACAGGGCCTGACACAGGGGCTCCGGCTGCCAGGCCTGTCTCCTCATCCCCTCGTCCTCCTCCCACTCTGTCTCGCATCCTCTCCCTTCTCCCTGCCCCAAGCCTCCAGCCAGCCAGTGCCCTCTGTGCACTGACTGTGCCCCCCTTAACTGTGCTTGGGCTGGAAAGACAGATGCCCTCGGCATCAAAGGACAGTCTCGGTCTTGTTCCAAAGAATCTCAAAGGCTGCTGGAAGAGGAACAGGTGACCTACTTTGCAGGGTGGTTAAAAAAAAGAGCTATGAAACCCGGAACCTTGAAATAGATGCAGAGTGGCCTGTGACTCCCCCCAGACCAGGGCTGGCACACATACCACAGCAATCCTGGCTGGAGGTGGGGAGTTGTTCAGGCTGGGCTGACAACCTCCGCACAGGCGGGGCCTATTCTTAGGAAATGCACCTCCCGGCAGCTTTGAGCTCCGGGCTCCGAGGAGTGCTCAGCCTGGAAGCTCTCATGCCTCTACTGTGCTGATCTCTGAGGCTTCTCCAAAACCCAGAGAACCTTCACAGCCACTGGGTAAAAGGTCTGGTAGACCTGGTGGCTTAGAGGCTGTGGGCCCACAGGACTGCTAAGCAGCCAGGCCAAGGTGACAGAAGGATATGTCCTGCCACCTCAGCCTGACAGGCCATGTCCCTGGAAGTTCCTTCCAGCTGTCTGTGGGGATCCCTAGGTATCCATGCCTCACCAGGCACCAGGTAGGGACCAGTAATGACACAGATGTGTAACAAAGCTAGCAGAAGAGCCAGGCTACAGAGGTGGAGACAGGTGTCATGGTTCCCAAAGGTGGTACACACCTGGTGCTCTTGGCAGCCCGGCTTCCACAACTCTTTCTCTTGATAAAGTTCTGTGTTCTGGTTGGGGCAGACCCTACTTCCTGGTTCCAGGTATGTGCATGTGGTCCAGGCCTGTCCAATCAGAAACCTCTCCCCCGTATGCAGTGAGTAGCATGGGATTGTCATGTGCCTTAAACAGGGCCAAGGAGAGCAATGACATCAACTGTGTAGAGCCATTTCTGGAACTACTGGGGGAAAGGGCTATTTTTACTGGAGCTGCTAAGCTGGGCGTGTCCCCATGAAACTGGAGACAAGACTAACGACAGGGAAAAGCAAGCGGGTGTTAGAGGCAGACTCTTGAGGACACAGCCATGCCTAGTCCTGGACACATGGCCGGTTCAGATCCCAGCCCTTACCACTTGCGTGCTTTTGGGAAGGGATTTCCCTCTCAGAGCCCTAGTTTCCTAATCAGTGAGATGGAGGTAGTCAGGAGCACGGTACCAGCACTGTCACCGCTCTTCTCACAGACTCAGGCTGAAGTCTCCCTTCCCCTTCCCAAAGTCCAGTCATACCCAGCTAGAGGCTCTGCAAAAACTTCCTCCCTGGGGCCAGGATTTATCTCAGTGGTTCCATCACCTGCCTCGCAAGCGCAAGGTCCCGAGTTCGATCCCGGGTACCAAAAAAACAAAACAAAAAAACTTCCTCCCTGGCTTCTCCTCTCTAGCTTTCCCCTGTGATCTGAAACCCAGCATCTAAGTCACCCTGAGTCCTCAGTAAAGAATGAGGTTCCTGAGGCCCACATCAGATCATCTGGGTCAGTATCTCCCTGGGGATGGGGCCCAGGACCTAAGCGTCACTGTGCTGCATGTGATGATGGTGATGCACAGTATCATTTGAGAAGCCCCATTTCATTTGTCTTATTTCCGAACTGGTCTTAAAGATTAAAGTGGCATAAAAGGGCATCCCTGTCCTGTTTCACCTCCCAGAAGCAACCACTGTTCAGTTTCTCATGTATTCTTCCAGAAATATCTTACATAAATAAGCAGATAAAATTTAAAATAGTAACAAAAATAGCGCACTAACAGCTGGGCATGGTGGTGCACACACCTATAATCCCAGAATTTGAGAGGCCAAGGCAGGGGGATTGTTATGAGTTCGAGGCCAGCCTGGACTACATAGTGAATTCAAGGCCAGACTGAACTACATAGAAGGACCCTGTCTCAAAAAGCAAAAAACAAAAACAAAAACAAAACCACACAAAACAGGGAAAAAACCCAACCTCCCCCCAAATAAACCAAAAATAACAAAAAACCCCCCAATACATCTTACCATGCCATTGTAGCACAAACATACTCACTTAATTTTTTTCCTCTTTTGCCAGCCATGGTGGCACACACCTGTAAACCCAGCACTTGGGAGGCTGAGGCAAGAGGACTGCCTCGAGTTTGAGGCCAGCCTGTGCTACACAGTGACTTCAAGGCCAACCTAGAATACATACTGAGCCCCTATCTCAAAAAATTTTTTCCCCCTTTCTTTTTGCAGGGGGATGGGTGTTGGAGATGAAACCCAGGGCCATGCACATGCTATGCAAGTGCTCTAACACTGAGTTAGATCTACAAACTGCTTAATTATTTTATTTACTTATTTATTTTTGGTACCAGGGATCGAACTCGGGTCCTTGCACTTGCGCAGCAGGCAGCGAAACCACTGAGCTAAATCCCTGGCCCCTGCTTAATTATTTTAAAAAATTTTAAATTCTTTGGTGGTACTGGGGGTTGAACCCAGGGCCTTCATGCTGAGCTACATCCTAGCCCTTTATTTTGAGACAGGATCTTGGTTAAGTCATGAAGTTGCCCAGGCTGGGTTTGAGCTTGTGATCCTCCTGCTTCCTGAGTGCTGGGATAACACACATGTGCCCCACGCCTGGCTAATTTTGTTTTTTCAACAATCAATACTACATCACCCAGTGCCTGGCATTTACTCAGCCAGTTCCCTATTGATGGATATTTAGGCCACTTGTAGTCTTTGTCCTCTAACACCGCACTAACTATTCTGTTCCAACCTCTTGGCCACATGTGGGAAAAGTCTGAAGGAGGAATGTCCCCTGGGCTCTCTGGCTACTGCCTCCTTTTCCTTGATCCTGACAGCCTAGTTTCTGAGGGTCTTAGGGACATCTTTCTTCTACTCACCCATTTGTGGGATTTCAATTTCTCTTCTTAGGGAGCAACTTCCAGCCCTTGCGATCTGAGGTCTTGGGACTAAGTAACAGGTTTGAACATGCCCCAAGATTGCTGTCCCCATCAGACAGTGACAAAGAAAAGAGCATCCTTCCTGAGGCTGCACAATCACTCAAGGTCATGATGACACTTTTTTTTTTTTTAATTGCTGGGCACTGAATTCTAGGCAAGTGCTCTACCATTAAGCCACACATTCTCAGCCCTATCATGACATACCAGAGACTGAGGGATGTCCTCCTAGCTACCTGGCCCAGCCCAGCTGTGGTCCAGAGGTGCAGGTGCTTTGGACTCTGTGAGTGTGTGTGTGTGTGTGTGTGTGTGTGTGTGTGTGTGTGTGTGTGTGTGTGTGTGTGTGTGTGTGTG
>NW_004624794.1:11553280-11634152 GCF_000247695.1 Heterocephalus glaber | reverse complement strand
GTGTGTGTGTGTGTGTGTGTGTGTGTGTGTGTGTGTGTGTGTGTGTGTGTGTGTGTGTGTGTGTTGCTGGTAATGGATCCCAGTGCCTCATGGATGTCAGCTAATTATTCTACCACTGAGCTACACTTCTACCTCATGCTTTGTAGTTTAGTGCAAAGGCCCTAGGTTCAATCCTAAGTACCGGAAAAAAAAAAAAGGCCCAAGGAGCTGTTTCTCTCTTTCAATGATTCAGCGAGGAGGTGCCATGTAGGAACCAGAAGAAGTACCACTTGCCAGAATCCAAACCAGCTGTTGCTTTGACTTTGGATTTGTCAGCCTCCAAAATAGAGAAATAAATGTTTGCTGTTTGTATACCCAGTCTAAAGTATTTTGTTATAGCAGACTAAATGGACTATGATATCTATCCTTTAACACTGATTGTGAATGAGTAATTTTTTCATACCCCATCCACAGATGGCAACCTATTTGACAATAAGAAATTACTGTTAATTTTTTATGTGTGATGATAAAGCTACTGTCATTATTTTTTGCTGTGCTGGGGGAATGGATCCAGGGCTTCACACATGGTAGGTACCTGCTCTACCACTGAATTACATCACCAACCCTCCCCCACCCCCTTTAAGAAAAATTTGCAATAAAGTCTGACTAAATTGTCCAGGCTGGCTTCAAATGCACCATCCTCCTGTCTCAGCCTCCTGGGTAGCTGAGATTATAGGGATGCAGGACTGTGCTTGGCTAAAATTGTTATTTTTAAGAGTCTATCTTTTAGAAATAAATATTGAAAGATTTGTAGATGATATGATGTCTAAGATTTGCTTAAAAATTGTCAGAGGGCCGGGGATTTAGCTCAGTGGTTCTGCCACCTTGCTGCGAGCGCAAGGTCCTCAGTTCAATCCCCGGTACCAAAAGAAAAAAAAAAAATCATCAGAAGGAAGGTAGACAGGGAAGGAAGAAACATGATGGCCATGGGTAGGTAAGTGTTGAGGCTGGTATTGGTGACTGGGCTTCATATATGATTCCCTTTACTTCTGTGTATGTTTGAAATGTTCCATAATTAAAAGATAAAACTTTCCAGGTGTGGTGGAGCATGCCTGTAATTCTAGCACTCAGGAGTCTGAGTTTGAGGCCAGCCTGGACTACACAGTGAGTTCAAGGCCAGCCTGGACTACAAAGCAAGACCTTGCCTCAAAAAAAAAAAAAGGGCTGGAGGGCCGGAGATTTAGCTCAGTGGTTCCGCTGCCTGCCTGGCAAGTGTAAGGACATGAGTTTGATCCCTGGTACCAAAAAAAAAAAGTTAAAACTGGTTGAAAAGAAAGTTGACTGCCTTGTGCCTCAAAAGAGAAAGCTATGATTGGATTTATCCTAGCCCATTGCTTTTGCTTTGGGAGTCAAAATTTTTCTTGCCTTTGAAGTGGTCACTCTGTCCAGAGGCTGGTTGAAAGAAAGAAAGAGAACCCAAAAACTAAAAACAAAGGGCTTGGCTGTGGGTTACAAAGGCAAGTCCTGTGTGTCCATGCCCATGACCAGCTGGGCCATACCACCTCTTAGAGGCCTGTGTAGTTGTCACGGGAAGGACCTCATCTTCCAGAAAGGGCTGGACCGAGTGCAAGTACAGCTCAGCATACACTGCAGGAGCACTGTCCATGGTCACTCAGCTTCCCTTATGGCTGGGTAAGGATACATGGTTTAATTTTGGCTGACAGAATATGAAATGACAGAACTTCTACTTTTTTTTTTCTTTTTTTTTTCGATAGGGTCTCACTATGTTGCCCAGGCTATTCTCAAATTGCTGAACTCAAGTGGTTCTCCTGCCTTAGCTTCCTGAGTAGCCGGGACTATAGGTGTGGGCCACGACACCTGGCATAACTTTGGTTATTAAAAATAAAATTTCTGGGCCAGGGATTTAGCTCAGTGGTGCCACCGCCTACCTCAAAAACGCAAGGTCCCGAGTTCGATCCTCGGTACCAAAAAAAAAAAATTGCTTGCCCTCCACACTCATGTGCTCTCCTTTCCTGATATGGAATGACGTGGCACTGAATGTCAGATGATATCTCTCTACATCAATGAGGGAAAGGGGGAGCCACAGGACCAAGACACGTGAGCCCCTGAGCCCCTGAGCTCCCCTGCCGGCCCAAGAGCTGGTTAAAAGAGAAATAAGGTCCCATCTCAGCTCCTAGATCTCTAGGTCTCTATTGTATTTTAGCAGGTCAATCTTACCTCTGTAGCTGCTTTGGGTCATTTGGTGGTGGAGGGAGAGGGAGAGGGAGAAGGAGAGAAGGAGAAGGAGAGACAGAGAGAGAACAAGAGCGAGAGTGAGAGTGAGCGAGCAAGGGCGCGAGAAGTCCTGAAATTTCTCTCTTTTGCTTTTACAGCAAGTCCAGAGCTGAAGAAGAGAACCATTCCTGATGTTTACAAGGCCCCAGGAAGGCCACAGGGCTTAGGGAGCCGCTTATGACCCCCAACCCACACAACAATTCAAACAAACCCCTGCTGGTTTCAGCAGCCACCCAGCCACCCAGGCACCCAGCCATAGGCCCTGCTGAAGCTCATTTTGGGGGCCGATGTGTGTGCTAGGCACTGGGTTAAGCGTTCTTTTTTTTTTTGGTACCGGGGATCAAACTCGGGACCTTGCGCTTACAAAGTGGGCGTCGGAACCACTGAGCTAAATCCCTGGCCCGGTTAAGCCTTCTCTATGCCCAACTTCATAGGTCTCTCACATGGTCAAATGGCATACTTGTGCCCCAGCTAAAGGGAGGACCCATCATCCCACTTCAGCTGACCATTACTCTTGCAAATGTGAGCTCAGTATAGCCACATCTCCCAGTTTTTCAAGGAAAGCCAGATTCATATGAAATCCTGTTACCCTTTGCTATCCAACTAAGTCTGGAGCTGTAACCAAGCTGTGGATTGGGGACCTCCTTGTCTAATTTAGGTCCCTATGACAGATTCTCTTAACACTCTTAACACCTTCCTTTTAACCTCCTGGTACTTGTAATTGGTTGTTCTGTATCTGCCCCAATGGGAGCCCCCTGAAGGCAGGCCTGGACCCATTGTGGTCATCGCTGTGTCCCAGCACTGGCCACCTAGGGCCAGCACATAGTAAAACTGTCCAATTAACAAACGAAAAGATGTGATTCATTCAGGATGTCTAGGACAGTAGGGTGGTAGAGCCAGCCAGCCCTGAGTCTGAATTGTAGTTCAGCCAGAGAAGGGTACGAGGAGCTTTCCTTGGAAGATGGCACAGAGACACACTGGCTCTTACAGAAGATGGCTTATGTCATCTCTCCCCAGCCTGCTGACTCCTTGGAAGGCTTTGGGAGCTGAGACTGGGGGTGGAAACGGCCATGGAAATGTGCTCCAAGAGGACTGTGCCAACACTAGGCATGGGGATGGGGGTGGGACAGAGTGGCACTGAGAGGATGTGGGTAAAATATGTAGCCTGGCATAGTGCCTGGCATGGTCCTTGCTCAGGAAACGCAAGCTGCAGTCAGGGTGTGGGGAGGTGAAACAACCTGGTGTTGAAGAACCCAGGCTTTTCCTTTACCATGGGCCCTGGGCAAGCTGATTTCTCTCTCCAGGCCTCGGTTTCCTCATTTGTGAAGTGGAGATGATAATGTTATCTACCTCACTGGGCATTTGTGAGGAAGAAGGCAAAGCCACACAAAGGGCTGAGCAGGTCTGACCCACTGCCGGCCCCCATGAATGTTCCCTGTTGCTATTACGAGGACAGCCCATGTTCTGTAGGTACACAGCACACATCAGATGCCTACTGTGTACCAGATGCTGGCCTGGGTGCTGAGGGCAGAGGCGACACATGTAAGATGATGGAAAAGCAGGCAGAGCAGGTGGCAGTACACTCTGGGCCAAGTCAGGGAAGGGGCTTTGCAATCCGAGATAGTGAGACCTCATGGACATTTGATCAAAGGCTGTAGGAAGGGGCAGAACAAGCCAAGGGGGGTCAAAAAAAGAGTATTCCAGCGAGAGGCCTCAGGCAGTGAAGAGGCCCTGAGTCCAGACATCCGCCTAGCACACTGGAGAAACAGTAGAGGTCTGTGTGGCGGGAGCAGAGTGAGGGGAACACCAAGTCAGAAAAGCCAACAGATCTAAAGAGCCATGTGGGCCAGTGCAAGGGCTCTGCCTTTGCCTTGAGCGAGCTGAGGTTTGGAGCACAGCAGTGACATGATGAGATCCCTTGGGCTCCCACATTAAGAACAGACCACGGGATGGGCTGGGGATTTAGCCCAGAGGTTCCGTTGCCTGCCTCGCAAGCACAAGGACCCGAGTTTGATCCCCGGTACCAAAAAAAAAAAAGAACAGACCATGGGAAGTGAAGATGGAGGTGCAAAACTGTCGGGGAGGCTACTACAGTAATCTGGAGACCACGGGTAGCTTGCACTGCGGTGCAGCTGCAGAAGGGGGGAAGCAGCTGGAGGCTGCCTGTGAAGGAGTGGGGATGAGACAAGGGGAGCCAGGCTGACGTCAAGGCTTTTGACCTCAGCAAACGGGAAGATAGGCTTGGCCTTGGCCTTAATGAACCAAGAAACCTGAGCAGGTGGGAGGAATACTTTACTCTTGGCCACGTTAAGTTTCAGGGCCGCTTAGCCCAGGGGAGATGCTGAGGAAGTAGAGACCAGTCCTGAGTTTGAGCATAAGCAGGTTTTAAGAGTCAGAAAAACCTGGGGCTGGGGATTTAGCTCAGCGGTTCCAGTGCCTGCCTCACAAGTGCAAGGTCCCAAGTTCGATCCCCGGTACCAAAAAAAAAAAAAAGTCAGAAAAACCTGGATTCAGACCCCAGTGGTGGCACCTATTTGGTGTCCAATCTCTGTGAGTATCTGTACCTCTCTGAGCTTCAGTTTCCTCGTTTGTCAAGTGGGAAGAAGAACAGGACCTGTATTTGGAGTGGGTGGGAGGATTATGTGAGATCATGCAGGTAGAATGCTTAGCACAGAGTAAAGGTTCAATAAATTCATTCAACTAACCCATCACTAATCTGTTTGTTGAGTAGCTACTATGTGCCAGCCCTGTTCTAAGCCCATGAGATCAGCAAGTGAGCAGACCAATGGAAGCCCCAGTTCCTGGACCTCACCTTCTAACAGGAAATCTAAACAATGAAATTGCTCTATGAAACAGCATGATATGGAAAGCCAGGGAAACTGTAAGCAGGGCTTTACCTGTCCCACCTGAACTTAATGAGTACAAAAGGCCTAAATGGGCTAGGACAGCCACCACAGGGGCAGCAGGAGGGCACAACCTACCAAGTCAGGCAAGTTTGTCCAGGCAGCATAACTCACCCAATCCTTAAAACCCACATATGTTTTAGCATGATTCTTGTTTGTGTTTTTCAGTTAGGGAAACCGAGTCACACAGAGGCTAAGTAACTTGATTAGGAGGTCTCACAGCTGGAAAATGGCAATGCTGGGATTTGGAGCCAGGCCTTTTGATTCTAGACCCTGTGCTCTTACTGCCTTCTCAGCATGCTTGACGCACCACTCCACTAAATCTGCTGCAGAGACAATCACTGTGTTGACCACAGTGTACTGACCTGTGGTGCTCAGGATTGGCCTGGATACTTCAAAGCACAATGCTTCAGGCAGCCATTACCAACCAAGTTGTCACCAATCTGCCATTCTTGGTTTGGCCATAACGTGACTCTGAGCTGTCCATCAGGACAGCTAGGTAAGGGATATGGTGGGCAAGCACTCTACCACTGAGCCCAAGGATTTTTTTTTTTTAATAGTTTAATTAATTAATTTGGTACTGGAGATCAAACTCAGGACCTTGCACTTGCAAGGCAGGCTCTGTGCCACTGAGCTAAATCCCTGGCCCAAGGATTGTTTTTACAGTAAAATTTTTATCCAGACTGAATCTACCTTTTAACACAGGAAGTTAGGCCATTCACACTTACTGTGATTATTAACATGGAGCTTATTCCTGCCACTTAATTTTATGTTTGTTTCTTTCATCATGCTTTTTAGTATTTTTTCTTTTTTCTTTTTGAGACAGAGACTTGCTATGTAGCTCAGGCTGGCCTTGAGCTTATTACGTACCCAGACTGGCCTTGAACTTGTGGCAATCTTCTTGCCTCTGCTTCCCAAGTGCTGGGACTACAGGTGTGTGTCACCATGCCTGGCTTAATACTTTTTTTTTGTTTTCTGCCTCTGCTCTATTCTTTAATGGTCTAGAATCTTTTTTATTCAATTTTAATTCTTCTAGAAAAGTACTCTTTTATTTGTATTTGTAGTGTTGGAGATTAAACCCAGGGCCTTGTGCATGCTAGGCGAGGACTCTACCACTGGGCTATAGTCCTAAACTCATTTACATTTTTTTCTTTGGTACCAGGGATCAAACTTGGGACCTTGTGCTTGCAAGGCAGGTGGCGGAACCACTGAGCTAAATCCCTGGCCCAATATTTACATTTTTAACATGAGTTTAAACTTATATTTCCTATCTACTGCTAGGGTTAATAAGGATGTCTTCTTTTTTTGGTGCCGGGGATCGAACTTGGGTCCTTGTGCTTGCGCAGCAGGCGGCGAAACCACTGAGCTAAATCCCCAGCCCTTTTTTTTTTTTGTGGTACCAGGGATCGAACTCTGGACCTTTCGCTTTCGAGGCAGGCGCCAGAACCACTGAACTAAATCCCCAGCAGGATGTCTTTTGCCCTGAGGTGGTGGTGTGGAAAGCCGCAGACTCCTGGCCCAAACCTTACCTAGGAAGAACCTGGCCTGCAGGGCCCACCAGACCAACACTGTGTAATTCTGACACTCTTGGGAATGACTTATGTACCGGCGTGACTGACTGGTGAGGGAAAGTATTTCAGTGGTTCCTGAGGCCTCTGTACCACTCCTGACCACTCTCTTACCTTCAGTCTCTGGACAATTTCCCTGATATCCTCCACAGAGCCCTCTGTGGCCTGCACGAAGATGTGGTCCCCTCGGCCATAAAAGATTTTCAGGGTCGAGGAGTCTGGGGTCCAGCCAATGACATCCCCACAGTAGCAGTTGAATACAACCTCCTTGGTGCGTAGGTCCAGGAGCACCACAAACTCATTGGAAATTCCCAAAATACAGTCGATTTCCACCCCCTGGGCGTAGTCCTGCACGGCCACCCGCCAGGCAATGGCCCCTGCACTGTGCTGCTCTGCGCCTGCCCGGGCCTTTGTCTTCTCCTTCTTCTTGGAGGTCAGGGAGATGAGGTTGAATTTGCCAGTGGAGTCGATGGGGGTGTTGGAGACACAGTTTTCAGCTAGGTCTTTGAGGTACTCCTGGCGGGTCCTGGTGGCCATGGTGTGGAACTTGTCAGACTTGTGTGCAGCATTCTCAGCGTTAATCACCTTGGCCAGCAAGAAGTCTCTGAAGACATCAGGTTTTCGGAATGTAGTTCCACTGGGGATGGGGGGCCCAAAAGGAGGAGCATCTTTGGATCGGGTCACAGCCATGCTGAGGAGGGAGAAATTATTTAGATGTGAGAAGAAAAGCACCAAGCCTCTCCTTAGAGAAAAATACATCATCAAAAGTAGGGGTGTCTCCCCTTCTGGTGCTGGGATTGAACAGAGGGCCCTGTGCATGCTTGACAAGGGCTCTACCACGGGGCCACATCCTCAGCCCATTTCCCTTCTGTGAATGGAGGCCCCAGGTAGAAGCCTCCTTGGGGACCCATACAGTGGGAAGAGACTGGGGTTGGCTTCTGCCTGTGAGAACTCAAGGGTGGACAAGGAACTCCTGAAGAGCCCAGCCAGCAGATAGCCTGTTCTGAGGACAGCCCAACAGCATCTCCTCACCTCCCTTCTTCTTCCTATGCGCTGACCCTCATGAGTCACAACCCGGCAGGCAGCAGGGCTGGGAGGCAGAGAAGGGCACAGTGGAGAAATGAAGCGGATGCCAGGCTCCCTATCTGCCTTTGGGCAGATAGTTTCTATAAGTGGGCAGAAAGCTCAAGGTATCTGCCAGGGTATCCACCCCAGAGTAGGGGAAGATGGCTCTCCTATGCTGTTTGCATGATAATGGTAAGAGCTAAGGTAAAGAACAAGCAAAAACCTAGCCAAGCTTTCCCTATAGGACTGCATGTACTACATGCCCTTATGGACACTTCACTGGAGAGTGCTGAGAGCTCCTGTTGTTGTTCTTCCTAGCGTAGGGTAATTTTGTAAATACAGAAATTATGGATTAAAAATATTCCGTGCAACCCAAACGCAATGCTTGTTCAGGTTTCTAGGAGGAACCACACACTAACCACGCACAGATGAGCATACACAGAGGAAGTGCACAGGGCATGTCATGACAACAGAAGGCCCTGATTTGGACGGGGGGAGGCTGGGAGGCTTTCTCTAAAAAAGTGACCATCTAGCTGTAAGGGCTGAGCAGGGCAGGGACAGAGAGCTTCAGGCGGAGGGCATGGCATATACATACCACAGGCGAGTAGGAAAGGCATGGCACACACAGAGTAGAAAGAACCCCGGGAGCTACAGGCAGAGCCCAGGGAGCAAGGAGCAGGAGGCTGGGAAAGTGGTCAGTAGCCAGACCACACAGGGCCTTGGTTTTGTGTCCTGCTTTCCATTTGCCCTGTTCTGGAAGGACGACCTTTATATCTACACCACCTAGGCCCTGACCTCTGCCTTCCAATTGAGTCTGGGTAATAGGAAGCACTGGTGGGAGACAGGAAGGTGGGGACAGAGAGGCTGAAGTGCAGTCATGCACCACATAATGACCTCTGGGGCAATGATAGGTCATTTATTTGTGTTTTTGTTGTTGTTGTTTTGATAGGGTCTTGCTATGTAGTTCAGGCTAGCCTTGAACTCACTATGTAGCCCAGGCTGGCCTCAAACTTGCAGCCATCCTTCTGCCTCAGCCTCCTGAGTGCTGGAATCACAGATATGTGCCACCTTGTCTAGCTCTTGATAGGCCAAGTATGTGAAAGTAGTCCCATAAAATTATAGGCACCGTAGTTTGTGTAAGTAAGTTTGTGTAAGTACATTCTGTATTTACATAGTGATGAAATCAGCCAACGATGCATTTCTCAGAATGTGTTCCTTGGGCTGGGGATTTAGCTCAGTGGCACCGTGCTTGCCTTGAAAGCGCAAGGTCATGAGTTTGATCCCTGGTACCAAAAAAAGAATGTGTTCCAGTCTTCAATCGATGCATGCCTGTATTTATTTCTTCTCTTTCCTTGCCTGTTAGACTGTGATAATGGCAGGGACTTGGGTCCTTGGTCCTAACCTCAGCACTGTTCCTGCTGGGAGGCCCTTCGCCCAGGCCTCAGCTCTCGAAGTTTCCAGGAACTTCTCCCATGCCCCTCTGACCCTGCCAGGCCTGGGGAAGTGGAGTCCCTGCATGCCTCACTTTCCCATACCAGATCCTGGAACCTGCCCACATTCGTGTTGGTCTGTTCATGAATCCCCTTCTGTTAAATCCAACAGGAACACTAACTCTCTCTGGATCTCTGATAGGTGCAGGTGGTAGACAGTGATATGGGAGACATGGTCGCATATGCCTGTAATACCAGGACCCTGGGAGGCTGAGACAGGAGGACCACAAGTGTGAAACCAGCCTGGGCAACTTAGTGAAACCTTGTCTCAAAATAAAAAAAAATTAAAAAGGGCTGGGATGTAGCTCAGTGAGAAGGCTCAGGATTCAATCCCCAGTACTGGAGGGAAAAAAGTGACAGCAAGCTGGAGATCTGCAGAGACCACTTCAGCAGCCTCATGCAGAACAGAACCAGTGCAGGGGACTGGTAAGACAGCCACTGCATGACCCTGGTGGATGAGTCAGAGCCTCGCTCTTCATTCGCCTTATTCACTGTCCCTTTGTGCCCCAGGACAGCCACACAGGTAGATCCCATTGTAGGCTCAGCAGACTCCCCAGCACTAGCACAGGTACTCAAACTGACTAAAGTAACAACAGGGACTTGAATAGAGACACTGAGAAGAAGCAGACTGCCATTTTATGTGGGTACAGGTATTTTCTCTTTCCTGAAATGGGCAGATGTTCTTCAAAGGCGGCACAAACTATGTATGCTTCCTTCTTCAGTTAACTCTATGGGAATGGCTTGCCTCTGGGTAGAGCCATGGACAAGATGACCTTGCCAATCCCTTCACTCTTTTGCTGTTGAGACAGGGTCTTGCTATGTAGTTCAGGCTGGCCTTGAACTCACTATGTAGCCCAGGTTGGCCTCAAACTCGTGGCAGTCCTCTTGCCACAGCCTCCTGAGTATTAGAATTATAGGTGTGTGCCACCACGCCCAGGTCAGTCCCGTAACTCTAAATCATGGTGTGATCCCACTGTGCTTTACAGATGGGAAGAGCTTTGTAACTTCATTCAGAACTTGGTTGCCTAGAGGGACAGATTTTGGCTTTTCTCACTGTTCTGACTCATGATTATAAAAATCATGAAATTGAAAACTGCTGGAGGTTCTGGACAATCAGAAAAGCTGGTCCCAACTTCCCAGCAGGAGGGAGGAGGCTTGCTTACAACCCACAGGCTTGGGGACAATGGTGGTGCGCCATTCAGAAATGGGAGAGGCCAACAACTCGTTACACAACCAGGACATGGAATGACCACCAGGACACTTGTGGTCCTGCAGCTCAGTAAGTCTTTTTAGAACATTCACAATTATTGATTTAATTAATAATCCTTAGGGCCTACAATGTACGGACCAGTGATTTGCCTAGCCAGCTCTTTAGGGCCCACTAGGTGCCAAGCACTGTGCCCTAACAGACACAGGAAAGTGACTGTGACATCAGGTTGCCTTCGAGGGAGGAAGAAGCCAAGTCAGCAAGTTTTGTTTTGTGTGTTTGGTTTTTTCGGTTTGTTTTTTGAGACAGGGCTGGCCGTGAATTTGGAATCCTGCCTCAGGTTCCTGAATGTTAGGATTACAAGTGTGAGTCACCATGTCAGGCCAGTGAATTGTTTTTCTGGTGCGAAGAGTGCTGCCACAGAAACACATTTGGCAAGAGCACGGGGGGGGGGGGGGGGGCTAATGACCACTGAGAGCGTCAGAGGCATCTGAAGGATGATTAGAAATCCACTGAGGGGAGAGGTCAGGGGTTGGGGTGGAAGGCAGGTTAGGGTGGATGGGTTGGGGCCTAAGCTCCTTCTTACAGTAGAGATACAAGGTCAAGTGTGCCCAGAGAGCAGTGACAGAAAGGGGTGGGCGAGGGGCCACCTTGGTTAGAGCTCTAACAGTTTCTTTCTTTAAAAATAAAGACAAAAGCTGGGTGTGGTGGTGCCATGTCTGTAATCCCAGTGCTTGGGAGACTGAGGCAGGAGGATTGCCTTGAGTTCGAGGCCAGCTTGAACTACATAGTAACAATCTATCTCCATCCCATTTGACCCAGCTATTCCCCTGCTGGGTATCTTCCCAAAAGAATTAAAAGAATCACACCACAGCGATATATGCTCACCCAAATTTACAGCGGCACAGTTTGTAATCACTAAAACTTGGAAACAGCCCAACTGCCCGTCAACTGGAGACTGGATGAAGATATGCTTTTTAAAAAATAAAATAAGAGTACTACTCAGCCATAAAGAATGAGAAACTAGAGACATTTATAGCTAAATGGATGCACAATGAGGCCATATTCTTAAGTGAAATAAATAGGACACAGGTGTAAATACCAAATAGTTTATCTGATGTGAGTAACTGAAAGGATAAATAAGAATCAAAATATATAATAGATAATGTGAAACAGGAAGAAAAGGACTAAAGGGGAAGGGGAAGTGGGAGGAGTACAGGAAAGGAAAGAAGGGAAAGGAAAAAATATGAGAAAAGTTAAAAATGGAAACAAAGTCTTTGTAACAGGGAGGGATGGAGGGGTTGAAGGGAGGGCAGGGGAATGGGGAATAAATAAGAACCAAGATATACCATGTAAAGGTACAAATTTCCCATGATGTCATCATATTGTATACCTAAAATGTACCAATAAACTTAGTGAAAAAAAAAAAAGAATCTGTCTCCAAAAAACAACAAAACAACAAAACAAAACAAAACAAAACAGAGAAGGTGGAGAGCTGAAGCAAATAAGGCAAAATGGTAACATCTGTTAAATCTGGTGGTAGGCACATGGGTATCCGTTATATTATTTTTTGCACTTTTCAGAATGTTTAAAATATTGCATAATAAAAATATTTCAAATTAAACTGTACAAAGCAAGAAAGGCTGGAGCATCAGGAAGAAACTGTCCACCTAGAGACCAAGCAGGGGCTGCCTGGGGAGGTGGAATGGGCCAGGGGAGAAGAGAGGCAGGGAGGAGGGCACAGCAGGGAGGGACCGGAGAAGAGTCACCAGGCCAATTCAACCTCCACCCCTGATCACAAGAAGGCTGCCTCCTGTTCCCCTCATCAGTGTGTGTGTGAATATCTCCCTCCTTCATTCACCAGGGCCACCTCTCAGCTGCCAAGGAACAATGCACCTTTAAACCCTGGCATCCTAAGTGGCCTGGGGCCCCCATGCAGAACTCAAGGCAACTGCCATTCTAAGTCCCAGGAACAAATGGGCTGGGGAAACGGGACCCTGTGGCTGGGACATGCCTGCAACGTGGTCCTGCTACGCAGTGCGAAAGCTCCCATTAGCCAAGACAACATATCCAGCTCTGTGGCTGTCAGCGAGCACTGCATACTGGAATGCCCCTCCTTTCTCTTAGACACCCAGCTGGCAGAAGAAACGGATGAATTCTGGCAATTTCACTAAGACTACAGTGGACATATGCACATACCCTTGACCCAGTGCTTCTATTTGAGGAATTTATCCTACAGCTGCACACTTGGTGACGGTGCAGTGAGCAGAAACAAGGTCATTCATTGCAGGCACCATGAAGTAAGCCCAGTGCCCCTTAACAGAGGACAGCAGAAGATTATCACGCATCCATTCCATAGAAGGTACAGCAGGCAGAAGAAAGAAAAAAGCACTTTATGTACCAGAATGGAAGGATCTCAAAGACTATGGAATGAAAAAAATAGATGCAGAGCAGGGGGTATGGTATTTCAGAAGTGGAAACGGAACACTTTACACGGATTTGCTGTATGTGCCTGAAGAGTCAGGATACGCAATAAACATGTCAACTGTGAAGGCAGCTGGGTGGTTTGGGGGAGACTTTTACCTGTACACACTGACAACCTTTGAATTTCAAACCATTTTCAAAAAATGGAAAGCAGCACACCTTGCCTGTTCCCCAGAGTCTGCAGGCCCAGCTAGGAGCTTGGGTCTGGGTTACTGAGTGGGTGTCTCAAAGGACCACACCCCCTTCTCCCTGGCCCTGTGGGACGGCTGTTAGGACACAGGAAAGGTTGGAGGCCTGTGTTATTCGTCCACAAGTGAACCAAAACCCCTCAACTCCACCTCCCGAGCAGGAACACCTCCATAGGTGATCTTTGCCTACCCTGCCCCCATCCTTCCGTCCCCAGGATTCTCCTTGAAGCCATCACTCCTGGAGAATGTCTGCCCTGTGGTCTGCTGCCCAGGCCTGGCTAGTACCTGACTCCAACCAGGTTTGTGGGTCTCCATTATGTGGCTTCTGCTCAACTGTTGGGAAAGAAAAGCTCCCCTCTGTTTGACATGCAGCTGGTGGGATGTTAAGCAGGAGCTGCCAACAAGCACAGGGGCACCCAAAGACTTCCACATGCCATCTTTCCCCCCAGTACCAGGACTGAAGCCAGGAGTGCTCTACCACTGAGCTACATCCCAAGCCCTTTTCATTTTGAGAAAGGGTCTCGCCAAGTTGCCCAGGGTGGCTCAAATTTGCAATACTCCTGCCTCAGCCTCCTGAATAGCTGGGATTATAGGCCTGTGCCACTTTGGTCCGACACATGCTCCCTGGGCCCCTCAGTGCTGGGGAATGAACACAGGGCCTTTGCACTGAGTTACATCCCCAGCCCTTTTTGTTATTTGGAAACAGGGTCTCACTAAATTGCCCAGGCTGGCTTGAACTTGAGATCTTCCTGCCTCAGCCTCCCGAGTTTAGGGCTAACAGGCGTGCACCACCACGCCCTGCTCACATGTCATTTTTGAGAGTCAATGCGTACCATTACCTTTTTGTCTTCAGCCTGACTGAGGTGGGTCTTCTGTCACTTGCAACAAAAGAACCCAGGCAAACACAATCCCCGCTCGCCTCCTTATGTGAACCAGGGAGCCAAGCCTCTGATGAGCTCACTCTCTGACAGGGCTCGATCTTGAACTCAGGACCATGAAGCAGCACAGAAGGCAGCCCACCCTTCTCTGGTGTTGGCATGCATGGGGGCTTCGTGGCACGTACCTGTAGCAGACATTCTCAGTGCAAGGGTTGTGGACTCGGACGATGATGAAAACATGCTGAAAATGGGAGCGGATGTTCTTGGGGGTGAAAGGCAGTGCCCCGGGCTCCTGGAAAATGATCGTCACGATGTCATTCCCTATGTGCCTCTTCCTCAGCAGCTGGGAAATGGGCATCAGAGGACAGAGAAGAAAGTGTCACAGGCTGGCTTGAGGGGTCCCGCCTGGATCATTACAATAGGTCTTTGCCATCTCCCTGTTCCCATCCTGTCCCCCCACTGTGTCCCCACAAACAGCCAGAGGGAAGCCATGTGCACTGGAGTCAGGTCACATCCCTCCCTGCTCAGAGCCCTCCTGTGGCTCCCTCTCACTCAGGCTCAAGGACGAAGTCCTTGAGCACAGGTGGCCCATCCCATCACCTCTCCCCACGCTGGCCCCTGCTGCTCTTCCAGGCCTCTGTACCGGCTGTCCCCTTGCCCCAGGTCCCCACACTGCTTCCTTCCCCACCTCCTAAGGTCTATGCTGAAATGTCCCTCTCTGCCCCAACACTTGCCCATCTTTCCCTTCCTGGCCCCATCACTGAACATTACACGTGGCACACAGTGGCTTTGCTTCTCCCACTTGCTTCTTGTCTGTCTCCTCCCACTCAAGTGTCAGAGCCAGGAGAATGGGCATTTTGCCTGTTGTGTTCAGTGCCCACGGCTGCATCCTCAGCACCTGGGACACTGTCTGGCTCACAGAGGCGCCCGACAAATTAGACTAAAGGACAGCACAAGTTAGTGGCCTTCGATTTTCTCACAGCCAGACTCATGGACCATGGCAGTCTGACCAGAATATGGGCAAGCTGATTCCAGGCCACACTCCTCCCCTGGATGCCTTAGTTGAGAAGAGTGGGATTTTGGGGATTTGGGTGGGCCAAGGGGAGTCCTGCCCTCTCCCCTCTGCTTGTCAGTCTCTGAGGAAGATGTGGGTGTCTCCACCTGTGGTGATGTGGTGATACAGTCATGGCACCCTGGCTATTTGCTGAGATTATGCTGTTCTTATTTTACACGAGGCTTTGGGTTCCCATTAAGGAATGCAAGACCATGATGAGGCCCAAGGACAGTAGTCCCATGTGACTCTACCTGAGGTGGATCTGGTGTAAAATCCAGACATACTCGGCAGCTCAATGTAACCTTCTGATCCCTTAGTTCTGATACGTTCTGAATGCTACCATGTTAAATCACTATATAAAGGACCTGTGTGCTGTGGCCAGTCCTGCACTAGGATCACCTGACAGCCACAACTCAAACTCATGACCTCATTGAGCCTTCATACCTCTGTAAGGCAGCAGCTCTTTTTACTCTCTTCAGAGACGAGAAACTCAGAGGTTAAATGACTTGCTCTTCATCATGAGGTAATGGAGGGAAAGAGGCATAATTTTAACTGACTTTTTTTTTCTTTGCAGTACTGCGGATCAAATCCAGGGCCTTCATCCTGAGCTACATTCAATTGCCCAGGGTGGGCTGGAACTTGTGATCCTTCTGTCTCAGCCCTTTAGAGTGCTGGATTACCTAGCATGCACCACCATGCCCACTATCCCACTTCTGTTTGACTCTACAGGCCAAGCTTTCCCCACCACATAACTGGGAGCAGGGCAGGACACCTGGGTGTGGGAGCAAAGGACCTTTCTCAACAATATGACCATGACCATCTGGCCCATTTCATAGAAGAGGGACCAAGGCTCAGAGAGGAGCGATTACTTACTTGAGGTCATACAGCTAATGAGTAGCAAAGAAAGAATTCAAACTGAGGTCTAATTGCAAGAACAGTAATTTTTTTTTTTTTTTTTTTTGAGACAGGATCTCACCAAGTTTTCTAGGCTGGCACTCAATTCCTGGCCTCAAGTGATCCTCCTGTCTCAGCCTCCTGAGTGCTGGGACTAAAGACAGGTGCCTCCATACTCAGCTAGGCTAATACTCTTAAGAGCACATTATTAGGGCAATCTTATGGGATTGCTGATATGTGACCACCTTTGGCCTACAAAATCTACAATATTATTTGTACCAACAGAGGAAAATTCTCACCACTCTGTGGTGTTTCTGCTTATAATAAGAGTTGCTCTCCAGGCCTGGGCACAGGCATGTGGTACTGCTGGCCACCCAGGATGCCTTTCTTCTTCTGGAAATCACACTTACGCCCTCTGAGGAAGCACCACCCTGACATCTGTCCCATTCACATTGAGCTGTCCCCTTTCAGTCTCCTGGGGTGGGCAGGTACCTTGGGCTTGGACTGTTCCCACCCCAAGCCCAGACAGCAGCCTGGGGACTGGCATGAGAATGGTTCAGTGAGACTTAGCCCAGAAACAGCTCTGGGACAATGGAAGAATATTGTGGCGTGGCTAAGCTGGTGGGAGGTGACCTAGGGTTGCTAGGAAGACCTGTAAGTAAAGTCACTGCACAGGAAAGTAGAGGTAAGAGACAGGATTCCTAAGACTGCCTGAGCCCTGGATCCAGCTATACCTAAAGCCAGTGTACTCCCAGAACCTTAAGGTTATATAATCCAATAAATCCCAAGTTTTGTTTATGCTAGATTGGCTTGAGTTTTTGGTCAAAATAATGTTAACTAATTCACTGTTCTTTTTCATGAGACCTGTGATGACTCAAGAGACCCCTGAGGAGAGTCAGCATACCTGGAGGCATGCAGTGTGGCCAAAGAACAGCAAGAGAATCACACCAAACAGCTGGCCTAGTCTCCACCTTGGATGAAATGATCATGGTACTGAGGGTCTTCAAGAGCCTCCATTGACCCACAGGACAATACCAAGCGCCAACGCCGGGCAGGCAGCCAGGTGGCAGCCAGGGGAGGGAGTGCACCTGGGGCCAGGCGCGTGGTGGCCAGAAACCACTGACCTGCTGTCGGTTGTTGGGCGTGTATGGGAGCAGCGTGGAGATGTGGAACATGATCTCGTAGTCCTGGTACGTCGTGTAGAGGGAGTGGGTGCCTGTGGAGTCAGCTGGGATGGAAACACCAGTTAGTACCACATTTCCAGAGCCTCTGGGTTTATGCCATATCCCACATACCATCTGTGCTGGTTTTCAACTTGATGCTTTTACTTAAGTCCACTCTTTAAAATGAAATAAATTTACATAAAAAGGAAATCTCCAGATATACATCCCCCAGATTGATAACATTTAAAAAGCCTGATAGTACCAAGAGCCAGTGAGGAGGCAGAGAAACTGGAGCCCTTTATGTGGCTGCTTAGATATGTAAATTGGTGCAAGCACTTTGCAAAACTTCTTGGTAGTCATCTCTTAGACAACGCAGCATTTCCTCTCCTAGGATACAGCCTAGAGAAATCATGCATATGTACCCTGGGATGTGAGTACAAGGACCTTCCAGTGTCAGTCAAAAGGACTGACAAACACATTGTGGAATATGCATACCATGGAAAAATATATCACCAGGAAAAGGAACACGCATAGCTGCCACATGTGTGAGCGCTATAAATACAACCTTATGTGAAAGATACCAGGCACAAAGGAGCATGTACTGTATGATTCCATTCACGTTGCATACAAAAGGAGACCAAATCAGTTACTGTATAAAGTTTATGTGTATGAGGTCCTTGGGTTCAATTCTGAACAACAACAACAACAAAAAGTTCTACCGTTTGGGGATGTGAAATATGAAGAAAGCAAGGAAATGATTATCGTGACAGGATGCTGGTTATCTCTAATAGGAGAGGGGTTACAATCAGGGAGAGGCACACTTAACTATAGACTCTAGATTCCAGAGGGGGGAAACTGAGGCACAGAAAGGTTACACTGTAATATAGTCTGAGCCAGAATTCAGGTTGGCTGCCTCCAGATCTGTTTTTTGTTTGTTTGTTTGTTTTGGGATAGAGTTTCCCTAAGTTTCCCAGGTTCATCTCAAACTCCTGGGCTCAACAGCTCTCCTGCCTCAGTTTCCCTAGTGGCTTGGGCTACAGGCATGGTAAACCACTGCACCTGGCTTACTGTTTGTTTTTTTCTTTCTCCCAGTGCTGGAGATAGAACCCAGGGCCTTGCACACTCCAGCCAAGTGCTTTACCACTGAACTACACCCCAGCCCCTCCAAATCTGTTTCCTAAACAGTATTCCCAGCTGTCTCTCAGAGTCGGTTGGGGACACTAAAGCCACAGTTGGGCAATGCCAGAGCCAGGTGACCTCCAGGTGGCTGCTTGAGCCAGAGGCACCCCTGGATGTTAGTTGGGGAGATTGCATGGGGGCACTTGACTTCAGGGGTTCTCTGAGAAAATCTGCTTCTCACAGAGGCCATGTGGCAGCAGCTGCTGCTCTCTTGAGTGTTGGTTCTCTAAGGGGAACAGTACAGTCCCCCTTAGAGTGCTGGGCACTTGGTCCTCACAGCGAGCACCCAGCATGGGGGAGGACTGTGGCCTAATGGTGTGAAGGAGGACCTGAGGCTCAGGCGCAGGCATCTGTCTGAGAAAGTGAGAATACACCTCCTCTTCCTTTTCCTGCCTGTCTTGCTCCTTTAGTGAAGAAGGAAATAACACCTCCAACAGTCACACTTGCACTCGGCACTTTCACAGTGCCAAGCGTGCAGTGAGGCAACTGCCTCCTCAGCCCTCCTTGGGCAGCTGCCATCCTCTAGGAGCTCGAGGAAGTGCCCAGTGTGGAGGGAGAGCTCAGGATCTCTGGGCTGACGTGAGTGCACTGAGCCCTCCCCATGCTCCTGAGGCAAGTGCAGCTACAACCCTCACTCTACAGATGAGGAAGCTGAGGTTGGTGGGGCGACTGAGTCACAACCCAGTGACAGCCCAGCCATATAGATACTGGCAGTCCATTTCCTGGGGAGTTGTGACACCCGGGGATGTAACCCATCCATCTCCCCAAACTACTTATAGAACATTTCCAACCCACACACCAGAAACATCTATATGTACACATGCATTCCACGTTCAGAGACTGCTACAATGGTAACAATGTACCTGCCACTGCCTCACTCCCAACCCTCTGAGTTGAGTGTTGCTTCCCAGTCCGACCCACGGTCCCTGCAGAGGTGCCCACCACCCAGAATGTGGCGTCTATCACTTCCTCGTTTTTCTTTAGTGTTCTGCTAAGAATGAGTCCCAAAGAATATTCCATTACACTTTGTAAATAACTGGTAGGTAAGGAACATCATTCGGTACACACTCCCTTGAGACCTGTTGTCTGTGTGACACATGAGGCAAGTGGCGTGCACCAGGCTGCCACTGTCTGACTCCCTTGATTCTGATTCCACAGCACTCCCAGGTGGCCACAGTCAGGAACAGAGAATAGGAGTGCAACTGTGGAGCCCAACAGCAGGGGGTCTCCTGGTCACCAGAATATGCTAAACTGTTTCCCCTGAGCCACTGAGCTATTTTCGTTTATACAGTGGTGCTGGAGAGCTCCTGCTGTCCCCATCAGGTGGGCGCATGGCAGCTACTCCCCATCCGAGCAGCCCCCACTTACTCTTGACGTCGAGCTGGGCAGCATACTTGGTGAAGCCCTTCAGGCAGACCTTCTCACCCAGGAGCTCGAGGAACTCCTCGAAGGCTGGACCAGCCTCTTCATTGTTGTACATCTCTTCCTCAGAGCTCTGGCCGGCCTTGCAGTACAGAATGCCCACCTTGTGCTTCCGGCACAGCTGCGGATGCAAGGGTGGCTGTGTGAGTGGCCACAGCGGGTAGTCACGGGGGGCTGAGGGGACCACTTGAGCACAGACCATGGAGGGGGTTGTCCCCAGCTGTCTCTCTCCTCCCTCCCATTCCAGAGAGGCACAGAAAGGCACCCAATGGGGTAGGGATGGGAAAGGGAAGTAAAATTAAGATGTGTTATGTACACGTACCAACTCCCCATGATGGATGTAAACATTATGTACTGCAAACGTGTACTAATAAAAATCAAAAAGAAAAAAAAAAAAGAAGGCCCCCACGATGCCCACTTTCTCCATCCCGGGTGGAGGCAGCTCGTGATGTCACTCTTGAATAGAGATGGAGCCATGGTCAGCTGCCTGCAGGAGATGGATGGGTGCTGGCTGAGATCCTGCCAAATAAAGCAAAATCTGCAGGGGACAGCGCTTGGGACTCTCATTCAATAACCATGCTTGCTTCAGGTATCCCTGACTGCCCTGGTCCCTGAGCCATGGACAGATGCATGACTGACAGACTCTCTCATTTTCCTCTCTTACATGCCAGACAAGTGCTTTACCAATGAACTACACCCCAGCCCCTCCAAACCTATTTTCTGAACAGCCTCTTAGAGTCAGGTGGGCACACTGAAGCCACAGTTGGGCAATGCCAGAGCCAGGCACCCCTGCCTGTTAGTTGGGGAGACTGTGTGGGGGCACTTGACTTCAGGGGTTCTCTGAGAAAATGTGCTTTCCACAGAGGCCATGTGGCAGCAGCTGCTGCTCTCTTGAGTGTTAGTGCCCCCATAGAGGGCACACAGTGGGCATCATAGGGGCCTTTTTTCATTAGTAGATGTTTGCAGTACATAATGTTTACATTCATCATGGGGAATTGGTACGTGTACATAACACCTCTCTCTCTCTTTCTCACACACACGCGCGCGTGCACACACACACACACACACCTGTGCATGCACAAATATGCACAGAGGAACCTCCTTTCTGGTGCCTATTTTGCCCCCAGGCTATTTCCTGGCATACCTAGAACTGGATAACAAATCCCTCCTGTAGCTGAAAGTAGTGTAAGGAGGCTTCTGTTACTCGTCAAAAACAGATAAATAAATAAAGTGGCCAACACAGAGGTGCCCGTGGCCTGGCCACCCCCCCCCATGCCCCACCTTACCCCTTGCTCGTCCAGCTTCAGCAGCTGCTCCGTCACCTTGGGAGTGTTGAGTGCCAGTCGTAGGCAATGGATGTTGAGCTCGGGGATGACGTACTCCAGGGCATCCTTCAGGGGCAGGCCCCGCCCAGTGCCATGCTTGGTGGCTGTGGGTGTGGCATCCTCCAAGATGGAGCCCCGCAGGGTGATGAGCTACCCAAGGGAGAGAAGGGACAGTTAGACTCCAGGGCCTCAAGAGTGGCTGAAGCACATGAAGGTCCTGCCTTTCAAGAGATATAACACAAGAAGTTCTAACAGCAGATGCTCTGGGGCAGAGCCAGGACTCAAATTTGCTGCTTCCTCCCTGTGTGACTTAAGTGACTTCACATGTCTGCAGCTCAACTTCCTCTTCCATGGTACAAAAATGGGCTCAGTGATAAGTGTCCTCTTCCCAAAGGGATACTGGGAGGTTAAATGCAACTATGGATGTAACATGTTGTCCTTTGTCCACACACCCTGGCTGCTACCTCCTGTGTGCTGGGGTCTCGCTGTAGATGCGGGGAACAAGCAAAGACCCCTGTTCTGGGAGCTGACACTTGAGCAGGCACATGGAGTGCAGGAAGCATAAGGAGGCATCTCCCATGGTCACCACCAAAGCACCATTATGATATCAACACATTGCTGTCCACTCGCAAGTGGATCCCTTGCCTGCCCTAGAGATAGGTGCCAGCTTGGATCTCAATGGCACTGGTTTTCAACCAGTTTCACGGAGAAAAAAATTACCAGTGATTCTGTTTTTTTTTTTTTTGCCATACCATGGATCAAACCCAGGTCCTCACAAAAGCTAGGTGCGTGCTCTACCACTGAGTGCCATCCCCAGCCCCACCACCAGCGAGTCTGATTTGGATGGTCTGTGTGTGGGTGCTAGACATGCACATATATGTATTCACTGGTACCCTGGTATGCATTATTAACTGGTTCCTGGAGCCATGACAAGTGCTGGAAATGATGAGTACTAAACAAAGTGTTTTAGTTGGGAAAGGTAGCAAGTCACACAGCAATTGACACCAACAAATTCTAGCTTGCATTTCAAGTGCCAAATGAGTACTGGGGTGAAATTTTTGTGTCAAAATATTTCAAGTACCAAATTTGACAAGTTTCAAAGTAGATGAGTACCAAGGCATGATTGTGCATCCATCTATAAAATCTGTGTGGGTGTGCATGTATACACACACGCACACAAACAGACACACATCTTCAACCCCTCTCAGGTAGTTCTGATGTATAGTTTAGGGCTGAAATTCTTTTTTTTTTTTTTTGACCACACATTTGGATCATTTATTTTCATATCTACAATAAGAGTCTAAACCTCAATCCTGGATTCTCAACTCAGATGGTCTCTAATGCCTGCAAACGAGTTCCTGGTTCCTAAATCACTTTTTCACTGCTCTATGACAGGCTACCATCTCCTGTGTTGGAGCTGCATTCTACCTTTCTATGCATTCTTTTTTTAAGGGCTGAAATTCTTAGCCAAAGCCAGTTATGGCCCTCTCATTCCCTTTCCTCAGATGTTGCTTTCCAAGCTTTTCCTAGAGCTGGTGTGTGACCAGTTCCAGGCAATGACATATGAGGAGCCCTTAGTAAGGACTTCTGGGGCAGATCTTCCTCTCCCATAAAAAGAAAGCCCCTTTTCACCTGCCCATTTCTTCTTGCTAGGGACACTGATGTGAGAATGAAATGTTTGGAGCTATGATGGTCATGTTGTGATAAGCGGAAAGAGACAAAAAAAGTCACAAAGAAACTGATGGCCGCAGCTGCCTACCTTCAGACTTCTTGTTAAATGACTGGTTAAATCATTGTTTAAAAAACTTTTATTTGTTTTAGTTATGGCTAGCCAGATTTTCTGTCACTTTTCAGTCAAATTCCTGATATATTTTAGTAACTAAGTCACATTGCAGTTCACTGAACTGTGTTCCAGGTGATGTCCTAATTACCTAACTTTATGTGCTGGTCTATCCATGGGATGATTTTATCTCTGTTTTACAGATAAGAAAACCAAAGCTCTAAGAAGCTAGGTGTCTTATGCAACATCACCACAGCTGACAAGTGGCCGAACTAGATTCTAACTCAGGCCTGACTTCTCCAAGGCTTATTATTATTATTATTATTATTTTGCTTTTTGCCCAAGAAATATAATCTACATATAAAAAAGTATATAAACACATATATGTATGGCTAAAGAAATGATCACAAAGTGAGTACCTAGATCAAGCAAAACGGCATTTCCAGCCTCTAGAAGCCCTCTCATGTCCCTTCCCTTCCATTGTTCTGACTTGTAGCACCACAATTCATTCCTGTTTACTTCGAGCCTGTAGCAAGTGTCCTACCCTTAAGCATTATCTGAAACTGGCAACTTGTATTCGCTTGTCATCTGCTTGTGTTCTCCCCAACCCCAAGGTCTCACCATGTAGTTCAGGATGGCCTTGAACTCACCATGTAGCCTAGCCTGGCCTCAACCTTGCAGCGATCCTCCTGCCTCAGCCTCCCAAGTGCTCGGATTACAGGTGTGCATCACCACATCTGGATTTTCTTTTATTCTCTTAATGCTGTGTACATGAGATTTGGCCACATTGTGGTGAGAGGCTGGTCTTTTTACCATCATTGAGTTAATCCCTTCTACTTCTGGTGAGCACTGGAACTGCTTCTAGTATTTGACAACTGTGAACAGCACCTCTAGGAGCATTCACAGAAGTACCTCTTAGTGCACATGAACACATTCCCTTTTGGGTTTATACCTAGGAGAGAAATTGCTAAATTATGAGGCATGATAAAATTTAATTTTACTGAGCTGCAGAAGTTTTCCAAATGGTTGTACCAATTTACACTCTGCCAGCCCTGCCCACGAGCCCCCGTTGTTCTACATCCTAACACTAACTGGTACTTCTCACCACAATGTGTTGCTGGTCGCCAGGTCAGGCTAGGTCCTGGGCTGGTCAAAAACACCCAAAGACCGCATGGCAGGGGGCCTGAAACATCACAGGGAAAATCCTTCCCTCAGGGCCATGTTATAAGCACCCATAATACACGGAGCTGTGGTTTAAACACTAAACATCAGTGTTAACTGCAAAAACATGCTCACCTAAATCAACAGACACAGGAGAGTCTGCGGAAGTGTGTTAGGACTGTGCCTCTCAGCATACAGTCCACCCTTGCCAAACAGGACCTGGGCGAAAAGCGCGTGGGGAGGAATGGAGTGATCTCATGGTTGGGAGTTCCCAGTTCTGGCGCTGGTTATTAATGAACAAACAACCCTCTTTTATCATGAGCAAGGCAGTCTCGAATCAGGCCATGCATAGCAATGATGTCAGATGCTCTGCCTAGGCAGTCTGGGTGGCCCTGGGCTGTGAGTTTCAATTAATGCACCAACAGAATCAGCATCTTTACAGCCTACTGACACTGTCCCACAGCGCCCTCTGCTGGGGCCAAGGGACAGCATGGAGCAGAAATTTTCATTCTTCCCTATTAGGGACATGGGGCCTCCAGCACATTTCGCCTCTGACCATTTGTCTGATGTCTACTACTTGAAAAGCTTCTAGCTCTTCTTCTGTATTGCAGAGAAGAAGGAGGGCTCTGGTAGGTCACAAGTGGCCACCCTCTCCACCTGGTCATGTCCACTGTCACCTCCCAACCTGCCTACTCCTGGGATCCCTGCCCTCTCCCAAGCCCTATCCTTTTCACAGCCTGGGTCAGATCACAGCTCACTGCTCAGAGCCTGGTAACATCTGGAAACATCCCACTCAGGTAACAAACCGAGGGAACTGTGAAAGGGACACAGTGTCTCCACGCCCGCCCGACTTGGATGCAGTCACCTTTCTCTGCCTGGGACCTCTGAGAGTAGGGAGACTTGTGGGAGCTCAGCCTGGGAGGTTACCTGAGAGCTGGGTTCTGATCCCAGCTCCACCCCTCCCTAGCTCCAAGACCCTGGACAAGTGGCTTAATTTCTCTGTGCCTGCCTGCTTCCTCACTGACACAATGTTATTGTATAAGCATGCCCACCTCAAAGCACTGGGAGGATTCTTTAAGAAAATCCATGTGTGACGTTCAGCTCTGTGTCTGGAACACAGTGAGAGCTCAATGGTGTCAGCCACTCCTATGGACAAACGTGTGTCAAATGTGTATGCACAGTCAGTTTGTTTCTTCCTTGAAAGAGAGAATCTTTTATGCTGATGTCTTGGACTATGAGTAACTACTTTGAAGATAACGATACCCAGTGTATTAACCATTGTTATTCTCTTATTTTGTTACGAAATTTTGTTCTATTTTTCATAAAATAAAAATAAAAATAATTTAAAATGCTTTAACCTTGAACAAGAAGCTGCAGTTTGCTTTCTCCTCACTTAACAGTATGCTTTGGAAATTTGCAAATCTGTGTGTACATATGTACGTGTACACACACACACACACACACACACACACAAAATCAGACGTACCTGCTGAATGCAGATGGGGTTCCACTAGACACTATTCCCTGGCTTTACTTTATACTTTGCATACTTATGTATTATTTACTTTCTTAGCAGTGACCATTTGGTACATTTCTTTTTTGGTACCAGGAATCAAACTCAGGACCTTGCACTTGCCAGGCAGGTGCAGTGCCACTGAGCTACATCTCTCCCTGGCCCCCTTGATACTTTTTAAATACAAAAGAAAAATTGATAAAATAAAGTCTCAAACTTCGAACCCTATCAAAACTGAGGCCTGTCCCACATTGTCCCCCCAAAATAAAAATGTACTAGAATTTCGGCTAAAAACAAAACAAAACAAAAAAACTGAGGCCTGTCAAAAACTCCTGATTGCCAGTTCAAAGGGGCCCATAGTGCCTGTGGGCCAGATGGTCCCCAGTGGGCTGGGGCACCTGTGCCAGCAAGGGGTTACAGTCAGGGCAGCCCTGGCCTGGGCCTCATCTTGCCTGGGCTCCCTGGGAGCCAGTATTTGGGTGTGTGGTCAGGAGCCCGGCTCCGAGTCTGCTGCCTCAGTGGGAAGCTTGGCGCTGCCAATGCTCATAGCCCATCTGCTGGAAGGTGCGGGCCCACTCTAGCCTGTCTGTGGGCTGGCCGGAGGCAGCCATCTGGGGCAGGCCAACCAGCTGGCTTGGAAGGCAGCCTGGGCCCCATGCCCTGGTTTACAGGAGCCTGAGGCGTGCATGTAGACAGGAGGACACAGCCCCACCTGTCTGTGAGGTCAAGCCCAGCTCCCCAGCACGGGCCTCTGACCTCTTGGGAAAGAACACCGGCTATGACAATGTCATCAGTCACATAGCACTGGCCCTAAGAGCTCTTGCTGCCCTGCAGCCTACGCTGTCGCTGCATGGGGGCCAGTCCAGAGCACTTCCCACCACTCCACGTTGCAGCTCACAGCCTGTTTTACAGAGGAAGAGACTGAGCTGCACAGAGGAAAAGCCATGTGAACTTGGAGCATGCTGGACACTGAGCTAAGGATTCTGATCCCTGAGCCAAAATTCAAACCTGACCTGATAGATGCCATGGGCAGTGGTTATGGCCACAGGCTCAGCAGAAGGGCAGCCAGGGGCCATGTCCTTGTCAGACCTTGACAAGTGACGATCTCTCTGGGGTCCAGGGTCCTTGCCTGTGGGGTTCAGATAATGACAGGACTCCCATCATGGGTAAATGCATGTAAAACACTGCTGTCACTGCTCTTTCTGGGTTATGTGACCCTCTGCTCTGCCTCTGTGAGGAGTGACCTTAGGAAGGAGTGAGACAAACCACATAGGCCACTCCAACTCCAGAGGACAGGGCCACAGGCCCAGGGCTGAGTCTGCGTGTGGCCATGTATGTGAGGGCAGAGTTTGCTTCTGGGTGTGAACCTCAGCGAGGACCACAACCCACAAGGATGACTTGGGTGTGATGAGGGAAGGGCAGACTAAGACCTCTCAGGATGCCTAAATTCACGGGGCTCTCCCAATGCCAGGTCCAGCACTGTCTGATTTATGTGTACACATCACAGAGGCCACACCATAGTTCTGTAAGCCTAGGATTGCCATGGCAGAGAGTAAATTTCAGAGAGAGGAAGCTGCGTTACTCTGGGTTCCAGCTTCTGGGTGGCAGAACTAGAACTCAGACCAGGCTTCCACACAGTAAGCATGGATCTACCTCAGGACCTTTGCACTGGCTTTCCCTTCTGCCTGAAATATCCTCCTGTAAGATATTCATTCGGCTCTCTTTCACCTTCTTTAGGTCTTTACACAAATGTCATCTTCCCAGTGACACCTCTCTTGAGCATACCATCTCAAGATTTAACCACCCACTAGACTTGGCCCTTTTCCTTGCTTTATTTTCATCTTGTCCCCATGTACCACACTGCATAAATTACAAAAGTATCTTGCATGCTGTCTTTCCCCCAAGAGTGAAGTCCCTGAGCCTCTGCTGCCTATTGCTACTGTATGCTTAGGGTCCAGCTCAAGGCTGGCAGGTGGTAGCGCTGAGTAAACCTCTGTGGGATGGATGAATCCATGTGTAGCCATGAGACTCAAGGGCCTTGGTGCTAGTTTGGTGGGTGCCAGGGGTAGGAGCTGGACAGAGGCAGGTACAAGCCAAGAATGGGATTGAGCCTGTTTCCAACTTGCTGAACCAAAGCACGAAGCTATACTCAGGCACTGTATCTGCACACTAAAGTCTCACGACCTTTAGGACTTTTGATATTTCAAAAATTCATCCTATATATTCTGCTTTCATTAAAAACAAAAACACTGGACCGGGGATTTAGCTCAGTGGTTCCAGCGCCTGCCTTGCAAGTGCAAGGTCCCGAGTTCGATCCCTGGCACCAAAAAACAAAAACAAAAACAAAAACAAAAACAAAACAAAAACAAAAACAAAATCACTGGCACTAAGTTAGTTGAGTCCATCACTCATGAATGAGTCCAACATGCAGTGGCCAAAACATAGATGCATCCTGCCTGCCACTTAGTGGAGGGGGCTTTAGGCAAGTTCCTAATGGCTCTGTGCCTTTTTCGTCATATAAGTGAGGACACAAGTGCTTCACCACAGGACTTGGACAAGGTTTATATATATGTACAGGACACACAGTGAAAAATGCGTGGCACACACTTCAGTAGATGTGCAGTAGTAAGAGCAGCTGTGAGACATATCACCAATCAGTATATGGATGTGGTGGTCATCTCAGACAGCAGGGTCACCTAGCCCACATGTCTTGAAGCATTCTGATGCCATAGGAGCTGTCATCTTACATTCTGCACTGGTGCTCGGGGGAAGCACAGGCTGGGGTCCATCTGCAGTCTGTGTACATGGTTCTGGGGACCACTCTTCTCAGCTGCCACAAAGCCTTCATGACATCCCATTGAAAGTCTTCGTCCAGGGACACGGTAAGGCCCCTCGGCACAGCATCTGCCAGCCTGGATGAGGTCCAGGACTTGGCTGGCTCAAACTCAACATCCTGGAGGTGGTCGTCTGCTGGATCTCCTGCCTGGGCAGAGACCAAGCCCACAGAGACCCAATTTGGGAAGGCTGCCTAGCTGATGAATGCCCTTTTCTGGAAAGGTTGTCCTTACTTAGGCCTTTGAAAGCCTCCATCATTTCTGCTTGCCTTATTCCCCTCCTCTTTTTGCTGAGGGTCTGTCCTGCCTCCTCCCTGGGTGGCTCCAGGGAACCGTCAATCACAGTGCCAGGCGCTGGCCCCAGGGTGGAGTGCATGTCTTAGATTTGGCGAGCTTCTTCTATCACCCCTGATCACAGAGATTGGCCAAGGGCGTGGGCTTAGGATCCACTCAGAGCCAGAGATCTGGCAGATAGTCAGTTCCTTCATGGATGGGAAGCTATAAAGATACAACAGATCTGAGTAGCTGTCTCCTCTTCCTATGACATGGAGCAAGCCTGCAGGTCGCAGAGGAGAATAACATTCACAATGGAAACGAGAGCCATGCTGAGCGAACTGCTAGGGAGGCAGAGTTCTGGTGACTGGGCTGGAGTCTCCTAGGCCAGCCATGCTGGAAGGTAGCCCCACCCCAGGATGTGCAGTTACAAGAACCAGTGAGCTCTCTTTCGGGCTTAAGCCAGTTTGAAACAGGTTGCTGTCACTTATAATTGAGGCTTTTACTAAATAGGGGTGCCCCAAATAGGCTTTTTCCCCTGGACACAGCTGACTTTTATTCAAGGGGGAGACCTCTGGCCAAACAGGGGCAGTGGGATTCTCTGCTTAGAATGGGAGGAGCCGGTGGGAGTGTTCTGAGCTCAACAGCAACGACAGCAGGCCTGCTGAGATTCCCCAGTTCCTACCCTGCCTGGGGCATGTGACCTTAATTCTCTCCATTAAGCAAGACACCTCAGGATCCTGAAATGATCCTTCACCTTCTTCATTATTTCTCATGCTAACTAGAGTTAATCTCTTACAAATAGGAGGTTTGGTGGTTTGTCTTTTTGTTTTGTTTTGTTTTTGTTTTTTTGGTATTGCCGTTGAGCTAAATCCCTGGCTCCTGTCCTCTGAAGTCACACTGGATTCAAACCCTGGCCTGGCTGCTTATGCACTGATCCTGTACAAGTCACTTTATTTCTCTAAGTCTTTATTTCCTCCTCTGTCAAATGGAGAGACTGGCAGGACAGCTCTTTTGGGCTGTAGGCAGAATGACAGGAGATGCAACAGGAGCAGCGCTGGCCAAGAACTGGCTCAGAGGAAGAAGTGAACAATAATGTTAGCACCAGGACCCACCTCACGCGTCCGGAAGATGATCCTGTACTGGTACTGAGGTCCATGGTCCTTGTGGTCTTCCAGTTTCTCCCGCTTGATGCTCACAGCCACTGGCCCCAGCTTCTCATCCACGCCGAAATAATTGGCGTGCTCTGAGAAGGAAAAGCAAGTCAGTTGACGGTCCCATCTTGAGGCAGGCTTGCTGATGGGAAGACAGGGGGCCAGGACCACTCACACACACCTCACGCCTGGCACAGCCACTCTCAATGGAGGAACTGTGAGAGGTCAAAGCCCAACTTTCTGTAACAACTCCACTGCACATCACAGAACTTCACTGAGCCTTGGCACTCTTATCTGAGAAACAGGGACCTCGATGCCCCCACAATTTAGGGAGTTCATGTGAGGGTGACATGAGGCTAGAGATGGAATGCTTAGTACAGGGCATGGTGTGTAGTAAACCCAGCCCTGCTGTCATTAATCCCATCTGCACATGCTTTGGCTGGTTTAGCTGCTAGTTAGTCCCTGTGAAGTGGTTAAGACTCCAGAGAGCCTCCTGCCAATGAAAATCTGGGGTGAGATCAACTATGCAGCCCAGGCCAAGTCATTCGATAGCATTCTTAGCAGCCAAACAGGCTTAAGGGTGGCCTTGGCCACAGCACAGCTGTGAAGATGAAATAGTGAGTGTCCGGCCTAAGTGTTGGCTTTTACTATCCCCCAAGGTATCAGGTTTGCTCTGGGCCATGACACAAGTCCCCATGCATCACCTTTCTCTGACCATGTTTCTTTAGACCTAGGTAACTTCAACACTGTGCTTTTCGCCTCCGGGGGACAGAGCCTTTAGTGAATCAGGGAGCAAGTCTCCTGCTCTTTCCCTTCAATGACAGCTGTCTTCCTCTTTTCCTAAAACACGCTGCCACCTTATAACCCTTCCAGGCGAACAGTTCATACAACCCAAGGATCTCCTCTGTGTGGTAGAACCCACCCTCGGTCTGTCTGGATTGAAGTCAACAAAGTCGGCATCTACTCCCTGCCAGAAATTCAAGGACATTGCAAGAAGCTGCCTCTCCTCAACCTGGTGCCCTCAATATTCAACTGATGGTTCCTGTTCTCATGAGAGGCACATAACGAATTAAATGGTAATCCAAGGGCAAAACCCATTAGTTGATAGCCCCAATAAGAACAGAACAGCATAAACATCGTATTCCACAGATACCAGCTCATCCCTGATGCAGCAATAGGGTGGTGGCAGTTTTTTCCACCAGTGCATCCCCAGAACCTAGTATACAGTAGGTAAGTCCTAGTACACAGTAGGTACTCAATAAATACTGGACAATGACAAAGTTATCTGTGAGCTTCCAGAGCTACAGGGAAATACTTTTTGGTTTTGTTTTAAAATTTTGCAGTAGTGGGGATTGAACCTGGAGCCTTTGCACTGAGCTACATCCTAGGCCCTTAAAAATTTTTATTTATTTATTTTTGAGACAGATCTCACTAAGTCAGTAAGGTGCCCAGGCTGGGCTCAAACTTTGGATGCTCCTGGCTCAGGCTCCCAATTGGGATTACAGGCATGTACCTCTTGCTCTGCATCAATGAAATACTTTTTATAAAGAAAATGGTTTTTTAAAAAAGCTTTATGAGGGGTCAGAGATTTAGCTCGGTGGTTCCACTGCCTGCCTCGCAAGCACAGGGACCCAAGTTCGATCCCTGGTGCCAAAAAAAAAAAAAAAAAAGGGCTTTATGAGTGCTTACTACTTGCCTAACCAAGAACTAAACGTTTTAATGCTCAAATTTATCTGATTCACATTCCTTTCATGTAAGTATTTCTATGTGTGGGTTGAAAAAAACATGTTCTCTGTTGGTTAGGTACAAAGTTAATATATATATATATATATATATATATATGTTAAGTTTTGATGAGGTTATTCATATCCTATACATCCTTATTTTTTTTGGCCACTAGATTTGTCAGTGTCAAAGAGAGACCTGTCAACTTCTCCCACTGGACTGTGGGTCAGTCCACGTCTCCCTGTAGCCTATTTATCTTCCCCTAAACCCAGCTATAGGTTCACACGATCAGCTTCTTGGTGAATGTTAAAAATCAACACAAAACGGCCCCCTCCGTTCCTCTATGAAGTGCTTCTAGCCTTGAAATCTATTTCATGTGACACTGCCATTGCCTCATCGGCTTTCTTGATTGGCAACTGTCAGAAACTTCTTCATCCTTTTATTTTCAATCTTGGTGTCATTTTGGTTTGGGCACATACAGTCAACTCCATTCACATGAGGACAGTGGGAGCGGTAAAATATGTCACAGAACTACTAAGCTATGGCACAGGGGGCTGTCTGACTCCAGGCAGGAACTTGAGATTGTGCTCTGAGTCTTGTGGGATGATCTAGCGGACATACTGTGTTTGACCAGGACACTTTTTTCCCCTACTACCGAGGACAGAACCCAGGGCTTTATGCATGCAAGGCAAGTGCTCTAGCAAGTGCTCTACCACTGAGCTACACCCCAAACCCCAGGACACTGCTTCAACAATTCTTTAAACTAGTTGCTATAGGGTACTGGCTGCCTATTACCTGTATTATTATTCTTTTTCTTTTTTAAACCCCTCTATTTTGGGGAGGAAAAAAAAGAGATGGATTTTATCTAACTAAAGTCTGCATCTCCTAGCCTCTTTCTAATAGGAGTAGCTAATAAGCACAGTTGGATGGGGCTTCTAAGAAAGCTCTTCAGAGGGGTGCTGGGCTGCTGACCTCTAGACTTTTTTAATAAGAGGCACTTCTTTATTATTTAAACATGTTACTAGCAGTTATAAGCAATTTTCAATCAACAGAGCTGCTAGCATTTAAAAATTAGAGGACAGTTTACATTAAAAAAATCTGTATTTCAAGAGAATCTTAAAAACTTGGGAAAGCCAGCAACACTGTTTATCTGCTTTTCTTGTGTGACAAGAGTCAGCTGAAGTTGTCAGGTTCCTGGTCAACAGCTTCACTTCCGTACATCTCCTGCCTGGGTCTGGTCTGTGGTCTGTGGCAGGCTGTGCTGCCCCATAGAACTGGCCCACAGCATCGAGGACCCTAAGGAAGCCTGAAGCTACCTCTCTCATGTCACTTCCACAAACCAACGGCTCCAATCTGCAACTTGTTTGTATGATCCTTCCCCACTCCTGGTTCCCACCTGACTTACCCACCACCATCTCCTCCCTGGTCTCCCTGCTCATCCCCAACCACAAGTCTGCTCCCAACATACAACCAGAAGGAAGCCGTGAATGTGAGTCAGAGTAGGGCCCTGCTCTGCTCAGAGCTATCCTGAGTGACTGCATCTCCTTCAGGATAGAAATGAGTCCTTGCCACAGCCCACAGTCCCACATGCTCTGGTCCTGTCACTTCTCTATGGCTCCTCCCACCATCCTGCAGTCACTGTCCCAGCAACACTGGCCTACCTGGTCCTCTAACATTTCAGGGCTTTCTGGTCCCTCCCCCACCCCATACTAGGAATTGAACCCAGAGCCTTCATACTGAGCTATGTATCTGCAACCCTTATTTTTTGAGATAATGTCTCACTAAGTTGCTAAGTTGCCATCCTCCTGCCTCTGCCTCCCATAGTGCTGGGATTATAGGTGTGTTCCACCACTCCTGCTATCCCCATTTTTGTACCTGCTGATCCCCATGCCAGGAACACTGTTCCTGACCTCCACATATCTCCCTCCCTCAACTCCTGCAGCTCAGTGTGCAAATGGTGCCTCTGTGGAGGCCCTGCCTGCAACCATTACCTGACCGCCATTTCCTTCCTCCTTGGTTTCCTCTTCTCCATAGCGCTTAGCACCACACCATACCTTACATATTTTAGGCATTTATCTTGTTTTATTGTTTATTTTACTCCACTAAGATACTAAGTTCTAGAAGGACAGGATTTCTATCTGAAGTCAGTAAATATCATATCTCCAGGTTCTAGAAAGTGCCCAGCACACAGCTGAACTGAGCCTGTGTTTGCAGAATAACTGTGAATCTATGGTCTCTTTTTCTTTTTCTTTTTTTTTTTTTTTCGGTACCGGAGATCGAACTCGGGTCCTTGCACTTGCACAGCAGGCAGCGAAACCACTGAGCTAAATCCCCAGCCCTCTACGGTCTCATGTACCTCAAGGATTGCAGAGTGCTAGCCAGGCATCCAACACAAAGCTAAACGCTGGAATGGCTCTGCATGCTGTGTCCTCATGGTCTCCAGCAGGCAGGTCCTACTTCCTGTTGAACTGAGGGTACCAGGAGCACAGCCTGGCTCAGAGGAGATGCATGAGCTTTGGGGTGTCAGAGACAAGCCTGGCCCACCCATCCCCTCACCTTTACCAACGAAGTAGTCCTGGTAGTAGCGGGCACCCAGGTCCACATGCTCAATGCTGTACTCCTGGGGCCGATTCTGTGTCCTTTGCTGCTCCTTAGGCACCTCCAGCACTGAGATGCTGGCGTTGGTGCGGTAGGCGCTCAGGGCAGGCTCGGCAGGGTGCCCCTCACCTGGGGAGCCTGCGGAGGCCCGGGAGAAGCTCACATTGCGCTCACATTCCCCGCCGATCTCGTTGCGGAAGTGTGGACAGCTAAGCAGCAGGTCGTTGCTGTTGTCATCTCCCAGGTCCTGTTCCAGGTTCTCTTTGCAGTTCAAGTCCTCGGTGCTGGTGAATGCCGGGTCCAGGCCTCCAAGGCTGTGGGCCCGCGATGCTGTGAGGGAAGCCATGGCTGAGGCAGCGGAGGCGGCTGAGGCCCCTGTGGTAGTGTTGCGTCGCTGGGCCACCGACACTCTGTTGGCGGCTGCCTCGTTAAGGTCAAACAGCATACTCTGCACGTCAAAGTGGGCAAAGCTCTTCTGGCAGACCCAGGGTCTGCTGGCTTCTGGGGGGCTCCGACCCTCCTCAGCTTCAGCCAGGGTCCGGCTGGCTTCCCCCTCAGGCTTGCTGCTCCTCAGTTTTCGGAAGATGGATGAGTCCACAGTGTCCCCGGAGCCCAGGCCCCGAATGGGCTTTTTCCGGGCCTTCTCCTTCTCCTTCAAGGGCTGCAGTGGGAGGAGGCTGTCCTTGGAGGGCTGCCCATTGCGGGGGTCCCCCTTGGGGCCATGTCCGGGGTCTGCCTGCAGGAGCTCACCGAGGCTCTGAGCCCCACAGGCCTCAGGCTGCTCGCTTCGGAACTCGTTGAGGATGTCAAAGAAGCTCTGCTCGGGCACGCCCTGCACATCGATGGAGGACGTGCTGCCATACTCTCGGAACAGCGGCAGTGCGCTGCCTGTGTGCCGAGAACCCCGTGCCTCCCCTGAATCCTCCACATCACACTCACTGAGGGTGATCTCGCTGTTGCTGCGGTGCCGCAGTGGGAGGAAGGCCCTGCCGGGAGACCGTGGCCACCCATCCTGGAATTCTACATCTTTGGACCTTCTCCTTGAGATTCGGTGGAAGGCTTTGGACCCTGAGGAAGCTGGGGTGCTGTCAGGGGGCTGTCCATTCTGTATGCTCCTCATGGAATGGGCCACTTTGGTGCCCTTCACGCCATCTGTGTCCTGTGAGGGGCTTGGGTTATTTTGCTCCCTCAGGGCCTCTCGCTTGGGTGGCCAGTCGGCCACTCGTGCACGCACACCCATCTTGGGCATGGCAGGGGTGGTGGGGCTGGGGCGGGTGGTGGCAGTGGCTGGGCTCTCACCAAGAGGCTGGGACATGCTGCCATTCTGGGCCCAGAATCCCATGGAAGCGTAGTCCCCTGTGTGTGGCCCTGGGAGGATATCAGTGCCCCTGGCCCCACAGCTGGCTGCCAGGTCCACACCATCACTGGGAAGGGGCCGATAGGTGGTCATAGTCCACAAGGCACTGGAGTGCTGCTGGCCCCCAGAAGCTGTGGCGTGACTCTACGGGGTACCCCGGCCCTCAGCCATTGTTCAGGGCCACCAGTCCCAGGATGAAGGATGCTGGACCCTGAAACCAGATGTGAAGGTTGTGAGCCTGTGGAGCCCAGTTCTCCACCATCGCTGTGGACAGCTGAGCCAGGACAGCCTCAGGGACAGGTGCTGTCCCAGGGGCTCCAGATGGAGTGGCTCAGCAGGGCAGAGCAAGCAGCAGCAGCAGGCAGGGACTGGCAGGTAAGCAAGGGTGTCCTCCCTGCCATGCTGAAAGGGGAGAAAAAGAAAATGTGAGATAAGACAAACATCCTGTTGCTCCCAGAAAATAGGACATGTGGCTCTTTTATTTATTTATTTTTGGACAGCTTTATTCATCTTTAAAAACTTAGTATGGAGATTTTCAATCATACTCAAAAACAGCTCCAACAAATGCCAGCCATTTGACATTCCTGTTTCATCTGTTCACCCAGCCAATCTTTTTTGTTGTTGTTTTTGACAATATTTTATCATTTTTGTGGTACTTGGTATTGAAGTCAGGGACTTGTACATGCTAGGCGAGTGCTCTACCACTGAGCCACACCCTGGCCCTGAAAAGATTTCAGAGTAAATCCCAGATATCAGGTATTTCACCCATAAACACTTTAGCTTGTATCTCTAGCAGTTAAGGTCATTAAATAAAAATAACCATGATGCTATTATGATACCCATCTGAATTAATAAGAATTCTTTATTATCTTACAATTATCTGTGTGCATTAGATATTCCCCCAACCCATCCCAGTTGTTTCAAAGGTCTCTTTTGTTAAGATGTTTTGTTCAAATGAGGTTCCAAACAAGAACCACACTCTAGGGCCAGGGATATAGCTCAGCAGTGCCATACCTGCCTGGCAAGTGCAAGGTCTTGAGTTCAATCCCTAGTACTGGGGTGGGGGGGAAGAACCAAACTTTGCTTTGGCAGACGTTTTTCTTAAGTCTCATCCATTTATAGAAGCTCCTTCTTTTATTTTGATCCTATTTACTTGTTGAAGGAATGGGGTCATTGTCCTGTGCAGTTTCCACTTTCAAGATACATGTGGTGCTATTTAATACATTCCTTTGCCCCTGTATTTCCTGTAAACTGGTGGCTGTTCGAGAGGGCAGACGACTGTCCATCTGCTCTGCAGTCCACCCCACCCTGCCACACTGCCAGAAAGGAAGCAAAAATGACAGATGAGTCAACATGAGGCCCACTGGCTTCCCACAATGGCAACTTTTCACAGAGACTTTCCCAAACCACCTTGTGTAGAAAGAGAATCCCCATCTCCAAGTCTTTTTCTATCATCCACCCTACTTCCTTTATAGACTTTTCTTGGCAATTGTTAACAATCAAAACTGTTTTGTGCATTATCTGTTCAGTGTATTACCTATTCACTGTCTCCCCTGCTAAACGGTTAGCTTCAGGACAGCAAGGATGTTGGAGTTGTTCATACTTTGGGCACCTGGACTGGAGTCCAGGCTGCTCCATTACTGTTTACTGTGTGAGTAAGTGCGTGAAAGACAGCCTGTGCCTAATCTGAGGTTAAGTACATCCTGATCTGCAGGCCCCTGGGGAAGGAAGTTCATGCTTCTGTTCAGTAGTCTGCAGGATCACTTCCCTTGATCCCTACCTCAAACTTCTAGAAGAAGAAACTCTTCTGGAGCGGAAGAAAATGTGGCTCACTACCCATGACCACATCTGTTAGCTGCCTCAGCAGCTGTGCCCCTTTTTCCTCCTGTCAACAGAACTGGTTCTGTTTACCACAGAAGAGCGTCAGAGTGGGCTGGGCACTGGCTCAAAATGACCAATAACTTTTCTGTCCCTTAAAATCTAGAGCCAGGCATAGCCATTCTGGTTAATGATTTCTAGTGTACATGCAGTGGGTGTTTCTTAACTTGTGTCTAGAGGTAACAAGTGAACCAACAAAGAGAAACCAGGAGGGAAGCCATTAGATTCTGGAGCAAAGCAGTGAGGATAGCTCAGGGAAAGGGAGCACCAGAAGTGAAAAGGGGAAGTGGGGCCAGCTCCAAGCACAGGAGGAACCCTGAAGGTGCCTACAGAGACTACAGAGCATGCACCACATAAGGGGGAAGAAACAGAAGCCCACAGGGCTGGGTTATTTCAGGGAGACAGATGAGAGAGGCGCCAGGAGGAGCTCACGGTGAACCAGAGAGCAGGAGCATTTTGTCAAGAGGCACATGCATCTCAGCCCCTCCATCTAAGTCTTTCAGGCATGTGGGTGCCAGGTCGTCTAATTTTATTTTATTTTTGTTTTGTTTCGTTTTGGTACCGGGGATCGACCTTGGGACCTTGCGCTTGTGAGGCAGGCGCCAGAACCACTGAGCTAAATCCCCGGCCCTAATTTTATTTTTTTTTTAAAGACAGAGTTTTGCTATATAATCCAGGCTGGCACCAAACTTGAAGTGATTCCCTGCCTCAGCCTCTGGAGTAATGGGATTACAGATGTGCCCTACCACACCCAGCAAGGTTATCTGATTTTTTCAAGAGAACTGAAAATCTAGAAATCTAGAATTACATGCAATATCTCACAAAAGCAAAACCAATAATGACAACAACAACAAACTACCATGCACACAAGATTTCTAGGATTTTTCAAGAAACAGCTTGGAGATATAGCTCAGGGTAGAGCATTTGCCTAGTATGTGCAAGGCCCTAGGTTCAATGCCCAGTAAATGCTAAAAAAGAGCAACAGAGACAGACAGACACAGACACAGAAGAAAGGAAGAAAAGAAAGAAAGAAGAAAGGAAACAAAGAGCTAATCATGGTTGCCTCTGAGGAAGGAATTGTGTCTGTTCAACAATCCAAAGCCTTTTTCCCTGCTTCATTTTTCTCCTTAGCACTAAAGAATACAATTATTCATTACTGGTCTCCTACCTTGTACAAATGTGAGCCACTGTTATATCTTCAGTGCCAAAATGTGTATCACAAGAAGGGGAGGGATGGCCTTACTTTTCATTGGCTATTTAAAAAAATTATTTGAATGTACTTCTAGATTTATTTGTGATGCTGAAGATAGAACCACGGCCTTGTGCTGTTAGGTAGGCACTCTTGCCTAAACCCCCAGCTACCCCCAAGGCCTGAATTCTTAAGAATATTACATACAAAAGTCACAATGACAGTCCACAAAGTAAGATGTAGGCTGAATTTGGGCAGGGGCTGCTGGTTTGTAATCTCAGGAGACTAGTTGGTGCTGCAGGTTTCCCAGAGAAAATGGAAGTGTTTTTGTGCAATATCTGTTTGCTAACTGCCTCTACCACTAAATTGTCAGCTCCAGAATAGCAAGGGAGTTTGCCAAGAGGGCTGGAGCCCAGCCCTGCTCTGTTGGGTGGCAGGCCAGCTGAGGCACTGCCTAGCTTGCAGCCCAACCTGCATGCAGTTTGCCTCAGGTCAGCCTGGGTACTGTGCAGAGGCAGGCTTAGTCCTCTGAGGCTACATTTAGGCTGGGTGGGAAAACTAGCGGTCCAGATGTGACCCCAATTTGCTGTGTCAAGCACCTTCCAACAGATGGGCTTTGCTAATGACTTGGTTTCCAGCTCAGTAGGAAACCCTCTATTTTGAGCCCTTTTGTGAACACATACAGATGTTCTTGCAACATCAAGCCTTGGACTCTGCACAAATCGCTTCTCTGAGCAGGTGCAGCTGAATCTCCCTGTGATGTTCTGAGGCCAAGTGGCACCCACAGCCCCTGAGATTCTGGTGTACACTGGCCCCTTCCAGGTGTTGCTGTCGAGCTCCCTCGTCCTAAAAGCACCTGGATCGTTCTGATGGGGAAACCCTGTCATGGGAGCAGTGGAGCATGTACACAGGAACCAGATACCTGGGCTGAAGCCCTGGAGCGCCTTAGACTTGTTACTGAAACAATGACCCAGTTTCAATCTATAAAGTGGGGATAATACCCCTACCTCATAACCACTGCTATTAAAGGCTGAGCACCCCTAATCCGAAATCCAAAATGCTCCCAACTCTGAAGCTTTTACAGTGTCAATATGACACTACAAGTGGAAGACTCTACACCTGTCCTCTTGAGATGGATTGGAATCAAATATAGGTGCACTAAGAATACTGTATAAAATTACCTTCAGATTATGTGTATAGGGTTTATATGAAACATAAATGAATTTCATGTTTAGACTTGAGTCCCATCCCCCAAAAATCTCCTTATGTATATGCAAATATTCCAAAATCTGAAAAATCCCAAATCTGAAACACTTCTGCTCCCAAGCATTTGGTGTAAGTGACACTTCACCTGCACTACCATTCATTTTCTCCTGTACTGTGGCAACAGCTGGTCCCTCTTCCTCCACTTATGGAAACACAGCTGGGGTGGGCTAATCAGGTGGGCACCATGCTCTCTCATGGGACTCTTCTGAGGTTCACAAGAACAGGGGAGGCTGGACAATGTCTTGAGGTGGCAGGGATATTGGGCCTGGCTTTGCCTAGGGTATGACATTCACTGAGGACCCTAGGTTCCTTCCTTCTGGTGCTTTCTGGGCCCCTGACTGTTCTCATTCTTCTGGCCTCCTTGGAATTCTGTGAGTCTCCAATTAGTTGTTTCTTCCCAGCAGCACCACAAGCAAGGAGGACAGACAGGGATGAGATCTGACTCTAAGGAAGGAGAATTTTTACCAAAACACCCCCTGACCTTAATACTTTGGGAAGGGGTACCGAGGATCGAACTCAGGACCTTGCATTTGTGAGGCAGGCGCAGTGATGATGAGCTAAATTCTCGGCCCCATGACCTTAATACTTTTAAGTTTATTAGCCAGAATGTGATCACAGGGCCACACCAGTTGTGAAGGAAGCTGGGAGAGCCAGAATCTGTAATCATTCTGATTGCTCTTGAGCCAGTGGCAACTCACCAGGTCTATTAGAAGGCCAGATAATCAGAGGGGTGTCTGGACTCCCAGGCTGTCCCTTGCAAATAAGTGGAGAAGATGTTTCCTTATCAGGCCTTATCCAGGTCTGCTAGAACAGCAGGCAATCAGGCAGGCACCATGGCCTTGGTGTCCTCCCTCCAAAGGGACTTGTGCTGAGGGGCCAGAGTCTGCTAGAGCCTCACAGGGCAGAGCAGAAGGGGAAAACACAAGGCTTCCAGGGTTTGCTGCTGTGGCTCCATGAATCCTTTTCCAACAACAGCCCAGATTTCCCTGTGGGAATCTGCCCTCTGCAACTGCCACCCAGTCTGCTAGAGGCGAGGCTCCTTTCTCTGCTCAGGAACAACCATGTGAACCAATGAGAACAAGTGAGACCCACTGACATCACTGCTGGAGCCAAAGACTGCACTTTTCCCTCTTACTCTGAGTTGGACAAGGTGTGAGGGATGGAACCAATGGAGCCACCTGTGACTATAAGGTGAGTCACCTGTGAAGGGGGCTGAGAGACTCTGGGGGCTGCAGTCATCATTTGAGTCTAGATATCAAGCTGGACATAAAGCTATCCCCATCCTACTCCCTGAAATACGTTGTTTTAGTTACCTTTTTAAAAACAATCAACATAGGGCTGGGGATTTAGCTCAGTGACACCACACCTGCCTTGAAAGTGCAAGGTCCTGAGTTCAATTCCTGATACTCCAAAAAAAAAAGACCCAACCAAAACACACACACACACAAAACCACACACACACACACACACACACACACAAAACCCAGCAGCTACCATGAATTCAATCCTTCCGTGGGCTAGGTTCTTTTACTTGATGTTTATTGGTTACTGTTTGCTAACCATCACATAAACTCTACAAGGTAGGTAACATTATTACATCCATTTTATAGATAAGCAAACAGGAGCAGACAGATGAAGGAATGCGCTCAAGGCCAAAAGGACTGACCTCAGCTCCTTGTCCCTGAAGTCACAGTGGCCTTCCTTGCAGTCACAGGCAATGTCCCGACCTTTGGCTCTCATTTTCCTCCATGGTAACACATGAGATCTACCACTCTTCTGAGTCCACACCCACCTGTCCAGCTGCTTAAACAATGTCACACACACACCTCCTATTCACTGCAAACAGAATTTTCTGCACCTAATCTCTTGATCTCTTCCTATCAATAATATGTGGTCCTTCTCAGGGTAGTCACGATGGGCTAAGCGATGCTGTAGTGACAAAATACCCTAAGTGTTCTGGGGCTTTCTCATGAAGGTCCACTTTTCCCTCATACTGTAATACTGTATGTCCATCATAGGCTGGCTGAGAGCGCTGCCTATGCCAACTTGGCTGTCTGTGGTCAAAGCAGCCCTTGCCTGGGACCCTGCTGATCTAAGAGGAAGGGGACATGGCTGAAGCATGAAATGGTCCTTAAAGCTCCTGCTTAGGAACAACACATGTCACTCCTGTTCACAGTCCATGAGTCAAACAGAGTCACAGACTCAGATCTGAGGCCAAAAGCATGGGCCACCAGAGTATTTCTGCAGAAGAAATGAAAGGTGCTACCTTCCTAGAGGCTCAAGCCAGAACCATCAATGGGCCTTCACTGGTCTTTTCCCTCCTGCTCCAGTCACCACCCCTGCCCCATTGCTCCCCCAAGAGCAGGTACAAGTTCACTGTCTCTGCTACTCTTACCCTGGTCTGAGCTGCTGTGTCTTCTCCCTGGACGGCCAAGCTAGCTTCATTGGTCTCCCATTCCCCTAAGTGCTCTTCTGCTAACAGCAGGCAGAGTAACCTGAGGGCACAATTCACTGTCCTCACCTCATCCCTCAGGGGCCCAGCCACAGTGCCCCTCCTTCAGTTCTCCTTTTATTGTACCCTTGTGGCTACCTCAGGGCTTTGTCAATGCCAGTCCTGCAGCCCCTTCCCCTTCCTACCTAGGTAATATCTTCTCAGGATTCAGTCCAAGTACTGCTCCCCCCCCCCCCCGACCTCCCTTGCTCAGCAACCCTGTCTAGTGCCTGAGCTTTGAAAACCCTCTATGTTCTCTTGGAGGGCTGCCACAAGCAAGTGTCATGAGGGCACTCTATGTCTGGCCCTCAATGGACACACAGGTAACTGTTAATGAGCACCTGCTAAAGCATGGGTGGACACCAACCTCCCTGGGAACCAGGGAGCACTGGCTCAACTGGGGCTGTGACTGGAGGGGTAGGCAGGGGTTCCCCAGTGCCCGAGTGTCTGCCCAGGGAGGAAACAAAAAAAAAACCTGACAGTAATACTTGGAAGGCATGTGGAGGAGGCAGGTGGTGCAGAGTGGGTATTTAGGATGTGTCCAGCCATTTCCCTTTCACAGAAATGCAATCATCCCTGCAATGCACACTCTGACAGCCCAGGTTGGGGTACCGAGTCTGAGCACTTTTCTTTGTGGTCCAGGTGGATCCATGACCCACTCTAGGTGATTGTCTGGGTACACACAAGTCACTTGTGAAGACCTAGCTGTACTTACAGAACATCCATTCACTCACACAACAACACCTCTCACATTCTTACAAATCATTCAGTCAAAAAAGCATTAAGAACTTATGCATCCTGCAAGCACCAACCACTTGAAATCTATCCATTTATTCATTCTACTTCTTAAGAATGTCCTCAACACCACTGTTGTAGGTAGGCATGGAAGATGTAACTCTGAGCAAGATAAAGCCAGAGAAATCAGACAGAAAAAAGGGTCAATTTTTAAGGGTGGCACCACCATGAAGACTAAAATGCTGTGGTGTGACAGGCGAGGTTGGGGGCTGAGTGCTACACAAGCTGGGATGGGTGGGTGAGGCTCACTGGTCTGCATGATCTGCATGAAGGGCGGGCGCCTGTGTTAATCAGCTTCCCAGTGCTGTGACAGAATACCTGAGATAATGAACTTAAAAGGAGAAAAGCTTTATGTCGGTTCATGGATTCAGGCCATGGTTACTTGGCCTTGTCACTTTGGACCTGTAGTAAGGCAGCACATGACAGTGAAGAGCACATGGCACAGTGCAGCTGCTCACCTCATGGTGGTCAAGAATCAATCAGAAGAGGAAAAGGCCAAGGGTCCCTATATTTCCCTCCAGGGACAAGTGCCCCAATCAACTCATTTCCTGCCACTAGGCTCTACCTCCTAAAGGTTCCAACACCTCCCAACAGCACCACCAGCTAGTAACCAATCCTTTAACACAAGCCTTGGGGGATACTCTAGATCCAAACTACAACAGCCTGATTTGTACCAGGTGTGCAGATGAGCGAGGCTGCCATGCATGGGCAGGAAAGCTGGGTGCAGTCAGTACACAGCGCTGAACAAGCTGCTCAAGGCAGCAGTTCTTGTTTCTGGCTGTACAGCAGAGGCACCAAAGGGGCTCATTAAAACTCCAGGTGTTGGTCTTCTTCCCACCCCCAGAGATTATGAATCAGCTGCTCTGGGGGGGCACAGGACTGAGTGTAAAAGCTCTGTAGTGGATTTTAGAGGGCAGCAAAAGCTGAGCACTGCAGGAACAGAGCAAAGAGCAGAGAGCTCAGCATCAAGCACCAAGGGACTGTAAATGTGAGCAGGTAGCCAGGAGAGGTGAGCCAGGCACAAGTGGGAATAGGCCCAGCAGGACAGATGTGAGAGAGACCAGGATGGGAGATGCACTCTGGGCAGACTGAGTGATCCATAGGGCTGGACGCTGCTGAAAGGGTCACGGGTGTGATAGTTACTGGTGTGAAGAGGCCTGGACATCTCTGCAGGAGATGATTTAGGAAACCACTGCTCAAGGGAGCCTTGTCTACCCCTGCCATCATCCTGTGCTGCCTGTCTGCTGTTGTCTTCCTGCCAGTCCCTCCACACCCTTGCCGAATTTTTCCTCCCTCTGCTGAGCTCCTGAGGGTACAGAATGGAAGCTGTTGGACCTGTAAGGCTCTAAGTATCTTGGCCTCCTTGGATTTTGAACAGCTCTCAGTCTAAGGAGGGCCAGGGGCTAACATGTTTATTCTTGTGTGTGCATTGTGGATGGGGACAAATAACATGGTGATGGCAGTACGAACAATAAGGTTGACTGGCAAGGTCTCTCTGTGCACAAGGCTCGGGGCTGTCCGTTGTCAGTACTAATTCGTGTGTGCAAACAGCCCTGCACAAGAGGGATGTACTGTATACCATGGCCATGTCACAGATGAGGCCCGGTGAGGTGGCCAAGGCATGCCACTGGCAGTTGGGGCAGCTGGAATCCAAACCTAGACAGTCTGGCTCCTGCCCTTCACCACTCTAATAAAGATAAGGCAGATCCACTGAGTGTGCAAATACAAGAGTGACACAAGTCTCTGCAAAATCAATTCACACAAAAGAATTCTAGAAAGTCAGCAATAGCTCAGTGATTTCAAGTTTAGAATCTGCTCCCTCCATTTTTCTCTTCCCTTACTGGAAGTCTGAGCATATCCGGGACTAGCTGAGCGCTCCCTCAGGAACCATGATAGATGGGAATCTTAGAATCTCATTAGAAGTGCCGCAGCAAAGACTGTTCCATTAGCCCAAGAGCAATGCGCAGAGCCTTGACTGTGGCCATGAAAACCTGTGCTTTCATATTCAATACCAAAGAATCCAGAGGACTGGTGTTTCTAATTGAAATCTTCCCTGGCATCCAGGAAGGGCCTGCATTCCCATGCATGGAGCAAGGGCAGTTTGCACAGGGCAAGTGCAGCCATTTACAGCTGTTACATCTCCACTAGTGGGGTTCCCAGACTGGTCAGAGTTTCCAAGTGACCTGTCCTGCTTTTACTTATTTTTTGTTAGTGTGAGACAGGGTCTCACTATGTTGTTCAGCCTGGCTCTGAACTCACTATGTAGGCCAGGCTGGCTTCAAACCCTCAGTGATCTTCCTGCTTCAGTTTCTCAAGTGCTAGGAATACAGGTGTGTGCCACCAACACCATATTTGTCTTGCTTTTTTTTTTTTTTTTGGTACCGGGGATTGAACTCGGGAACTTGCGCTTTCGAGGCAGGCGCCAGAACCACTGAGCTAAATCCCTGGCCCTGTTTTGCTTTTAAAGGCATTAAATCTGTACTGTTCTTCACCATTGTGGAAAATAGGAAGAATGAGTTGGAATTATGTACTTGAAACTTTCAGTGTATATTCCATTTTGTTTTAACCCACAATTCTACCTCTAGGTAGAATCCCTCAGACAGTCACAGTACTGCACATCAAGACAGCTACACAGTGGTTCAACACAGGGACATTCACGTGACTGCAGTACAGAAGAGCTACACACAGACCAAATGCCTGTCAGTGGAGGCTCCATTGGGTGCCTCTGTTCCAGGGAGTGGAAGGCATCTATAATAAAAGCTGGGTGGAGATACGGGTAATGTATGTAAGACGCCCACACAGTTCAAGTGAAGGAGCATAGCTTGTACACAATGAGTGCTTACTTTATGCCAGCCACGTGCAAGGTGCTTTACATGCACTAACCGGTTTAATCCTCATGACAGTCTTGGGAGAGGCCAACCCCACCCTCATTTTAAAGCCAATGCAACTGAGGCCAGAGAGGCTGAGTAACTTGCCCAAAGGCACTCAGCTAGAAAGTGGTAACATTGGGATTTGAACCCAGGCACACCAGTTTGACAGTTTATGCTGATTACACTATGCTGCCACTTACGAAAGGAAAGAAGCAAGCTGCAGAACAGTTTATACAGTAAGACCTCCTTTGTTTAAAAAAGAAGGGAGGGATGGAGAACTAGTGTGATTGTACTCTTTCTTTCAGAACTTTCTCTGTGACTCTACAAGGATATACAGTTGATCTTGGATTGTGAGTAACTTGGTCTGTGAGTGTTCCACAAGACAAGCAAACATTTTTAAGAAATTTTAACTTGATAAACAAGTGATACCTTGCAATATGAATAACGCAGCACGATCACAAACATCACATGATCACAAACGACCCCCCCCCCATACACAGTGCTTTAAATTATGACCAGAACAAATTATTCTTACAAACCAAGGTTTTACTGTACTCCTAGCTATACAAGGCAGGAGTGTCTGAGGCTGGTATTCAGTTTTCAGTTTTAAAAGTGAGCATGCGAGGGAAGACCCAGGCATGGTGAAGACCAGCACCGAAAGCCCTTGTCTTCTGGAACGAGGAGTTGAATGTGAGACTCACCGGCTCCACAGCTGGGCACCAGTGTCTGCGCCAGCCTTGCTCTGGGCCCAGGAGTCTGAACAACACACATGGTTCCAGGCAGCAGGCTCCCCTGTGGCCCAGCAAGCCGCTCACACCTGACCCTGTGAGCATGTGCGCACCGTGGACCGTGAAACAGAAGCTGTTCTCACCTCAAATGCTTACAATGCCATGTCTTCTTATTTTCATTTTGTTCCCTTGGGATAGCTGAATTTGCATAGGTTAGATCAGTGGTGGTGAACCTATGGCATGCATACCGCACCAGGCTGTTTGTTATCTCGAAAGCTCTAAAATGTTTGCCATCACTGAGTTAGGTGCTCATGATTATATGCTTATAAGGAGACAGTATTAAGAAAAATCAATGGGTCAATGCCTTCACAGTTATTTTCTCACTTATCACCAGATCATGAAGATCCTTCCAGATGTGGCAGCTGTAGGACAGTGGATAGAAGCAGAGACCACCCGGGTTCAGTTCTTGGCTCTACCATTTCACTGGCTAGATCCTGGGAGGTAACTTGTCCTTGGTATCCCTCAGTTTTCTCATCTGTAAAATGGGGATAATCATACTTTTTGTTCATTTGTTTTTTGAGACAAGGTCTCACTATGTAGTCCAGGTTGGCCTCGAACTCACTATGTACCCCAGGCTGGCCTCAAACTTGTAGTGATTTTCCTGCCTCAGCCTACTGAGTGCTGGGATTATAGGTGTGTGTCACCACACAGCTTAACTCTCTCTCTCTTAATGGTACTGGGCATTGAGCCCAGGGCCTTTGTACTGAACTGCATCCCCAGTCTTTTTTTTTTTTTTTGACACAGGGTCTCATTAAGTTACTAAGTTGCCCAGGGTGGGGTCAAACTTGCAATCCTCCTGCCCTAACCTCCCACAGTGCTGTGATTACAGGTGTGCATCACACTCAGCTTCATCTCTTTTAAATTTCCAGCTTCGTCTTACCTCTCATGTAGAGAGACTTAGAATGTTCTTGCATACAATAATGTACAAATATTAGTCATTATCATTTTCATTTATGTAATAGTAATTAAAAAAAAATCTCAAGCATACTAAGTGCAGTCTTGTAATGACCCCTTATTCCACTAGGCTCATGGACCAGGCAACCCAGGGAGGCTCCCCTTGAACAAGCCATGCTGGATTTGGCAGAGTGAAAGCCAAGGGGAGGTGGCCCTCTGAGTCTCCGTGGGGTTGGTGGGTAAGGCAAGGGTGTTATTGCCTCCCTGAAGCGCATGTGGCTCAAGCATCTTGTTCCAATTCTGGGCTCAGACCCACTGGCTTCAAATGTGACTTTGAAATGTGCAATTGGAAAGGGATGCTTCCTGGAGCATGTGCCCCATGCCAGGCCCACCCAGGAGTGACAGATGATCCTGTGGAAGGAGATGATATGACAGACCCAAGCCCCACGAAAGGCCTCTACTGCTGGTTAACTGCTTCTGGGGAGGCCTCCCTGGCACACTGCCACTGCTCAGGCTACCCCTGAAGGATCTCCCTGGCTCTAGCCAAGCTCAATGTCCAGCTGCAGGTGCTGGTGTGATAGTGCTATTTATCTTTTTTTTGGTACTGGGGATCGAACTCAGGACCTTGCACTTGTGAGGCAGTCAGTGGAACCACTGAGCTAAATCCTCGGCCCACTATTTATCTTAATATGAAAATTTTTCTGGTCAATGGCTGCTCTCTGACCCCTTTAGTGTCCTCATTATCATTGTGTGGAGCAACACAGGCCCCCAGGGGCTTCTAAGACCCACCTTCTAGATCCCCTCCCATGGGCCACTGTCCAGACTGGATTGATAGCTAAATATTCACTGTGTCCCCTGACAGGGCTTGCTCCTATGGGCAGGCCAAGTCTCCTACTTAGAAGATGGTGCCTTGTCAGCATGGACCCTGACTTGCAAACTAATCTCAGCTAATTGCCACCAAAACCTGCTAAGATCACATCTGTTGGGCATGGAGATTAAATCAATATTTGACAATCTTGATTAAACACAGCCAGGGAATCCTTGTAAAAGAACATCTGCTAAAAGCCCCCTTCTTTCCATCCTGTTCCTAGGGGAGGGGGTGGGGCCGGGAGCATCTCTGGCTCTGTTTGTCTCCTAAAGCCTGGAGAGGTAGGGGCCCACACTGGAGCCCCCAGGAACACCATGGCCAGGAAGGCTCCCTGTAGGGGAGGGAAGGGTGGGAGGGCATCGGACACACACTCAGCTGGGCCTTGTCCTCCTGGGTGGCAGCCAGCTGCTGGCAGTCGTCATCCATCATCCTAATGGGCCGATCCAGGGCTGCCAAGAGCCAGGCTCTGTGTAGAGCACGTGACACCAGCCACTGGGCTCAGGTCTTCTAATGACTCCCTGAGGGAGTGTTCTGGCCACGGGTACCTCACAATAGGGAAACTCAGGCTCAGATAGGGTCCACAAAGAGAAGGAGAGGAAGAGCTGAGATCTGAACCTAAGCCTGGCTGACTCCAGTGTCAGTGACCACTTGTGGGGCTGCCCTATTTGTAGGCCCAGGTTATCAAAGTGTGAGCAGAAATTGGCATGTATGGAGCCAGAAGCCTGGGTTGGAGGCCTGCTCTGATGGCCTGGTTCCTTGAGCTACACACCTTGAGGGCCAATCCCACTTAGTACATGTTGGCCTCATACTTGGCCCCACTGAACCCACAAGACACCCTAGGAGCAGGGCCCTACTGTTCTCCCCATTCACAGAAAGGAACACTGAGGCTCAGGGCAGCAAGTCACCTGCTGAACATCCCAGGGAGATAAAAGGCAAAAGTGGGAGCAGAACCCAGGTGGGTCGAATCTATGGCTAACTTAACCACTGCCATCTCTTAAAAGCAGGGATAGATGTGAACTCAGTGGGCGCTCAATAAATGCCTGCTTTCCACCATCATATGATTTAGACAGAAATGGGCTCACACTCTAGTGTCAGATCCTCTGGGATCAAATCCCAGACCCAGTGTGTACCAGAGAGGGTAAGTGCCATCATTCAGACTACTAACACATCCACAAGAAGTCCCTATAAGGTGCTGGACGAGGTTAACCACAAGTGACACCCAAAACATCCTTGAGATTTTTTTCTTAAATTTTTTGGTGTTGAGGACTGAACCCAGGGCCTCAGGCTTGCTAGATAAATGTTTTACCACTGAGCTAAATCCCCAACTGCCTTATTTGAGATTTTGTTTTGTTTTGTTTTGTTTTTTGGTACTGGGGATCGAACTCAGGACCTTGCACTTTTGAGGCAGGTGGTGGAACCACTGAGCTAAATCCCCAGCCCATTTTTTTTTGGTACCGGGAATCAAACTCGGGACCTTATTTGAGATTTTTAAGCAGCAATAATAGTGACGATGACAGCTGCACTCACAGAGCACTCATGGGGTGAGGGTGAGGGCGAGGACTAGTGGTCCAATCCATAAAAAGCCCATAGGACACCACTCATTGCTCCACTGCCAGGAACATCCAGAACAGTGCTGGGGCCAGGCTGAGTCCACGAAAACAAACAAATAGACAAACACAAAACCCAATCAGGCACCCAGTCACCTAGATAACCAATGAGTCAGCCAACTAGATAACCAACCAGAGCATGCCAACTAGCCAGTGAATCAGCAATTGGTCTCAGATTTGTCCTGTTCCCAACTTTCTTCAGCTCCACCTCATCTCTCTGCATCTCTGTCCCATATTTCTATGTCTCTGCTCCACCTCTCTGCACCCCTGTTCTGTCTCTCTCTCTGAGTCTCTTACACATGTGCACACAATGAGGGTCACAGCCTTGAGTCACAGCCCCATGTTAACTCACCGCTAAGGGTGTGTCCCAGGTCAGACTACTTTCCAGGGTAAAAGTTCCCAACATCTGCAGGGACCGAGGGAAGCTAAAGAGTTGGCTAAGATTACTGGCAGCATGGGAAGAGGCAGATACCAAATCATCATAAACAAACAAACAAACAAATAAAATGCTAGGCCATGTGGCACTATTCTGGCCCCTAACTTCCCAGTGTTCTAGGCAAGACTCAGAACTGCCTGGTCCAGTCTCAACCCCAGCTTGAAGTGGAATCTTACAAGGGAATTGACTGCTTTCATCCACAAACAAACTCAGAAACCCAAGAAGTATTTCAAAAGAATGGCACACTCTCTTTCACACGTGTGTCTACTTACTTCCCTCCTAATCTATCGATCTAGGTCAATGCTGAGGAAACAGGCGGAAAGCTAACAGTGGTTCCCCAGGGGTGGGGGAGTGACAGTGTGCGCATGCCCCTTCAGCTGTCTCCAGCCCCAGAGCTCCAGAACTTCTGAAGTCATGCACCTCCACTCAGGCTGTGCACAGCCCACCTGTACTACCATTAAGTTACTTATGAAGGCCAAAGCGGGGCTTTGGGGCACACACCTATAATCCTATCACTTGGGATGCTGAGGAAGGAGGATCCCTGAGAGTTCGAGGCCAGCCTGCACTACAAGGCAACACCCTGTATTACAACAAAACAGAAAACCTCCTAAATGCCAGTGTTAGATTCATTCTATTTTTTTTCTAACACTCATTTTTTTTTTTTTGGTACTGGGGATCGAACTCGGGACCTTGTGCTTGCGAGGCAGGTGCCGGAACCACTGAACTAAATCCCCAGCCCTTAACACTCATTTTAAAAATGCACAAAAAGTAACACTTGGAAAGCTTGTCTGTATCAATGAAAACAAGCTGTAGTACCAATAAAGTGTGGACATCTCAACCAGGATGCATCTCTCAGGATCCTGAGCAAGCAAGTCTGGCACAGAATAACACATATAGCTTAGCATTCTGTTTTTATGAAGTTCACAACCAGACGAGTTGGAGCTGTGTTATTCAGAGGTGCTCATATATGGGGCAAAACTTTCAAGACGCCAGCAAACAGTGGCCATGGAAGCTTGGAGAGTAGTGGCTTAGAGGAGGGAGGGTGTACAGGGCTCTGGGTGCTGGCAGCTTCTCTTTCTTGACCCAACTGCTGTGAGTGCTTCCTTTATTATTCTTTGCTAAACTGTGTAAGCCACCCCTTGGTCTTCACAGAGGATGGGTTCCAGGAGCCCCTGAGGACCCCAACTCTGTAGCTGTTCAAGTTCCTTATATAAAATGGTATAGTGTTTGCGTACAACCCATACATCTTCCCATGTACTTTGAATTATTTCTAGATTACTTAGAACAGCTAATACAATGCCAATGCTATGTAAATAGTTGTTAGATTATTTTAGAGGATGGCAAGAAAAATAAAGTCTGCGCATATTCAGTACAATTTTCCCCTCAAATATTTTTGATCTACAATTGATGCAAAAACCACAGACATGGAAGGCCAAATGTATTTACATTTTTTTCCCCCTCTGGAATACTGGGGCTTGAACCTAAGGCTTTGCATAATGCTAGGCATGTGCTCTAGTACTGAGCTATAACCAAAGCCATTTTTATTTTGAGACAAGGTCTTGCTGAGTTGCCCAAATTGGCCTTGAATTTACAATCCTCTTGCCTCACTCTCCTAGGAGGTGGGGGGATTAGGGGTATGTGCCTCCATGCCTGGTTTTATTTAGATTTTATATACTTCTTTGTATGTATGCTACATTTCACAATAACAGAGTTTTAAAAAGTCTTCTGTAAGGCTGGAATTATTTTAAACAGTGAAATTATTTGCTTTTTTTTTTTTTTTTCTTTTTTTGGTACCGGGGATCGAACTTGGGACCTTGCACTTTCGAGGCAGGTGGCGGACCAATGAGCTAAATTCCCGATTTTATTTACATTTTATATACTTTTTTGTAAGTATGCTATATTTTACAATAATGGAGTTTTAAAAAGTCTTCTGTAAGGCTGGAATTATTTTAAACAGTGAAATTATTTGCTTGTCGTTTTTTGGGTTTTTTTTGGAACCGGGGATCAAACTCGGGACCTTGCACTTTCGAGGCAGGTGGCAGGATCACTGAGCTAAATTCCCAGCCCAACAGTGAAATTATACTCTTGTATTGTATGTATTTTTTTCTTTTAAAACCTCAGCTGTTTGATCAACCTCTCTGCAGACCTGAGGGTTAGCTGCATGCACCTGTGCACATGAACCTATGCAAACCTGCACGTACTTATGCACGGCACCCCAGTCACTCTCCTCCTGGCTTGAGATTCAACTTCTCTTCTCCTACACAGGTTTCTACTCCCACAGGCTGCAGGCCCACCCCACCTGGTTGAACACTACCTGGGGGCATGCCAGGAAGGTGCACTTCCTCCTCACTAAGAGGGGCAGGGAGAGTAGGGCTGGATCCACATGGGCACTCTCACACAACTCTCCCCAGGACTGCTGGGGGCAGAGGTGAAGGAACCTCCATCCACCCGAGAAATGGAGGTAAGTCAGGCAGGGGGGTCACATGCATACCAGCCCTGCCCCCACAGCAATGCCATAGAAGGCTCTAGAAAGGCTGTAGTTCTGACTCTTGACTGGGTACAGAACCTCTTCTCAGTCTTGCAGGACAAGCTGGCAGATGGTGAGGGCCTGTTGGTCCATTTGCACAACAACAAAATCAAACATCCTGCCTTGGACAGCACAGGCCAGGTCCGCAGGCCATGTAGGCAGGCTGAGCAGAGGGGAACAGGCTGGCAGGGGACTGGGGACTTTAGGAGGTCAGGAGAATGGCCCTCCCAGAGCATGGACATTAGGAAATCAGCCCTGCTCCCAGGACAAGACTTTTTAAAAAATGCTCACAGCTGGTGGAACCTTTCTAGAGGCAATTTGGCAGCATTGATGAAAAATGTTCTTACCCTCTGAACCAATAAAGCTACTTCTGGGAACTGATCCCAAAAAAATAACTTGAGACGAAGAACAAAAATTTCATGGCACTGGTTATAAAGCAAAACAAAAACAAAAACTCTAATAGAACCAACTCTCATGATGGATACCAGCAGCACGGTTAAGTGAGAGAGTGTACAACCTTATAGCAGTAAACATTTACACACACAAGTGTGAGTTCAGAGAAGTAAGACTGGAAAGAAAGAAGTTCTCTAAGATCTGGTTCTGGAATGACCAGTGATTTCTGAAAATGTGTTCTATACCTTCCTGTATTTTTTCAAACTACTTTCAATAAATATGTTTTCAAAATTGGAGGAAATTCCTAAACAAACAAGTTTCCACTCACTTTACTCACTGAACAAATGGTTCTGAGATCTTCTGTGTAACGAATGATAAATGAGTGAAAAAGATGACCCTGTCTCTGACCTTTGACTCCAGGAGGAGACAAAAGTTCATTAAATGCATTTACCAAGTATGTTTGTCAGTATAAAGAGAAGGAAAGGACAAACTGAGAAAGGAAAGGAACAGAGTGCTACCAAGTGGGCGGTCCAGGAAGACTTCATGAGAAGGGCACTGTTTAATCCTTGAAGGACAACAAACTGACCAAGGAGAGTGGACAAACAGCAGGTGCGAAGATCCTAAAAGACTTAGGAACCCGGAGTTCACTTCACTGCAGGCTTCGAAGGACTGTGGCCTGCCCTGGCTGCCTCGGACATTGTGCACTCAACCAGGGGCAGGGAACCCATGTGGAGGTGGGTGCCATCCACATGGGGGCAAGAGTGGCCTGGCCCAGAGCAGAGTGCTACCACAGGGAAGGGAAGGGACTGGGCATGATCTGACCATTCCTTGCAGGAGGAGGGACCCCAGGGTCCTAATTCCTCAGCCAAACACCAGGTAGGGCCCAGGTACTGGGCTAGATGTTAGCCATAAACATATGGCCATTTCTGTGGCTCTCTGTCATGCTGTCCAACTAGAGGGGGAGGGGCGGAGAGGAGCCTGTGAGCTGTTTCAGGGTAGTATGTCTAGGCTCCAACAGCTGACTGGTAGGGCTGGGTTTGGCTTTAAGAAAATCTGACAATTTTCCGAACACAAGCTGGTCTTGGCTTTCCTCTGAGTATGGGTGGGATGTATTTCAACATCCTTCCCATGCAGGTTTTTACAGACTTTCTTACAAGTGCTCCCCAGCAGACCATGGGGCAGAGGGCACCACTCCTAAAGGTCAAATGAGGCAGCTGGGCACAGAGCAGTGGTGTGGCTTCACAATGAGAATCAGAACATGGCCCCACAGAGTGAGACTGCTGCATCCTGCACTGCGGGCTGCTCCAGTGCTAGGGCCCGGGATTCCTCTGCTGGTGGATGAATTGAAACCCACTCTCCCTTCTTCCGTGACAGAAGTCTGAGTTTGTTGGGCAGCAGAATGTCCAACCATAAAGCCTGCTTTCCCAGATTCCCTTGCAGCTATGGCTAACTCTGTGTCCAATTCTGGCCAATGAAAGATTAAGTGAAAGTCTGCAGGAGGCAGGGGAAAAGGGAAAGCCACTGCTTTCCTAATAAAAAGGCGGTGGGGCTCACCTGGCACACCTTTTTCCACCTTCTTGTTTTGGAATGTAAATGCTGTATCAGGAAGTCTGGCAGCCATCTTGTGAGTGTGAGGCCAAGAGGAAAGCAATCTGAAGGAATTTACTCCTTCTCATGGCAGCCCTGCCTCAGCCTGCCCACACTCCCTTCCTTCCTAGGCACAAGAAAACAACTGTCTCACTGAAGGCACTGCTCACTGGGTTTTTGTTACATGTAGCTGAACGCAATCTTGACTGATAATGGTCCTACCCAGGACCTCAGTTTACAGATAAGGAAACTGAAGCTCAGCATGGGGGCAGTCGCCAGCCAAGGTCACATGCACCCAAAAAGAGAAAAAGGCTGGAATGTGAGTCTGGTATTCCAAAGTACTTCACGGCAGCCTCTGGAATCTTAGTTACAAGAACTGACTTTGGAGAAACCTTGCCGTGCACCCGCTTTTCCATTTAGATGCCTGCCTGTCTGTCTTCCCCATCCCCTACTGGAAGAGCTCTTCTCTGCTCACTCCCCATCTCCTGGAACCCAAGGCAAGTGCTCACATGTTCCTGCTGAATGAGTCAGGAGGAAAGGTCATGTAGTTCCTCTGGAAAAATGGAAACAATAGTCCTGGGTTCTTTGGACCAGAGCTACCTATACTGGAATCCTGGGCCCAAGAGTATGCACAGTTTTAATTTAATGAACTGACAAATTGCCACTGAGCTGACGTTTGTCCTTCCTGTTGACTCAGCATGGTGGAGTAGCTCAGAGCACAGATTCTGAGCTCAGGCCACCTGGATTTGAACCCCAGCTCAGCTGTGTGATGTGGACAAGTCATTTAATCTCTTTGTGCCTCACATGCCTCACTTACAAGTGGAAACAATTAAAGCAGTTCCCGCATAGGGTGGTTGTGAAGATTAAATGTGTTAAGGAGTGAAGCTCTGAGGGCAGAGCCTGGCATGACAAGCGTCACGGACTAAGCCGCTAGGGTTGCTACTTCTATTACACTGACTCCAGGGCCACACATATGTGACCTTGGGCAAGTCATCTAACTTCTGGAGGCCAACTATAGTACCTACCTCAAAGGATTATTATGAGCATTAAGTGAGTCAGTAAGCATAAGGGAGCCAAGTATCAAGGCCTGGTTTACAGGAAGTGCCTGCTCCTGTTCGTCAGCATTATGGTTCTGACAAGGCATCCACACTCCTCAGCTCCCATGTTGCTGTAGGACTTCCTTGTTCACCCACTGGCACCCCTCCCCTACCACCCCAACCTGCAGGAAGCCATGGTTCTCTTCTGCGTGCCTAATGCCCAGCAGTCTGCAGTTGCCAGCCTGTGCTGCTCAGTGTTGGGAAGTTCCTCAGACCTTTCTTTGGCCTGGGACACTGGTCCCTCACCAGGGACGGAAAATATCTGCCACCTAAGCTCTCCAGGCAAGCAGAGCACTCCATCTGTTGGCAAGATGTCCTCCCTCACCAGGGCTTTCCTTGGGGCAGGCACAGTCCTGTCTGATGGCTGGGAACAAAAGGCAGTGCCTGCTCTGAGCACAGACTGGGAAGCTCAGATTGGATTCTTCTGGCAAAGAAAGAGCCTGTAACCATGGAGGCCTGTCTCAGGTGGCAGTGACCAGCAGCTGGCAAGCAATGCTCAAATCTGCCTCAGATTACCCCAGCGAATAAGGGACCAAGGTGCCAGGAATGGTGCTTATCATTAAAATATCCACCCCGACAGGCCATTCAAACCCTCTGGTCTTTGCATCTATAAAATGGGGATCAAGTTCCCTATTTGACCTGTTGTCTGCTCTTCTCCTGTACGAACTACGTTTCCCAGGATTCCTGGTTAGGCTCAGCAAAGGGGCAGGGGCAGAAGCCGGGAAGGTTCTCCCTGTGGCCCTGCACCTTGGAGAGTAGACAGGGGAAGACTCCCTGACCTTACTGCCATAGGCTCTGTGTGTCTCTGTGTGTCCCTTTTTGCCGTCTTGGGCCTACCTCTCTGCCCTTTTTTTCTCTGTCTTCTACCACATATTTAGACAATTCTCTGTCTAAAATATCTACAGTGGATTCTGTCTTCCTGACACAGTACACTTATCTTGTCTGGTGCACCTGAATCCAGGGAGAAAATGCAGCTTGAGAAATGAAAAGCACCTCAGGCTTATTTTACAGAAATGCCTTCTGCTCTCCCATGACATGCAGGCACACTGAAACCCCCCTCCTAAGGTCATCTGATGGTTGAGATTTGCTTCAAAATGACCCAAAGGCAGGGGAATGGACAAAACAAGACCAGCTACATGCTGATGGCTGTGCAATCTGGTTATGTGTATGGACACACTCTTCTGACTGTGTTAACATTCAAGAGTTCTCATTACCAAAATGAACCAGAACCAAGGAAACAGGTCCCTATTTCGTGGTGGTGTACAATGGGTTCTGTGACATTTTTTCTTTGCTGGAAATTTGTCAGCTCATTAACCACGTAACAGTTTACCCTGAGCATCACTCTGGCAGCACATTAGTTTATATACTAACTATCCTGAGCGTCTCTTAGGCAGGTGTCATTTCAACCAGTCAATTCTTGTGTTGAATAAACTTGATAAATTATTGTTTTTATATTTCCTGTTATATTATGTTATAAAAATTAATGAAAAATGTATTTTTTGGTCATCCTGTATTTAAATAATTGGACTGGTAAGTGGGTAAATTAAAACTGTGCACCCTCATGGACCCAGGATTTCAGTACAGGTAGCAGCTCTGGTTCCAAAAACCCAGGACTGCTGCTCCCCAAAACAGTGCTACTGCAAAGAGAAAATGGAAAACTACACCCCCCTTATAGAATGGGTTGAATACATTTTAATAATACTTACAACACAACACTTGGGAGGAATTAAAAACAAAGAGGACGAGGGCCAGGGATTTAGCTCAGTGGTGCTGCTGCCTGCCTCACAAGTGCAAGGTCCTGAGTTCAATCCCTGGTACCAAAAAACCCAAAAAAACCAAAAACAAAGAGGATCAGGTATGGTGGCACACCCCTGTAATCCCAGCACTCTGAGAGGCTGAGGCAGGAGGATCATGAGCTTGAGGCCAGCCTGGACAATACAGGAAGACCCTGCCTCAAAATAAAAAATAAAAAGGCCTGGGGATTAAACTTATGTCACTTATGTATCCTGGGAATTGTCCCATGTTAGCAAATTAGATGATCTCTCCCCTCCCTTCTCTTTTTTATGTATCCTGGGAACTGTCCCATGTTAGCAAATTAGATGATCTCTCCCCTCCCTTCTCTTTTCTTAAGGAACTGAACCCAGGGCCTTTACACTGAGCTATATCCCCAGCCTTTTTTTCTGGTACCGGGGATCGAACTCAGGACCTTGCATTTTCCAGGCAGGCATGCCACCACTGAGCTAAATCCCAGCCCCTCCCCAGCCTGTTTTGTTTTGTTATTTTGAGACAGGGTCTTGTTAAGTCACTAAATTGCCCGGGCTGGGCTCAAACTTTTGGTCCTCCTGCCTCAGCCTCCCAGAGTGCTGGAATTACATGCATGTCCTACTATACCTGGCTCTGCCTAGTCTTTTTACAAGGTGGACTACACTGTCTCTCCAAAGTTCCTAATGAACAGCCAGAAATGCCTCCACAGGTGACATTCTGATGTGAATTAAGAGAAAAGATAAAATATTTGACAATTTAGACATTTTTAAACCACCTCACATCTGCCGCCTGCCCAAGCGCAAAAACCTGAGTTCGATCCCCGGTACCAAAAAAAAAAAAGCACCTCTCAATGAGGACAGTATAACAATAACTGCTAACATTTTCATAGCACATATGTACCAGGCACCGTCTTAAATGCTTTACAAATAGTATTCATTAAATCCTCAAAATACTGCATGATATAGATACAATTCACATTCCCATTTTATATTTCAGGAAACTCTGGGGCTCAAAGAGGTCAAATAATTTGCTAGGTTAAACGATAGGATCAGGATTCAAACCTAGACTTCTCAGCTCTAGAATTTTTGTTCATGACAGTGTTCTCCCACCCCACTGCACATCAGACTAGGCCACTCAGGGAAAAGGGAGCTTTGTTTTCAACGAGACTGATCAACAGAACATTACAACTTGAGACCCATTTAACACCCATCAGTCTGGTGCAAATTGGGAAGCAGGGGGACCACAGCCCTGGGGAAAGAGAGAATGCCTGTCCCCTGCCAAAATGTGACCCCGGTATAAGTTCCATGGTTCACAGGGACACAGGCAGATGGGTGCTCCCTTAAATGCTGTTTACAGCGTGTGATGCTGGAACAACAGGCGTGCCCAGCTCCAGGGATGAGAAACGTGAGGTGTGGCCCATGCACAGGAGGTACAACCACTTAGCCCCTGGACACTGGATGCAACCACAGCAACGTGGCCACCTCTCAGACACATGCTATTTGGTGAAACTGGAAGACAGAAAGGACCTCTTTACTCAAATTTCAACATATGTTTTGTAAGGATATGTACATAGCTCTAGTCATACCACACACTTTTGAGGGGAAGGAGGAATGGAAGGAAGGATAGAAAATGAAGAGAAAAAAAAAACCTACACAGGGTCAAGAGAGGAAACACATGCCTTGTCTCTACCATCAGACAAGTAGTCTTTTCCAGCCAGACTTTACTTCTCTCTCTTTTTGTGGCTGAGTAAGGGTAGAAGGGGCAGGAAGAAGAAACTAGACACAACTCATGATACTTCTTCAAAAAGAAACCACACTCCGCCTGCCGCGCAAGTGCAAGGACTCGAGTTCAATCCCCAGTACCAAAAAAAAAAAAAAAAGAAACCACACTTCTTTGTTCTTAAATGCCACAAAGTCTGTGGGGCCTCACACAATCTGTTAACTTAGCCTTGGTCAGAGCCTGAGTTAGGAGGCCTTTCTTCACTATGATGGGCACTGGCTGTCTACTTAATTCCTACTTCTCCCTTCCCCTGTTCCTAGAAGAGGGGTCCCAACTGGTCAGAGGCAAACCAGCTATAGAATTCTCATGGCCAAGTAGGGGAAAGCTGGATCAATGGTTGCCGGAAAGAAAGTATTTATAACCTATGGGAGAGGTCTCCCACCCACCCCATATTGCCTGTAGACAAGAAAGCAAATAGCTCTGGATGTGACTGGAAGCCATTAGGGTCCAAGAGGGATATACAGAGGTCTCCAGTGAAAGTGAAAGCTGAGAACCAGAGTCCTAGACAGACACGCTGAGCTACTAGATCCTACTCTGCCTGATGCCATCTCTGGACTTCCAGCACATATTAACTGTCTTTGTTTGGCCAGATGGTGCCATGGTTTTTGTAACTGGGAACTAAAGGTATCCTAATGGAGACACACACAGCCAAGAGATTTTTTGATTGTTAAATAAGAGAAAATTTCTACAAGAGGAAAACGGGGCATCAGAGTTAGGAACAGGCAGGGCCAATTAATCCTCATGGAGGGAGAATGTTTCCAAGCCTCAAGCTGCATGTCCCCTACCCATTCAGAGGCCACAGGATCAGTCAGTTGCAGTGTCCTCTGTGCAAGAGGACACCCTCTGTGGTGGGTCACTTTGTCTCTCTCATCCTTAACAACAGCTTCTTGTGTTCCATGTCTTCTGACACCGGCAGGGGGTTAATCCCCACCTGGCTGGGGCTGAAGATGAGAGACAGGCCCAGAAAGCTCAGCCTGGCTCACCTGTAGCTGCTTTGTTCCTAAATCAAAGGCTGGACTTCTGGATTGGGCTACCACAGGGAACTTTGAAATGGCACAAGGCCTGAGGACCTCAGCGAGGGGACCTCCCGGCTGCAATGCACCATCACTCTGCCAGAATGAAGGGCAAGGGAACTGAGGGGGACACAAAGGAGCATACACTCTGGAGTCAGCCTGCCCTGAGTCCAATCATTGCTGTGCCCACAGACAGCTCTGCACCCTGGACCAGCGATGCCACTCAGATTGCCTCCTCCGTAAAGGACCTAACTCATGAGACTGTCTCATTAACACAAAGTGCTAAGCACAGAGCCTGGTGTGTGGCTATTTTATTAGCATTACACTATTATTTGATGGTGTAGCTTTACTTGCTTAATCACTGAGAACATTTTATAGTAAAATGTACCCATTTTAAGCCCACATTTGGTGACTCTGACACATGTCTATAACTTGTAACCCATGCCCCAAACAAGAGACAGGCTGGCTGATGACACACACTATCCACTGAGTACCTGTTTCCTCCCCTGAACTGCTCTTTTTCATGGTTCCCCACCTCAGGGAAAGGTCCACAGCCACACCATATTTGGACATTGTGGTGGCCCAGGGATGCTTACAAAAGCTACTTCTTGCTACACGATGATGAAGCTGGAGCCAGGGCACCTTCCTTGTACCTAGAATTCCTTTTCTGCCCCCTAAACTGTGGTCAAACATAGACAGAGGACTGGTCAGTTGATCCTGGGAGTTATTCCTGATCCTGCTCAGCAGTACGGCACAGTTTAACACTTTATCTCCTGCAGGGTGTCTGAGCTATGAACAAAGTTTTCCCATTTCTAAAGCTGGATGGTACCAGCCTCACAGGGTTGTTAGAAGGATTGAGTCAATACCCATAACTGGCAGCAAGGACCAGGCCTAGCTGGGCATCATGGCACATGCCTATAATCCCAGCACTCTGGGAGGCTGTGGCAGGAAGATCACAAGTTTAAGCCCAGCCTGGACAACTTAATAACTTAGCAAGATTGTGTGTGAAACTAAAAAAAAATTTATTATTATTATTATTATTATTATTATATTATTTGAGACAGGGTCTCACTATGTAGTTCAGGCTGGCCTTGAACTCACTATGTAGCCTAGGCTGTAGTCGATCTTGTGGTGATCCTCCTGCCTCAGCCTCCCGAGAGCTGGGATTACAACCATGCACCACCACACCCAACTTAAATAGAACTTTCAAAAAACTTATATTAAAAAGGGGGCCAGGCCTGGATGGAGAGCCCATCAGTTTAAGGGTCTCTAAAAGAGCCTCTCCACACCCTAGCAATTCTGCTAAGAAGCCACAGCAATGAGCTTGTGGGTTTCCCAGAAACACACAACTCCGGTGCCCTGAAGGGAAGGTCCCCTCCCTGCAGGGCTAGCATCTACCTTGCTGAGAGTGGCCCGCCATGAGTATGGTAGAAGAAAGCAAGACCCTCCTGGCTGCCCTCCTCTCTCCAGGGCCTGACCCACTGAGGGAAATGAGAGACACATACTGGTTGGCATCTTATGAAAGAAACTGGGCAACTGGAGGCGCGCGGGAGCAGGCGGGGGGGGGGCGGGTTGGCAGTTCTGAGTCTGGGAGGAAATAAGACCATCTTTGTGGGGAGCAGGCTGGGGTCCCTTCTGGGAGGAAGGGATCCTGGGTCGATGGACCCTGGAGTCTTTCTGAAGAGAGGCAAGGCTGTCCTGACCTGCTTTGCAGGCCTCTGGGCAGCATGGGGTGGGTCAGCAAGCTGTTCCTTTCCTGGGGACTGATGAGTATAGAACCAGGACACCTTCTTTACAGAAAGCTCCTTTCAACCCTGAAGAGTGGCCAGATGACAGCACAAAGCTTCCAGGTGCCACTTGGGGGGTGGGGGACAGGGAGGTGGTGAGTCTCTGACCCTGACTCTAGCTTGGAACAATCAGTACAAAATGTCCTGGAGGAGGAAGGGAGCTAGGACATCAGGCCTTGAAAATGCACAAAGGAAAAAAAAGAAAATGCACAAAGGAGTCTGAAATGAAACTATGTATTTTCTCCTTAACAGCCTTCCATGGTTCCTATGGGCTGTGGAAAGAAAAGTCCAAATCTTATCATGGCTCACCAGGCCCAGCGTGGCCAATCCCACTGCTCTTTCCCTTTCCTCACTCTGCTGGAATAACACTGGCAGCTCTGTTCCTCTAACATGCGCAGCACCTTCCTACCTCAGGGCCTTTGGACAGGCTACTCTTGTTGCCAGAAACACCTTGACCTCCAGCCCACCCGTGTGAGTTCCTATTCACCCTTTAAGTCTAGGCTCAAGGGTCACTTCTTCACAAAAGCTTCCTTAAACCTTTTGCCCCACCCCACTTTGAAAGAGCCCTACCCCTTGCTGTCTCTCAAGGCACTCTGCACTTTATGGTTTAATTACCCAGGTGAATTATGTGGTTATTTGAGTGATTATTAGGTATATAGCTCCCCACCCAGATGATGGGGGCCATGAAGTCAGAATAATGGTAATTCCAGTATTATGTTCATATTTATTAAACACCCAAGTGCTCTACAGCACTGTCGGGTTGGCACCTTAATAACAGCTCCAGGTCAGCACAGTCAGCACCCTCTTCTGCACATGGGGACGTCCTGTCAATCCAGTCCACAGTGCCAGGCGCTCAGTAAATGGCCTCACATGGCCCTCTGACCTCACTGCCTCCCATTGTCTTTTTATTGTAGCCACTGAGATGGGTGCATAACGGTACCTCATGGCATTCTACATTTTATAATGATGACTACGGATGGTGAGGTATGCACTCTGAATAACAATAATAGTAAGAATAACATAAATTGTTAACATTGACACAGCATTTACTACGTGCTAGGCACTGTGCTAAGTGTTTTACATGTATAGCTACTTGGTCCCTTTCCAAGCTTCTTGGGCCAGATGTGTCTTGGAGTTCTGAATAATTTGGATTTTATAAAGGCAATCCAGTGGGGCCAAGGGAGCACTGGCAGTCCACCCCGTTCACATTTGTACAGTGACAAAAGTATGTCAGCTTGGTCACAGTCCACTTGAGACCGTGACTCTGAATTAAGTCCCTGGGTGCCTACAACTACTTTAGGGAGCATTATCTCTTCTATTTTACAGATGGAGAAAGTGAGGCACAGAAAGGTTAAGTGCTTTGGCCATTGCCACACAAGTGGAGGGCTGGGACAATCTTCACAACTGTCTACACTGGGTCTCTGGGTAGCGGGTGAGAAATACAGCAGTTCCTCATCTGCAGGGCATGCCCTTCCAAGATGCCAGTGGATGCCTGCAAGCAGTTAGCACGGAACGCAGTACAGACTCCATCTTCTTCTTATTGTACATACTTGTAATAAAAAATTTAATTTACAAATAAGCACAGGGAGATTAAAAACAATGATCATAAAACAGAACAAACGTTAACAATATACTGAAATAAAATTTATTTAAAACACAGTTTATCCTAGAATATTTCACTTAACATTTTCAGACTGGAGTTGACCATAGGTACTAACTGAAACCTCCGTTTGCTGAGAAGTGGGTGGAGGTATTTCAGGGGTAGAACACTTGCCTAGCACATTCGAGGCCCTGGGTTTGATCTCCAGCACTACAATAAACAAAAACAATTGAGGGTAAGGGGAACTACTATAAATCAATATTAAATGAATTACAGAATGGGATTATGCTGGGGAAGTAGAGAATTTAAGTTCACCAATGAGTTATAGCTAATAGCAGGAAGGCCAAACACCACTAAGCTAGCTATTTATGTGTGGGTATCCTAATATAATTTGGATACAAGATCTACACAAATATAAAGCAAGATTCCCTCCCTCCCCCCAAATTATCCTCAGGAATAATAGCTGTTTTGCAGAGCCTTCCCTATTGTTTTTAAAGTGCTCTTTGGGAAAAACATATTAGATTCTAAGAACTTAAGTGATGATAGTTTTGCAATAAAATAAAAGGAAGAATGTATTATAATAGAATACAGTACTAATTATGCCCAAGGGCTTAAATCCATCATTCCAAGTGTGCTAAGTCCTCAGAAACAGCCCCTATAAGCATTCCTTTAGCTGGCCATGGTGGTGCATAACTGTAATCCCAGCACTTGGGAGGCTGAGGCAGGAGGACGACTGAGAGTTCAAGGTCAGCCTGAAATACGTAATGAGACCTTGTCTCAAAAAGGTCACTAAAAAAAAAAAAATTCCTTTAAACTGGGTGTGGAGAAACAAACCTGTAACTCCAACACTCTGGAAGGCTGATGTAAGAGGATGGCAAATTCAAGCCCAGCCTGAGCAATTTAGCAACGCAGCAAGAGCCTGTCTCAAAAGCAAATATAAAAAAGGGATGGGGCTGTAGCTCAGTGTGAAGGCCCTGGATTCAATCCCCAAGCACACCCCTTCCTCACCACCACTATACCCAAAAGATTCTTTTAAAAAGCACAACAGGGATAAGTAATAAGGAATGTTCAATCAATTTAAACAAAATATTTGAGGTAAAAGCCTTCCTGCAGACAGGTGGGCATTTAAACTAGAATTTTATAAAAGGGAGCTGGACATAAAAGGAAGATGCTAACAAATTGCCACTGCATGGGATGAACAACTTATTATGTGGAGAAATTTACTTTTCCTAAGTCACCTTTCATACTGAAATAATTAGTCTGACTGATTTAAAATTAGTGCTCACGTAACTTTTTTTTTTGGTACTGGCGATCGAACTAGGGACCTTCAGCTTACAAGGCAGGCACCGGAACCACTGAGCTAAATCCCTGGCCCTTATGCAATTATTTTTATGTGTTGACATTTATTTAGCCATTAATCCATTTTCAGGAATTGTTCTTAAAAAAAAATCAAAGTTTTATTTTTTTAAATGTAAGTTAATAGGTATTCTTAGAGACAATAAGTATACAACTAAAGAGAATTTTTAAAAACTCTACATATGTATGTGTTGGCTCTTCAGGGCTGGGACACAGTTTCCAGGGACAACATAATACACAAATTCAGCGAGTGCCACGCCATGAACGCTCCAGATGGACATGGAAACAATGCATCCCGGAAATAAGTGTAGGTGAGTCGAAGAGTGACTCTAGTGTGAAGTGTGAGTAAAATACTGTTTTATGGTGTGAGAGAATAGAAAATAAGTGACATTTTGAATTTAACATTTTAATTTCAGGATTCTTTTTTTTTCTTCCCCTGTATTGAAAATGAACCCAGGGCTTTTGTGCTGAACTATAACCCTACCCCTTTTGTATTTTTTATTTTAAGGCAATCTTGCTAAGTTCCCCAGGTGGGGCATAAACTTGTGATCCCCTTGCCTCGGCCTCCCTAGTAGCTGAATTACAGGTGTGACCACCATGCCCAGCTTGATTCCAGGATGCCTCACAAAATTAATAAATTAAAAAATATAAATAGGCAATTATGTCACCTATGTCCCATATTTCAAGAGGGCCCTAAGACTTCATAAAAACCTTCTTTTTGGAAAGATGAGGAATCACCTTGTTTTGGAATACAACAGCATTCTTTGTTTTTTTTTTTTTTTTGGTACCGGGAATTGAACTCAGGACCTTGTGCTTGGGAGGCAACTGGCGGAAACTACTGAGCTAAATCCCCGGCCCTACAATAGTGTTCTTTATGAACAAGTAATAAAAACAAATCTGGAAGACACATACCAGCTTCCAAAAGTGGTTAGTTTGGGGTATTCTGGGTCCTCTGATTTCTGTTTGTAAACAACAAGCAAGTATTACGCTTTGAAAATCAGAAATGCATAAAGACAACCCAGCTTTCTAGTGTGAAGTTCACCTGAGGACATGATAAAGTAGCAGTTTTCACCCTCGATACTGGAATCGTCTGGGGAGCTTTGAAACAAAAACCAAACAAAAAAGTCCCCAGCCTGGTCCTACCCTTAGTAATCTATCTGAATCTGTCTGGGGTGGGACCCAGGGCTTGGGATTTTTTTAAAGTCCTCAAAGAGCAGAAACTTAACATTTGTTGAAAGAATGATTAAGCTCTTTTAATTCATGATTCTAATGTGTAATAAGAATAAGAATTATTATTAAAGCAGAATTTTCCAAATTATACTGCTGAACATGTTTCTATGCATTTTCAAAAAGGAAAGGGTTCTGGGATCAGGTATTTAGCTCAGTGGCACTGCGCCTGCGTCCCAAGCGGAAGGTCCTGAGTTTGATCCCTGGTATGGGGGAGTGGGGCAGAGAAAGGGCTCCATAATCGAGAGGCAAGTTTCTTTCCTGTAGGATTTCTCAGAGCCTAAAAGAAATTATTTTACCTGGTGAAAAAAACTGTTGACTGGGCCGGCGATTTAGCTCAGTGGTTCCACCACCTGCTCTGCAAGCGCAAGGACCCGAGTTCGATCCCCGGCACCAAAAAAAGAAAAAACAAAAAAACAACTGTTGACCAATAAATAGGACCATGGAACTCCTCTGTGACTTTTTAAAGAGGAAGACAGACAAGATGGACATGTGTGCATGCAGATGCATGTGCTCAACATTCCTTCCTTCGAGCAGCCATGCCATCAGCAAGCTCTGTCCACTCCACCTTCAAGCTGTATCCATCTCCCTGCTGTTATCTTGCCCACTGGCCTCCCCCTCTGCTGCCTGAACCACGGTGGGAGCCTCCTTCGTGCTCTCACACTGGCTCCTGGAACTCTCTGGTCCAGGGCAGGCTAGCAGGACATACTAAAAGTACACAGGGAGATCCAAAGAACCCTTGGCCTTGGAACTGAGGAGCCCATACCTTTCCTGTACCTGGTGTGAGTGGGGATCTCTGTTACCCATAGCCAGATGCATCCCAATTACACATGTTCTTTTTACATTATCCTCCTTACTGGTCAGCAGTTGTTTTTACCAGGTAAAATAATTTGTTTTTTTGTTTATTGTCTGTCTTCTTCTTGTAAAATGACAGCCCCAAGATAATAGGGGCATCTGTAGGCTTCGTTCACTGTTGTGTTCATGGTGCCTGAAATACTACCTGCCAAAGAGCACAACTCAGCATTTGTTGAAAGAATGATTGAAGCCAGGTGTGGTGGCACATGCCTGTAATCCCAACACTCTGGGAGGCTGAGGCAGGAGGATCACAAATTTGAGTCTAGCCTGGGCAACTTAGTGAGTTAGTGAGCCTCTGTTCAGCATAAAAAACTTTTAAAAGGGCTGGGAATATAGCTCAGTGCAAAGGCTCTGGGTTCAATCCTCAATATCTGGGGAGAGAGTAGGGAAGAGAAAAAGCTACTGAGAGATTGAGATTTCCTTCTGTCAATAGCTCCAAAAGGTAGTGGCACAAATACTAAACTCTTCCTCACAGCCACACAGACCCTGCAGAGCCAGCCCTCACCTGCTCTCCCTGAATCATAACCTTCTTTCTATCCCTTCGAGAGTCAAGCTCCTTCCCACCTTTAGAAATTCACCACTGCTGTTCCTTCAATGCTGCTGGTTCCCTCTGTCAGGAACCTTCTCTCCTACGGCTCACCCTCCACTCAGTTAGGGTCTGTTCACTCCTTGGGCCACCTCCCAAATGTTAGACCTATGGCAGACATCACCTCACCTCTCCGAACAAGTCAAGCCCCCCAACACAGACATAAATACTAGGTGGTGCTGTAATTACTTAATTAGATTGTTTCCTCCACTGAACTAGGAACCCTGGGAAGGCGGAGGACTCCATTATAATTCGACCCCTCAGAAGACCTGGTATTGGGCAGGTGCTGAATAAATACCACACCTGTCCATTGTGGCCACAATATTTTCTGCTCACTGAATACCTAGGTGACAACACCTCACCCCAATCTTTCTACTTAGGCAGGGTTATGCGGCCAGTTCTGGGTCTGAGCAGATTGCAGGGTTAATTTGTACTGCAGCAGAATTTCACCCTTCCCTGGCATTATCATGAATGAATGAAAGCAGCTAAGGCCAGAGAGACCCTGTGATCAGATAGATAGTCAGAAAAGAGGCAATGGCTTCCAGCTGCCAGGACTGAATCTCAGTGAAAGGACCGGGGAGGGGGGAGAGAAGAGCTACTCCCCGGGAATTGCCACTTTCACTTCCTGATGGGACAGATGAAAGGACTCGGAGCCTCATGCCTCTAGACAGGGCATGCTTCTGCCACAGCTTACATCAAACACAACTCTTCAGGATCACAGCCAAGTCCCAGTCCCAAGGGACGGGAGAGGAGGCTGCTCAGAAGCTAGTGACACCCTGGAAACCCTATTAGCTGGAGGATGCTGAAACAGCAAGGCTACATGAAGGGCCTGGGCTAATTCAGGCTGACAACCTTCCTGCGGAATCACCCACTGGGGCTCTGCCCTCCTGGTTCCATCCCAGAGAATAAATCACACTGTCAGGTCTAATTTGGGCCTTAGCTGAGGGGCTGAGCAGACCATCCATGCGTTCTGGCCACAGAGGTCAAGGGCAGCCCATGCTCTCAAGGTTAGTGCTGAAAGGCTCAGGGACTACATGAGAAAGGGGATGCGGAGGCCAACGGCTGTGGGTTTCTGATGTACCACAGAGACTCCTGTCTCCTATAAAATTCCTGGCCTGGGCCTGTGAAAAAAGTCCTATTCCCAGAACACAGTCCTGCTATGTCCAAGCACTATGTCACCTACTGAGGGCTGGACACCGGGTAAACACTTTCAGGTTTAACCACAAAAGCAGCAGCTAATGCTTATTACTAAGCTCTGACATACAGCTAGGGCTAATGAATGTGAGCTGCCATCACCACCACCATCCCTATCATCACCATAATTATCTAGTAAGTGACTAGTAAATGACTTACTTTGTGCCACACACTAACGGACTTGAAATTCATAAACATTTTTTGGGGGGAGTACTAGGGACTGAACCCAGGGCTTTCATACATCCCCAGTCTTTTTAACATTTTTTGAGACAGGGCCTTGCTAAGTTGGCCAGGCTGTGCTTGAACTTTCGATCCTCCTGGCTCAGCCTCTGACAGTGCTGGGATTACAGGTGTGCACTACTGTATCTGCCCGGCTCATAGACACATTTTAATCCTTAAGACAACTTTTGGAGAAAACGGAGCCTCCCAGGCTTAAGCTGCCTACTTAGAACTTGTCAGTGGCTCGGGTAAGGCCTAGAACCTAGGGTGGCAGGACTCTGGAGCTCATGTTCTTGACCACTATGTGGACCTATTTTTGATTTCATCTCCTTTGATAGCTTGCCATGAAACCCCAAATCAAGTCTGGATGTCTGCTCTGGGTGCCCAAGCCCCATGGCTTCCCTGATAGGACTCTCATCACTCTGGTTGTTTACCCGGAGAGCTCTACCAACACACTGTACATCCAGGGAGGCCAATGCCCCAGCACAGGATCAGGAGCATGGGGCATGCCCAGTCACTGCTTGATGGACAGATGGATGGAAACTCAAGTCTAAGAGTTTAGACTTAAGTCTAAGAGTTTCAGGATGGGAACACACATTCAGAAAGGCAAGCTATAATGAAAGAGTTTCACTGAAGAAAGAGGAGGTAGAGAAGAAGGGAGAAAGGAATTCTCCTTGATGAATTCCTATTCCTCCTCCAAGGAGATCTCTATTCCTCTATGCCTCCTCTATTGCTCCTCCCAGGTCCAAAAGCTGCTTGCAGGGAGCCCTGCCTAACCTCCAGTCTCCTGGGATGCCCCCTCACAGCCCTGCCCACTCTGGGCTATCACTGACTGAGGGCCTGCCTCCCCATAAGTGCAGGGGCCATCTAGCCATGAGACAATCTCAGGCACCACTGTGAACCCACTGCACTACAAGGACAAGCACAGAGGAGGTGCACATTAAATGTGTGTTGAACCGATAAGCAGAACACCAGAGAAATGAACCAGAGTAGGATACCTCATTCTGGGGAGAATAATTAAAAATACAGGTAGTTTGTTTGCATAACGGGAGCTGTTTCCTTGGCCATCTGTGAGGCTCTGAGTGGCTGCCAGGAAGGTATGTGGTTGGTGGCACTCATCAGGACTGGAGGAGGAGCAGTGGGAGGGAGTGATACACATGTAGAAGTGATGCACAAGGAAGCATTTCACCAAAACAAGATTCACCGCCTTATTCTCTCTTGCTGAAAGAATCTAAACTGATGCCAGACAGAGAACAGTTTGGAACCCATTGGAACTCTTATGAGGCAACACAGTGTATTAGCTAAAAGCAGGGTCTGCAAGGTTCCCACCCCAGGTTCTCTGCCAAGTAAGGAACTTTGCCGCTCTGTGCCTGTTTTCTCTTTATTACAATAAGGGTATCACAGCAGTGACATTAGAAGGTGGCTGTAAGTACCAAGTGAGATCATGTATGTAAAATGCCTACAGCAGGGCTTGGCACAAAGTCAGCACCCATTAATGCCAATTACTATTGCTTTTCTTCCCTATGGAGCCAGATGTTGCTGGCTGGGCTAACCCATCCGACATTCTCAATTCCCTTCTTCTCTATCTTACTTTTCAGGAAAGACTGAAAAGGTAAATGGAATTCCCATCTTCCTTGGAGAAAGAGAGGCTATGTGACACATTTCTGGCCAGTAAGATAGAAGTGGAATCGTTTGAGGGATTCTGGGAGTGCTGAAGCAGTCCAGAACTGAAATGCATCCTCTCTGTCTTTCCTGGAGCTGCAGCAGCAAGCTTGTGACCATGAAGTAAAAGGCCAAGAGAATCAACAAGGCTCCAAGCCCAACACTACTCAGCTACCAAACTAATGTTGGTGACCAAGTACTCTAGGTTTGGTTATGGGAGAGAAATCAATCCTCATTCATTTAAGCTGTTGGGAGTGGGGTTTTCTGTTCTGATGCTGAAAGCATTGCTGGGTGACGCATTCACCATGACAGAGGGCTCACAGGCGCACACCCCAGTCATCACTTGCCAATCTCAGTTCAGGCCCACAGTCGGGAACCCGGGGTCTATGGGAAAGGCTGGGCCAACATGATGTTTTCTAAACCTCCATCATTATGCTCTGCCTTCCTTTTCAGCTGCTTCTACATCCTATCTGTATAACCGCTTACTAAATGCTTTAAGTCAATTTACTTTTAAACTTAAACATGTAAATTTTTTCTTTTTTTTTTTTTTGGTACCGGGGATTGAACTTGGGTCCTTGCGCCTGCATAGCAGGCGACAAAACCACTGAGCTAAATACCCAGCCCAAACATGTAAATTTTTAAAAAGTAATCTCCATCACCATTAAGAATGAAAAATTGCTATCTTTTGCTATAAAGAAAAAGTAAGTTAAAAATAAACAGAGGGTGGGCTGGGGGTTTAGCTCAGTGGCACTGCACCTGCCCGGCAAATGCATGGTTCTGAGTTCGAACCCCAGTACCAAAAAATAAAAAATAGGGGCTGGGGATTTAGCTCAGTGGTTCTGGCGATTGCCTTGCAAGCGCAAGGTCCCGAGTTTGATCCCCGGTACCAAAATAAATAAATAAATAAATAAATAATAATAAAAAATAAACACAGGGAAAACAAGCAGAATATAGTCAATCATGCACCACTGAAAATTTGGGTTCAATGGACTAGCAAAAATTTCTCATTTTTCTTTTCTATTGGGGGAAACAATATGCTAAGATCTGGCTATACCTGGCATTGTCACAGGGTAACAATGTGCTACAGCTGAGCCAGGGCTGCCCCTCGGCGAAGGAACATAATTCCTATTTAGTATGATTCCCAAGACCCTGTTCAGAAGTGAGGTGATTTCCTGAGACCTCTAAGCTGGTTGGTGCAAGAATTAGGCCAGGCGCTGCCTTATTCCCTCCTCTGTGCATGGCCCTCCCTTGTCTAAAATTCCCATTGGTGGCTCCTACTCCTCTTCCCGGCTTTCTTCTTTCATATATATCTGCAGTGCTCATCCTCATCAGACTTATTCTACATCCATTTCTTATCTCTTGGTTGTTTCACCTAGCTCACTTGGGAAAAGGGTTTTTTCTGTTTTGTTCATACCTGAACAGTACCTGGATCCTAAGAGCTGATTAAACGGATATTATTTGAGTGAAAGAAGGGAAATAATTGACCAAATGAAACTCCATCTCTTTTTTCTCAGTTCCCTGAGACCCTGGCTACCATGCAGGAAAATCGGCAGTCCTCCTGTAGTTTGAGAGGCAATACTAGGAATACTAGGGACCTTTTACCACATTAAAAAGGAATATGCTCAATTAAAGCCTATCTATGAGTCCATACAATCTAAATTAATAACTGAATAAAGAAATAAATGAAGGTAAAAGGACATATCTTCCTTACAGAAGAATTCCAGTTAATACACACAGAAGGAAAAGAGATAAACGAAAACCACCATTTGAGAGACATATCCATAATAAATGTTGTAAGCAAGTTCCATTCACCAATAGATGCTAAAATTAGTAAGTGGAAGTGTCAGGAGAAGCAGGAAATGAGTACAGTCTCAAAGTACTGTATCTCCCTCAAGATATTTATTAGTCACACAGAGAAAACAGTGACTTAACCAGTGGAGACACCTGGCAGACACCACCTTAACAAAGAGATCCAGGTGACCATCATCAGTAACAACAGGCACAGAAAATACTGATAAATGCTTATGAACAAGGATCTCCATGACACACTACAGCAAGGACAGGGAAACATGATCTAGAAGCATCCACATACACTGTTCCTTTTTTTTAATGCAGCAAACTAAAATAAAAAGTGTGTTAGCCACATAAGTAGAAATATTCTTGTATAGTAACTATCTCTGAGGAAAGATGTTAGGCTTTGGGGATAGGAAGGACAGTGAAGGACATTTCCATTTTTCTTTTTTTTGGTACCAGGGATTAAACTCAGGACCTTGCGCTTGTGAGGCAGGCACAACACCACGAGCTAAATCCCTGGCCCTTCCATTTTTCTTTTGACATTTTTTTGTGTGTATATATTTTAAAAATAATAAAGACATTTATGTGTAGTAGTTGTAAAATTTTTTTTTTTGGTACTGGGGATCAAACTCAGGTCCTTGCGCTTGTGGGGCAGGTGGTGGAACCACTGAGCTAAATCCCCAGCCCTCTAGTTGTAAAATTTAAGCAAACAGCCACACTGTACTCACCCTCAGTGTGTTCCAAACACTAGTGCGCTTTGAGATTCCCAGGACAGCCAATGTCAAAGACTGTGCATCTATACGGAAAGGAAAAAAAAAAAAAAAAAAAAAAGAGAAGTCATTTCCTTGGCCAACTCAAGCTTTCCTGCTGTCATATCCATCTGTCATTCACATATTCACTCCCTCGACAATATTTACTGCACTCCTGCTATGTGCCAGGCACTGAGACTACATCAGTGGCCAAGACAAAGTGGCTGTCCTCAGGGAGCAGACAGAGCACCATTATAAGGACATTTCCTTCAGACAACTGAAGGCAGAGGATTAACAGAGAAATGGCTCTTGTCCTGACTTGTAACTTTACCTTATAAATTTATGCTTATGAATATTTAGTATGGTTGTTTGTATATGAATGGATATTTCACAAATGAATGAATGTCTCAAGGCTGAGAAGCTGTAGTCTGTATTGTTTTTCATCACATTCCTGGTGCCTTAAGACACAAGCCAGGCTGAGTCAGAAAGTTCGATCTATAAGGTCAACCTTCTAGGCAGAATGGTCATTTAGTAATGACCCTCACTCCCTAGGGGCCAGCTCTGTACTGGACAGGCTGGTTTCACTTCACCATTCCAGCAATCCTAAGAAGTCGATTCTATTATTACTTCCATGTTACAGATGAAGAAACTGAGACATGGAGTGGGTAAGGCACCCATTAGCTGAAGCTGCGAGTCTGAAGTATAGTCTACCTGGGACATGAACTCAGGTATCCTAGCTACACAACTTACACCAGATCCCTAGGCTAGACCTTACTCTGTTGTGATGGTCGAAGAAGGGAGGGGTATATATATGTACATATCACATCTTAATCATTCTACTCCCCCTTGGCCCTGCCCTTCCCGCTCCAGAATCATATTTTTAAAAGTATAAAATACAACACGCAAGATTACAAGGGAAAATAGAGATGTAACTTTTCATAGCCATCTTCATGATTGAACTTCTACTTTTCCAAGGTCTTTAGACCAATGATTAAGAACCCCTAAACTAGGGCTGAGAATGCTCTGCTCTAGTGGTAGAGTGCTTGCCTACCACCTGGGTTCCAACCCCAACAACACAACAAACAAAACAAACCCTTAACTAGACCTATAAGGCAGTAAATGTGGAGCAGGTTTCAAGAGGAGACAACAACTGGGAGTGTGTGGTAGATTCAGCTCGTGAACTCAGTATGGGAAGGAGTCCTGAGCGTGGGCTGTTTTGGACCCCCTTGCACCCATTTTCCTGCCTGGGTCAGCCCTTTGAACCTGGCCTCTCCCACTTAGTCCATGGAATTCCTATGTGAGTGACCCTATTCGTGAGGAGGGGGTAGTCTGATAATAAAGCCATTGTACCACCATGTCTGTTTCTGGCACGGGAACAGTTTATATCCAATAAACTCTAGCCCCAGGACATGTGTTGGGACTATGGGCAAAGAGATGGCTTATTCTCCCTGGAGCTATTGAGCTGAGTAGTTCTACCTGTGGAGCTGCCAGAGGCTGTTTCAGTCAGCCTGAGAATAAACCAATGTATAAGAATCCAGAGTTAGGAGGCAGATGGAAATGGGAGTCTGGCAATGTTACTGGAAGTCCTGGATCCCACCATTCCTGACACTATTCCAAGTAAACTTTGAGTTCACACATTTCCTTTTCTGCATACACAGGTTGGCCTGAATTTTTATTTGTTCATACAAACAAATGACTCAACTAACAGAGAGAAGCAGAGGCAACTGCAAACTCACTTCAAGGCCATTTAGGAAAATACAAAATAAATTAGAAAGGGTTACTATACATAGAAACAGCAAATACAGAAAAACATTTCTTAAAAACTCAGAAATTGCCCCCTGGGCAGCTGTATCTCTAAGCTAGTCTATAAGCCCTAACAGTTTTGATTTTCAAGATGTGTGGCAGGGCAGGAGGGAACCAGAAGAACCCAGAATGTTTTCCTTTATCACCAGACTTCTCATTAAAAAAATTCCTGGGATGATCAGGAAGCCCCTGCAATAAAGCTCTTATAAAAATTTAATAGGCGCATTTTTAAATTGCAGCAGAAATTGCTTTTCTGTCACTCTATTTTCCTCCCTTCTTTCTCTAAAGGATGCATATGGTCCTTATAGGCAGATCAGCAGTGACATGCCAGGGCTGCTTCTCTCTGGGCCAGAACCTGCTTCCTGCCTAGGCTATCCAGGGTCATCAGTCCTCACACAGCAAAGAGGAAAATGCTAAGGGGTTGCGGCAATAACAGCAAAGAAGGTCTGCAGGGCCAGGACCCAATATCCCACCCAGGGCCTCACCTGAGATCCCTGGGGAAGAAGGATGTCTCTGGAGTTGCTTCAGCAATCTCAGCCCATGGCTGTGGCCCTTCCGTGACACACATGATACGCACAGCACACGCCGAGCACCTTACTTACCACTTGTTTATAGAGGAAGAGAATCCCAGAAGAAGACTAGGTGAGGGAGGGGGTATCCTGGGCTTGACTCCTAAGCTGAATGTTCCCTTACTTCCGTCACAGGGATGAGCTCTGGGAAAGACACATGGTCCATGCAGGGCCAATCAGAGCTGGCCCTGGAAATTTTTCTGCAATTACTGGGGGAAAGGGATGGGGAGGAAGGCAGGGAAAGTTGAGGCTTCTTTGCCACCCCAGGGGCAAATTCCTGAAAAGAAATCCTGAGGGCCACTGCAGTTAGGCCAGTTCTGGAACTTTTGGGTCCCTGAGCCATTAACTTTCCCTTACAGTTTAAGCCAGGGATATTCTGTCACAAAAGAAAGAACAGGACAAGAAGGGACCTCAAAAATCAGCACAGCGCTCCTTCATGTTTGAGAGACAAAAAAACTGACAAACAAAACTGTGTCATGTATCTTCAGGAAAAAAACAGCCCACAAAATGCTGCTTGTCTAAAGGCTATCAGAGACCTCTGAAGCCTGTTTGTGTCCTCAGGAACTGGATTTTGATCCAGTCTGACCTGTGCACTTGATGGATAAGGAAACTGATACTCAAATAACTTGTGTGGGGCTCAGGTTCAGCCAAAGACAAAGTAGGATCTCCCTAAAGCCCCACGAGGTTTTATCTCTCCTGAGTACAGGAGGAGGCTGCAGAGGGTCTGGGAGGCAGCAAGTGAGGCTCTAGGAGTCTGTGTGACCACTTCACCTTCAGCAGCAGCTCCATGTTTCTTGTTTTGTAAAATGAATTTTCAGGGAGGTGTCTGACCAAGGTTCTACAATTCCATAATCAATGTGCTGAAACCAACCTTTTACAGATTTCAGAGCACTTACATGTTGATGATCTTGGTCTTGGTGCTCACTGAAACCCTATGAAGCAGTCATTATTACCATGGCTCCAGGTGAGCTGTTTCCACTCTTGTACCCAGCTGGCCAGGGCACTGCTCTCCTGACCCCAAGGGTGCCAGCATACCTGTGCTTTTCTGTTCCTGCTCTTTGGACTTCTCTATTCCACCCCCAGACTTCATCTCAGCTCATACGGAAGGAATCATCCACTCACACATCCTCACTCCTGTTATAGTTTGGATCTAGAATGTCCCTAAAAGGGCCATGTGTTAAAGCCTTGATCCTCAGCTTGGCACTACTGGAAGGTAAGGTGGCAGACCTTTGGAAGGTGGGATCTAATAGGAGGTCTTAGGTCACTGCAGATGTACTTTCTGGCCTCCATGAGGTGAGCAGCTTCCTTCACCATGGGATCCCACTTCATTATATTGTTTTGCTACAGCACCTCCTTCCCATGGGCCAAGCAACCACAGACTGAAATCTATAAAACTGTAAGCCAAAAGAAACCTTTCCTCTTCTTAAGTTGATTATCTCAGGTATTTTGTTATAGTATTGCAAGATGACTAAAACAACTTCCATTTACTTGCTCCTCCACAAAGGAGGAACGGCTAATCTAACTATTCAGAGACTGTGACTGTTGCTGCCACCTGCTTTCAAGAGGGCAGGATTACTAGCCTGGCAAGACCAAGCCAGAGACAGGAGGACTCTTCTATATTTGGTCACAGAATAGGACACATACCCTGGGCAATGTCCACATAACTTCTAAGAACACTTAGCCACAGGCACACTCTCTTGCCCAGGTGGTGATGAGGGCAGCCAGCATGTAAATGGCTGGTCTAGGTGTTACAATTTGAAGTGAAGGAGACCCATACCTACTGCCTCTGCCATAAGCTACACTCTCCTTTTTGGACTTTACCAAAGCTTACTGTTGGGGCATTAGGGACTTACTTATCTATCAATAAAGTGGTTCCAGTGTGCTTCATTGAGAGAAGATTCCCATTATATTCATTCTCATCCTGTCTTTGAAACAGTGATTTAGGAAAATATCTGCTTATTCAATATCCTCTATCCACATTCCAACAAAAAAGAGCTGACACAGGACAAATAGACTCTGCCTTGGGAAAAATCTAGGCCCTCAACTGTCTCTGAGATCATCTTGCAATTAATCATGTTTTCTCTTTATGACCTATATTCTATTAATAGTTCACACTAATGATTAGCACAGGTTCTTCCATTGATGGATGCAGTCCACAGATATGACTAGCCTGGGTCACTAGCTTTAAGGACATCGTTTCCTCATTTCCTGGCCCCCCATCCCACTCCTCTCTGAAGATAAGTGTGCAGGTATTAAGTCTCACACCAAGCTATGAGGACTCCACTGTTCCAAGGAGGCTGATGGCTGTCCTCCCTGTAGCCAGCCAGGTAACTCCATGGTTGAGTGGCTTGCAGACAGACCTCTACAGAGAAGCTGCTCACAGAAAACAACACTGTGTGACCATTTCACACAGAGCAGATTAGCCAAAATGTCAGAGTGTGACACCACCAAATGTGCTGAAGTTGTGGAGTTAGGGGAATGCTCAGCCGCTGTGGGTGGGAGTGGTAATTATCTGACAATTTCTTGTAAAGATAAAAGAGATGGTACCCCAGTGATATGCTTCAATTCTCACACTGACAGCTGTGCAGGATTCCCTGCCAAGCTCCCAGACCCATGTGAGGCCTCACAAATTCTCGTTCTGGGTTTAGGTACAGATTTTGTTTTGATTTAGGCACTGCTTTCAGTACTTTGTAACTACTGATCCATCTAACCTTTGTAACAACCTGTGAATATTCTACTAGGATCCCCATTTTTCTTTTTTTTCTTTCTTTTTTGGTACCGGGAATTGAACTTGGGACCATATGCTTGCGAGGCTGGCACTGGAACCATTGAGCTAAATCCCCAGCCCGGATCCCCATTTTTCACAGACCACAAAACTGAGGCACAGAGAGGTAACTTTACCAAGACCACACAGCAAGTAGGTGGCACAGTGAGAAGGAATCTGAACCCAGGGGATCTGGCTCCAGAACCACCAACAATGCTTCCTCCCAAATTCAGCAGGGAAGAGCACAGCCTTTGAACTCTACACAGACAGACATCAATAGGTCAAAGAGCTAAATGTGAACAGGAAAATGAGTGCATCTAAAAAATAACACAGAAGTATATCTTCATAACCTCAGGGCAGGCTTTGGCTACTCATCCAAGGATTCTGGAAAAATGTTGCCTTTCTAATTCATCCACATAGTCCTCTGTGTACCTTTTTCTAGCTTGGAATGTGGATGTGATGGCTGGGCCCCCACCCCCAGCATATTACCTTGCCCAGAGAGCAGGACTGAACCCTCCTGGAGCCCTGCCTTCACGGTGAAGGTGGATGCAGCAGCCATCTTGAGGCCATGGAGTGGCAAGAGAGTCAGAGGAGAGCTGGTGTTGACCCATCAGTCTCTCCCTTCAGATACTGTAATGTGACACAAATGACTGGCTATTTGTTGAAGTAATAAGGCCACCTGTGTATTCTGATACCTGCAGCCAAATGCACTCCTAGCTGAAACATCTGCCACAGCCAGTCCCAGACCCTGGAGAGTTTGTTGATAGTCACCGACAGACTAGGTTTCTCAAACACACTTGACTCATGAATTTTGGGAATCAAATACTTCTACTGAGCAAGGCTGATCAGATGTATTGAAAAGATGATTTGGTGTCTGAATTAATTCTCAGAGGACCTGAATTGGGAAGAACTTCTCCCTATAGACTTCTAAAAGCAGTTGGGGTGACTGCTATTTTAAAGGCTAAGCCCCGTAGGCCCGGCTCAGTGATGTCGAAATGGGCAAGTTCATGAAACCAGGGAAAGTGGTGCTGGTCCTGACCAGATGCTACTCCAGATGCAAAGCTGTCACCACAAAGAACATGGAGGAAGGCACCTCAGACTGCCCCTATAGCCATGCTCTGGTGGCTGGAATTGACTGCTATTCATGCAAAGTGACAGTCGCCATGGATAAAAAGAAAATCACCAAGAGGTCAAAGATCAAGTCCTTTGAGAAAGTTTATAACTACAATCACCTCATGCCCACAAGGTACTCTGTGGACATCCCCTTGAACAAAACTGTGGTCAACAAAGATGTCTACAAAGGTCCCAGTCTCAAGTGCAAGGCCCACCAGATACAAGACAGGCAAGAACAAGTGGTTCTTCCAGAAACTTTGGTTTTAGATGTTTTTTGTTTCCATCATTAAAAATCTCCCCCCACAAAGAAAGGCTAAATGCTGGCACAACTGCCTTGTGCTCTGCTGGCCATAAGCTCACAGGCTGGGGAAATCCTGCATAGCTTGTAGATCCTTTTTCCTCCTGTCATCAGCCATTTGTTGGATGTGCCAACAATTAAGCCCCTTCTTGCACTCTTATAAAAACTGCTTGTCAATGTGGTTTCCACTGCTGGGTGCCTTTTCACAAAGTATTCTCCAGATCCCAGCCAATCAGATGGAAGTTAGAAGAGTTGGTCAGTCTACCAAAATAGGGCAGGCTTTATTTTTTAATCCTCTTATTCATAATATATTGAAAAGGGAGAATTAAAAAAAAATCTATTAACTGTAAGAACATCTATGGTTATTTAACCCCTCAGTTTCCTCATCTATAACAATGGGGATAATAATTGGGGTGTTGTGAAGACTAAGTAAAGAAATTACCCCATGAAAAATGTCATGTACTAGGTGTTTAATAAATGTGAGCTACCATTATTCTTTTTTTTTTTTTTTTTTGGTACCGGGGATCTAACTTGGAACCTTGCACTTGCGATGCAGGCGGTGGAA
>NW_004624794.1:11507699-11553180 GCF_000247695.1 Heterocephalus glaber | reverse complement strand
TTTTTTTTTTTTTTGGTACCGGGGATCGAACTCGGGTCCTTCCGCTTGCAAGGCAGGTGGTAGAACCACTGAGCTAAATCCTCGGCCCCACCATTATTCTTTTTTCTAAAGTCTTTTTTTTGGTACTGGGGATCGAACTCGGGACCTTGCGCTTTCGAGGCAGGTGCCGGAACCACTGAGCTAAATCCTCAACCCATGAGCTACCATTATTCTTATTGTTGGTGACATGCTGGGTTTCCTGGACTGGCAAGAAAACTCTCAAAAATCCCACTCTCTGGCCAATCAGATACACAAGAGAGAAAAGGAGGCTGATGGACCAGGCCAATGAACAGAAGCTGGCTGCCAATGGTGCAGGGTGCTGTGGCAGGAAACGGATCTACTACAGTTGCTAACTGCCCTTCCTTCTCAGGATAGTCAGCTAAGACTAAATTTGCCAACCCCCACAGTAGCCAGGGGTGGCCAAGAAGATGTATGGGGAAGTTGTTGTAGGACTTTGAGGAAAATTCCCCACCAAAAACATAAAGCTGGACTATACTTTAGTGCCAGTTCCCCCACTCCATTCTCACCTAGACTACAGACTCACGTGCTTGACTCCAGCAGCCACACTGGTCCATAAAGCCACTATAATCATGAAAGCCTTGTGCCAGGGATAGTGAAGCAAAAGGTTCCTACACCACAGGATCCTGCTTTTCCTGATGGCTATGAAGCTGCCACATAGCCCCAGATTACCATTCTCTGGACATTTTACTCATGAGAGAAACCACACTCCACTGAGTTTACACAATTATTTTTTATGACCTCTGCTACTGGTAGCCAAATGTACTTTTCAAATGATACTGTGGTTTCCCATAGCAGATAAGCAACGAGAGAATGGCTAACAACCTTCCAGTGTTTAAAATGTCTTTGGGCCCTGCACTTTCCTCAGCATGAGGCAAAAGCTAGATATTGAACTTCTCAGAATTTTGCAGAGAATGGAGTTGCAGTCATTTTGCCTTAGAGGTTATACGTTCTCGTATGTGAGCTATGCTGAGCCATTCATTAGACAACTGTTGAGCCCTAACCTATGCTGGAGATGGTGAGGAAGGGTGTGTGACATGGTGTGCAAAAGCAGATATAGACTCCGCCCTTAAAAAGCTTATAGTCCAGAAAACAAGGGACAGAAAACAAATAAACAAACACATACCATGCAGAAACCTGTGAATGAAGGCTAGAACTAAAGAAAGGAAGGTATGTGAAAAGTAGAGAGAAGAATATCCCAGAATATCTGTTAAGTGAAGAATGGGTAAACAAAGTGCAATACACCCATAGCATGAAACACTATTCAGCCAAAAAAGAATGAAGGGCTGAGTCATGTACAACCCGACCCTGACAACCTGAGGCTGACTGAAAGGAGCCACTCACAAAAAAACCATTTATATGAAATATCCAGAATTGACAAATCAATAGGAACAGAAAGTAGATTAGTGGTTACCAGGCACTGGGGTGAGGGAAATTGGTGGGGCCAGTAAGAATGTTCTGGAAGTAGACACTGGGATGGTTGTACAACCTGAGAATACCCTAAAAACCACTTTACACTTCATGATGGTTGAATTTTGTAACGTGAATTATGTCACAATTAGAAGACATTTGAAGGGTTATCCAGACTAAATTACTGAATTGGTAATAAAGTCTCTAATGAGGGAGGCTGGAAAGAATATCCCAGAAGATGGAGGAGGATACATGAGTCTGTTCAAAGAAATCCATAGAGGCCTACGTGGCCAGATCACTGCAGCACAGGAAGGAGTGGGGGAGCTGCAGCAAATGCCTGAGGGTGTGTGGGCCATGGTTAGCCACACGCTTCTTATTCTAAGTATGAAAGGAAGCAGGGGACTGATGTGTTCTGATTTCCATTTTTTGAAAAATCCCTCTGGCTGTTGCTCAGAGATGGTCCAGGTTCCAAAGCAGCAGGGAGAAACAATGGGGTGGCTGCTCTCTAACCAAGGAGAAGGCAGTGGTGAGGCCCAGGATGAGGGAAGTGGAATGGAGAGGAGGCTGGTAAGGGTTATTTCAGCTCAAGGACAATGGGCATTGCTGATGGATTGGGCCCAGGGGCAAGGGAGAAAAAGGAGATTCCAAAATGACCTTCATATGGTCTTATGGACTTTTCCAAACTGGTTTTCTGCCAGATTTGAATTTTACACAGCACAACATCAAGAGCTGTTCACCAAATGCCTGAATTGAAAAAACAAACAGTCAGTGCCTCACTTCTTCATAGGGCACTTTTTCTTTTTGGACAAGCTGAAGTGATCCTCCTGCCTCAGTCTCCCAAGTAGCTGAGACATAGGTACATGCCACTGTACCTAGCCCTGTAGGGTGCAAAAAAGTATTTTCAATAAAGATGTCAGTATGTATACATACAGATGTATGTATCTCAGGTATGAGCACAGGGAGGGTTAAGAAATGGCGTTATTTCCCAAGATGGAGGACTATCTACCAGTGGATGGGACAGAAACAGATGCCAAGTTGTGATAATGATTATTTTGATTAAAATGCATAGTCAAGGCTCAGGATGTAGCTCAGTGGTTAAAAAAAAAAAATGTATAGTCAGTCAAAAATGTACCTGGCCCTAAAAGCATTTTAATTCCTAAGCCAGTTAAAATTTTGACAGTAATATAACCTCATTTCAAACTAGACATCTGTTATTTCATGTGACAAACCCAGACAGAGTGGGCATTCTGGGTGTGAGACCCAAGCAGCTGCATAGGGCCCTTCACTTGGTTTAATACTGTGTCTTTTTTTTTCTGGCACCAGGAATCGAACTCAGGACCTTGCACTTTCAAGGCAGGAGGCAAAAGTCCACCCCTGAGCTAAATCCCTGGCCCACTAACTTAAAACTCTTAAAAGTTTCATCTCTAATTTTTTTTTCCTAGCAGTAATGAGGATTGAACCTAAGGCCTTACCATATGCCAGGAAAGCTCTCTACTACTGAGCTACATGCCCAGCCCAAATCTTGTATTTTTTTAGGTGAAATCAGAGCCAATGGTGCATGCATGTGAGCAGGACGGCAGGCATGGTAGTCCAAAAAACACAGGTCCAAGGAGCCCTATCACATCCTTCCTCCCTAGCCACACTTCGCTGGATTTGCCAAGCAGGTATGTCGAGTGGTGACATGGAAGGCTAGGGCAATCTATAATTCTTTTTCTTTTCAGTAAGCCATGACAGACTGTTGGCAGATTGTATACATACCAAGATACGAAATATAAATGGTTGAGGGGGTTCTGTGAAGCATTTCTACTCTTTGGGGTAAAATGAACCAAAGATGCATATATCAGATAGGAAATACAAAGTGTGCCATTTAGGAATTCCACACATGAATGAAATGATGTGCTGTTTGCATTAAAAACTAGCATGCCACCAATACAGAGATGAAAGGTAAATTTTCTGTTAACAGATTAAGGTTTTCTTTACATTCCCTTCTTTCTTTGTCTCCTCTCAGCTTCCCAGAGCCAGCTGCTTTCCAAGACGGGCTCCCTTCCTCTCTGCTCTTCTGATTCTTGGGCTGTGTCATCACCTCTGGTCCCTTCCTTTCCCCACCCAGATCTTCACAAGTGTAACCTCCACTGAGGGTGCTCCCACAACCCCACAAAGGTAAACTAACTGCCCTCAGCTGCCTTGCAGGAGCCCAGCAAATGTAGGAAGCCACCCCTAAAGGCCACCACATACCCCACACAAAACAAATTCTCTGGGGGGGAGGGTGGGGATTTAGCTCAGTGGTTTTGCCCCCTACTGTGCAAGCGCAAGGACCTGAGTTCGATCCCCAGTACCAAAAAAACGAAACAAATTCTCTGAGGAACGGATGGCAGTGAGGAGCAAGCTCTTACTTCTGATGAGTAACCTGGAGGAGTGGGACAGGAAGAGATGCGGCTGTGGGACAGGATGTCTTTTTCTTATTCCTAGTGTGGATGGGGTATAGTAAACTGGGGAGCACTGAGAATAAATGTGGTCTAGTCACAGCCTGGAGGAAAGCCCCAACTTGACCTTCACACCTTTTCCTGTAAGGACAACTCCTGGGCTAGTGAAGCCCAGCAGTGGACAGGCTGTGATCCAAAGGGGTCATAAGCTCCAGTCACTGACCACCTCACACCTTCTGAAGGGAGCAGGAGAGCTTGGGAGAATGCTTCTTTGTCCTGGAAGCAGCAGTGGGAAAGTAAGGGGCAGAGACGAGGAGTCCCACAGAAAATAATCCTAGGCATCACAGTGCCAAAGATGACTCTGAAGTGGCCCAATGAGATGGTCCTGTGGCCTATTAGGAATGAGGCATGAGAAGCATTCCACAGGGTGGCTGTGTGGTAGCTTGGGAGGACATGAGGTGAATGACTATCTGTGCTACCTGTGCCTTGAAGCTGCATGTGGAACACAGCCAGACACCTGAAGCCTTGACCTCAGCTTTTCCACAGTTCCTCTGCATCACTCTCACAAGCAGCAGATTCAGTAGCAATGCTTGCTTCACAGGTGACCAAACTCTGCACTTATGCCATTCTACCAAATGACTGGGAAATACGTCAAATGGCTTGTCAAGGTCTGTGAGAAGCAACTTCTCACCATGGCACCCGGTACCCAGGAATACCCTAGGCTCTCCTGGCCTGACAGAGCCAGGTGTGCAAATACTGACATCACCACCATGGGCTCACCACCTGTGGGCCTCAAATTTTGATTCGTGTGTGAAGTTTTTTTTGACCACAGCTGCTAAGTCTCTTAGACAGAAAGCCAGGCCTAAACAGGCTGTGATGTGGAAGGGAATGAAGTATACTACCTATCACCTCAAGCAAAATGATAATGACTTCAGTCATTCTATTTTATATAAATAGGATCATATCACATTCACTTTTCTGAATCTTACTTTCCATAAACATAACACAGAAATGCCTCCAAATCAACTAACAGTGCTCTTACCCCCATTTCCCCAACTCTCCCTACTTTTTTTTTTTTTTTTTTGCAGTACTGACAATTATACCTAGGGACTTTGCTAGCTCCTCAGCTCTTTCTTTATTCTGAGACAGGGTCTTGCTAAGTTGTCCAGGCTAAGCTTGCACTTGTGATCCTCCTGGCTCAGACTTCCAAATGCCAGGAATATAGGCATGTGCTACCAAGCCTGGCTTTTTACTCACTCTTCCAGCAGCTGATATTGCAATGTAATGGATATGCTAGTTTATTCAATCATCCCCTGAAAAAAAGAGCATTTATTTTATTTCTAGGATTTGTTTTTCTTTTACCATTGCACATGATGCTGCAATAAATATCCTTTTGTACTGAGGCCATTTTTTTCTGTAGAGTAGACTCTCAGGAGTGGCAGTGCTGGGTCAAAGACGATGGAATATTATATTGTTAGATTATGGAACAATTTTCAAGTCAAGTTGTAGAAGCGCACATATAATATATGCTTGTTTGCATTTGAATATCTTTGGAAGAACACTTGAGATTAAATGTCTGCACAGGAGGGGAACTGGGTGGTTGTGGAAAGGACAGGGAGGGAGTGACTTTTCATTGTACACCTTTTTTGTGCCCTTTGAATGTTTTACCACATGCATGTACTGCTCAATAAAAAAAACAAAAACTTTTTTTTTTCAGCCTTCTAAAAAGGTCACAATGATTCACACATCCTCTTGCAACTTGGGAGAGTACTTACTGAGCTCATTAATGCCCTATATCTTTCTCCTGCAAGATTGTTCCTCCTTTTGAGGGGTGGGGCTGGTATGCTTTGAAACGTCAAATTTCTCCTTCTTGTGATCTGTGGCTCCTTCTGGTCTGTAGCTCTTGGGTAGGCAGAAGGTGAACTCCCAGAGATGCTAATGTGACAAGGAGCCTGGCCGGCAAGACCAGCATCAAAAAGAGAGAAACCCAGGCCAGAGTCAGGGTCTGGTCTTCAGGGACCTGAGGGATCAATGGCAGGAGCAGGGGAGCAGGGCTCTCTCTCCCCCGATGTGCTTGCAGGTAGGTCACTGGCTGAGAAGCCTAGAGTCCCTCGTAGAGTCTGTAGCAGCAGCCACTGCCTGTGAGATCTGCACTCTCAGGAACAAGGCAAGAGAAACTAGAGGGAACAAGGAATAAGGAATGGAGGGCACTCAAGCTCATACAAGTAAGAAGCCCTTTTGCTCCCTACCTACAGTTTCAGTCTTGCTCCAGCGCTGACCCAGAACCAAGGGCTTAACCAGCCACTGCCTTGAGTCCCTGGGAGAACAAAACTGACCTAAATGCAGAAAGCAAGGCCTGGAGAATGGCAGGAAGGCCAACACAATGCACATGGTCCATCTCTGAAACTCTGGCTAAAACTCTGACCTTTCCTTGCTGAGGGAGGGTAGAGACAGATGGCTTCATTGAGAAAGCAGCTCAGGGAAGGTGGGGGTTGGGAGACATGAAAGAACCTCAAAATGGCCAGCAGCTCCACTTGATTCAGGTGGCAGATTCAGGTCTGTGGCTGTCATCCCACAGCTTCCTCCTGTATTGACTTCCCCCTCTAGCTTGAGCTGAGCTGGTGTGGGGGAAGGTCCCCACAGAGCCCCAGCAGCAACGCCTCAACCTTTGCTCCAAGAGTTTCTTTCCTTTACCTGGAATGTCCTTGCCTTTGATCCTTCAAGATTCAGCCCAATGTGTGGGCAAAACCAGGGACAGCCCGAGTGTCTGCAGGGATTGACCAACAAATTGCCCCACAGATACACAACAGACTTCTTTATGTCCTCCTTCCCACTTCTTCTATAGCAACTCCATTAGCAAGTCCTATTGCTACTACCTCCAAAATACATCCTGAAATCATTTCCTTTTTCTTCCTTCCTGGGCCATGTCACCAACCATCATCTTTCTCCTGGATAACTCTATCAGATCCCCTTTTGGTCTCCCTGAATCCACTCTTGGCTTCCTAGATTTTATTCTTAGCTAGCCAGAGGGATCAAATCAGGTTGTTTCTTTGCTTAAAATTCTTCAACCTCTCAGCCAGGCACAGTGGTATATGCTTATAGTACCGGCTACCTGAGGCTGAAGTGGGAGGGTCATTTGAGCTTAGGAGTTCAAGGCCAGCCTGGGCACCATCTCTCAGACCTTATCTTCTTCCCCTCTACCTATCATCCAAATACTTCTATCACTCTTGGTTGCTTTTCCCTTCCCAGGGCCTTTGTACATTTTGCTCTAGATAGTCTCAAAACTAGCTTCTTCAGGCCATTTAGGCTTCACTGGGACTGTTCCCTCTTTAAGGAGGTCCTTCCTGAGCATCCCAGTTCAGCTGACCCTATTTTTATTCCTTGAAGAATACTTATTATTACCACTGTTTTTCTCTATAATCTGTTTTACTGATGAAAACATGAACTCTATGGGTGCAAGGCTCTCATTCTGTTCACAATGGTATCCCCAGGCACTAGGGAAGCATGGCACTCACAAGATGCTCAGAAGATATCTGCTAAATGGATTCTCTTGAAACTGTTAGAAAAACTACAATATATCTGCATACCACCTAAGCCTAGTGAAAAGAGAAGCAAACTTGTTAAGTAGAGACTCCTATTTCTGTGTATAGAAAATCTGAGGCTCTCTACCTATTCTCCAGGGAATAACTGCCCAGAACAAGTGCCAAGAAGGGAAAGACTGGCCAGCCAGCTGGAAGGATGCCCAGTACAGCATGCTTCTTAGCTTCACAGGCAGGGCTCAGTGGAAGAGTCCCAGCTTGGGCTCGAAACTCTCAAGAGGACTTTGCAAAGGGATTGTCAGCTAAGAGAGAACTCTGAGAGCATAAAAGGCAGCCTGCAGAGACTTCCTGCCTCTTCTGCAGTCAGATGGCAGTGAGTCCTCACTTTGTTTCTTAGAGTCCATGCAAGGAGGGAAAGGCTCAGAGATTCAGGCCTGCTTCTGTAACATGAGGGTAACACTCCCTACCTGGGGTCATTCGAATCCATCCAGCACACACTTTCTAAGCAACTACTATAGTCCAGACTGATCTTGGTCTAGACTCTGGGGATACAGAAAGGAACAAAGCAGACAAAGAGCCCTCCTGGAGCTCCCTTTCCAAGGAGGATGGTACAAAAGCAAGCACACATATACCATCAGATGATGGTAAGTGCAATGAAGGAGACTAAGTCCAGGGACAGAAAATAACAGGGAAAACCATTTTAGACAAGAGCACTTAGTATGGCCTCTGTGAGGCAGTGTCTTAGCCATTCAAGCAGCAACCTGAATAAAGAAATTAAATTATATATACACTTACACAGATGGAACTTCTTATACACACATGTATATGTACACACACGTACACATATGCATGCACATATGTACAGCTAAGAACACAGTGTCTGCTGCGGGAACCTAAGCTGATCTAATTTGAGGGTCCACAGCATTTTAAGGCTGACTGGAATTGGAATCTTCACAGAATCTATACTCTCCATTTTTCATATGCCCTCCCTAAGAATTAGGAATAAAAAGTATCTCTTTTTTCTTCCCATTTTCCTAACTGGACACCACAGACATCCTCTTCTCATACCTGTGAAAATCTACAGACAAAATTTCCCAGGAGTGGAGCTGCTGAGGCAAAAGGAGGGTAAATGCCAGGTCACTGAGAGACACTGTCAACGTCTCTTCCAAAGAGGAGGTCCCATGTCCCTTCCCAATAGCAGTGGATGAGCCTGCCTGCTTCCCCACACTTCGGCCAGCAGCACATGTTCATGCCTTGTGCTCCACTCTTCTAAGGGGGAAAATATTACCTCAGCATGACTTTAATTGGCATTTCTCTTATGGACAGTGTCGTATGTCTAAGAGGCATTTCCTATTTTTACAGATGCTGCTCATGGCAGTGTGGCAGACACCTCATCTCCTTGGACAGTATTCTCATGCCAGTATTCAAAGCCCTCCTCCTATCTCTCTTGTCCCCTCCCCTTCTTACACTCCCCAGGCCCTAGAATGCAAAAGATCAAAAACTGAACATCCAATCTAAAGTGTACATGGTGGAGCATGCCTTGGCCCCACCTACTTCATAGCTTCCATTGTGCCAATCCCCCCCACACATGACACTTCCATGTTCTGGTCTTTCAGTTCTTCCAAACTGGCTTTATATTACCTCAAGGTCTTTGCATATAATGTCTCCAGTCCCCATCCTGAAATCATCAATCCTCTCAGGTTCAGTGCCACCTCCCCAACTAGCTACATGTCCTCTTGACACCTCATTCTTTCCCTCCCTGATTTATCTGGGTACTCATTTGTCAACACCCCCCTTTCTCCCCATCCCCACTTCACACACAATTGACTGAGTTCTATGAGGGTAGGGACCATCTGGCTCAGAGCTGAGTTCTCCACATCCAACACAGGGCTTGGCACACAGAATTATGGCCACATTTGTAGACCAAGTGACTGAGACTTGCCACGGAGGGGTAGAGTGGCCTGGGGACACAATGTGATTAGTATAGATTTGGTCCTCTTCCAGGTGCCTCCCTCCTAAGCCCTCAGCTTGTGCATCTCCTTCTCCAGGAAGCCTTCCCTGCAGCCAGTGGGTAAAGGCACTCCCTCTGGGCACTCACAGTCCCGTTCCTCCCCGACCCACGCCCTGACATCTTAGCTGCTGCCTGTGCACAGGCTAATGCAGCCTCATCCCCCGTGAGTAATGAGCTCTGACAGACCAGGTTGGGGGCTGTCTTGTTCACCACTATGTCCCCAGCACCACACAGCCTAAGGCAGGGCCCACAGCCAATAAAAGTTTGGAAATGAATAAACAGTATATACTTTTGTAGGATTTAAACACTAAACAGCTCATTCCCAGTTAACCATTTAACCATTACTGCACTCTGTATTATTTAGCAGGAGTCTTGGACACTGGGCCAGAGCAAGAAGACTATATGTAAAGGAAGGGGAGGGTGGCCCAGGGTGGGAGTCAAGGGTCACTTCCTGGGGAAAGGACATTTCCGTGGACCTTTGCAGAGAGAGCATTAGCTGGCAGGTAAATGGGGGTAGGGAAGAAGTTCCAACCAGAGAGACCAGGCACGCTTGTGCAATCTTTGACAATGGCTTGCTTGTCCCTGCTCTGGGCTCTTATGCAACAGGCCAACCTGAAGACATCCACTGGGAAATGAAGTATTACTGTGTTCTGCCCAGAATCTCCATGCATCCTCACATTGTAGGGCACATTAATCAGGGAAGTCCCCACAGAATACTAACAGGTAGCGTATCCTAAGTGCATATCACATGCTGAGCTTCAAGCTACTTTCCGTACATGTACTGACTCACTAAATTCCCAACTCTTACTACACTCACTCTGAGAATGACCCAAAAGGGCAGAGAGATTTGTTCAAGGTCAACTTAGCTAGAGGGTAGTAAAGCTGGGACATCATCATGGGCTCTTGTCCCCAGTGCTGTGCCTTCTCAAAGCCACCAGGATCACTGTGTCCTCACTCGGAGCTCACAGACTCTTCCTGAGATGCAGTTTTCCACAAATTCAGATATGCTGTTTCCCATACCGGCCTGGACTATACGCAGTAAACAAGGCAGGAAGGTTTGCTGGGAAAAGGAAGTGGGTTCAGGATGATGCCAGAGAGAGAGACAGGCACAGGGACAGAAACTTGGAGCCTGAATTCAGGGTGGGAGAAAAATCAGAAACATGAAACCTGCCAATCATGTGCGGCCTGACTGTGAGTAACAGGCAGATCATGAGAAGTAAAATGGTTTCTGGGAAAAAGAAAAACAGACAAACATGTTTGTTTCATTTGTGGAAATACTCAGTAGGACGATTCACATACAAAGAATTTAACAGTGATTGCCTCTAGGAAGAGCAGCTCACATGCCCAGAGGACAGGAAGAAGACTCTTCCCAGTACAACTGTACTGTGAACACTACTGCTCTATGTAACCATGTTTCAGTCAACAATGAGCCCTATATACAACAGTGGTCCTGTAAGATTATATCACCTGGTGACTTGGCCATTTTAGTTTGTGTAAATATACATTATGATGTTTGCACAATCACAAAATCAACTAAGGACACACTTTTGAATATACTGTTGAGTTGTCAACCTCTTGACTATATTAGCAACTCAACAAACGAGTAAAATTAATGTTACAGTACATACAAACTTGATCCCACCAAAGATGGTTGACAGACAGCTGGCTCTTGGTTGGGGAGGCGCTACAATCTGTGTGGCCTTGGTCACATGAAGCTTTCCAGAACTATGTCGCCATCAATGCAGGGAGACAGGACAGCAATTAGTCTGGGCTGAAACCTTAGCTTTGCTGCTTCCTGGTGGAGTGATCTGAGCAAGTAAGTTGCTCTGCTCTCTTTTCTTCAATTGTCAAGTAAGAATGATAGTGACATTGGCCTCTGAGGCTGCTATAGGACTCCAAAAAGATGATATAAGTAAGGGCTTAAAATACTGGCTAGCACTTATTCAGTAAATAGTATGTTCGTGATGATATTCTGTTTAATAGGAGTACTCATTTCAAGGGGCTGTATGTAAAAGTGCTTGATATTATAGCCACTCAGAAGAGAGCTACTCTCTCATAATATTAGTACACATTGAGTATCCCTAATCCAAAAATCTGAAATCCAAAATATGCCAAAATCTGAAAAATAGTGCTGATGTGACAACACAAGTGGAAGATTCCACACCTGACTTTATGTGACAGGATACAGTAAAAACACAGGTGCATTAAAAATATTGTAGCAGCTGAGTGGTGGCACATGACTGCAATCCTAGCACTTGGGAGGCTGAGGCAGAAAGATTGAAAATTTGAGACCAGCCTGGATAACAGACTCTGTAAACAAACATTGTAGAACATTTCTTTCATGCTATGTGTGTATAAGGTGTGTACCTCACTGTATACGCAAATACTCCAAACTTCAAAACACTTCTGATCCCAAGCATTTTTTTAAATTTAAATTTTTTTTTTAAAGAACAGTCTTTTTTTTTTTTGGTACCAGGGATCCAACTCAGGACCTTGTGCTTTTGAGGCAGGTGTGGCACCACTGAGCTAAGTCCCCACCCAATGAAATGAGGTTTTAGTGTCACCATAGTCAAGAAGTATGATTCAACCACTGTCCTTAGGGATCTTACTTACTTGTAACTCCCAGCTCAGAGGTCCTAGGAAGAAGATGCAGTAGGTAGACTCCCAGAACAGGACAGAGGGAACAACCACCTCAGCCTTGCCTGTAGTGGACTGGCCCAGGGAGAAGACTTGTACTGTTTGGACTTGGATGTTACTCTCTTTGGGAGACTGCTGCAAGGCACACAGCTTAGCAGACTGTGCATGCCCAGGTTTCTTACCCAGAAGAAGGGAAGGCAGAAAGAAAGACTATGAATATGAGAAAACAAAGTAGATAGGGAGGTGGGGAAGGAACATGTGAAGAAGAGAATCCTTATAGCGGCAATTGTGTTCTGGATCCAATCCGCTTGCTGGTTGTTTTCCAGCACCCATTCCTTCCCCTACAAGTGCTTTGGGTTGGAGAGATCAGCCTATTAGTATGATCCCTCCCCTCTGATGACAGTAATGGGTTCCAGGAAGGTCATACAACCTATTTTAGTCCAATCAGTCAAGAGTGCTAAAACTTTGCATTATGGCTGGGGAATAAATATTTTATCTCTCTGGCCAGGGATGAGGACATACAAGCTCCAGCTGGTGCTGGCAGCCAGTCTGCAACTTCCAGGGGAGCCAGGTTTGAGGATGACGTTGACATCACAGAGACGAATAAAGGGATAGAAAGAAAGTGGGTCACTGGTAAATAGCCCCAAGCTCCTGGACTAACCAGGCAAGATACTCACTCTACTTCTGGACTTATCCAGTAGAGTGAGCTGATCCTTCCCTTGGAGTTCACGCCAGTTTGAGCTGGTATTTGTTACCTCCAACCTGACTGGTGTATAGTCCTTCCTGAAGACTTGTTTCAGTTCTCTGTGCACTGCCCCCTACCCTGCATCCTCTGGCTAAATCTCCCCTTTTTGCCTAAACTGCTGCAGTACAGAAATTTACCTAATGACTTAACTTGTCCCCTGCCATGATTTCCCCAGCTGTAAAGTGGGGCTAATCATAAATACTTGACTGAGTTGTTAAAAGAATTAAAACTTGTTTAAAGCCTACCTAGCACACTGTAAGTCATACATGTAAGCTGCATAACATTTTAGTTAACAACAGACCACATATAGGATGATGGTCCCATAAGATTACATTGCCTTGTGACATTATATATAAGCTGTCATAATTTGTGTCAGTGTTTTCTAGGAAGTTCACACAATTGTTTTATTCTAAAGCACTAAAGGGCAGCTGAAAGGTCTCAATTCCAGCAGGCAATTAGCCACAGCCCTTCCCCATTTTGATGACAGTTCCTTTGCTCAGGGCAGTGAGTCCTTCACAGACTCAAAGAACAGCTAGCCTAGTTTCTGTCAGAAGGGTGGCAAATATGGCTTCAGTAGGGAGTCCGAATGAAAGAGATTTAACTCAACTTCTCTAAGAGCTGTTTGGTGGAAGAAGCCCCCATGAGCTTATTTCTCCATCTAATATAAGCTGGACTCTAAAGTTTCAAAACACTGGCTGGGGCATGCTGGCACAGTCCCGAGGGAGGACAAAGAAAAGAGCGCCTGGGTGGAAGAGAAACAACCACATGCAGGTCCCACAACTGACTCTGTCGGGAGGTTTGCTCCTGGGCTGGATTCCAGCCACATCCGCTCTCTAAGCAGATACAAGGAAGCAGGAAAAAGGGACCCACCACATCTGTATTTACAGCTGGGAACTGGCACCAGCACGGGAAACTCAGAAATAAACTCAGTCAGGAAGTGAGAAGTGGAAGATGCTTCCATGGCAACACCCATCTGGATATCTCCATCCACAGCTGGAAATGTTCAGAACCAAGGCTTATCTAGAGATGTACAACAAATTCATTTTTTTCCACCTGCACCCAGACTATGATTCTTAAACTTTACTTCCTTGAGAGTTCCCTTGTTCTGTAGCTTAAAAACTCCCATTCTTCTCCAAAACCCTTAAGACACAACCCTCATCCATATGGCTGTGTGTTTCTTGTGATTTCTTCCTGCCTGTGGGCTCCATGCGGGATGGACTGTCTGTCTTGTTTATTGGTGTCTGGCCCAGACGTATCCTCAATGTTTACTGTAACTTCAACTCACATATAAGCTTCGCAGTGAGCTGACAGTGCGTGATACCTCATGAGGTACTACTGTCATACCATTTTCAAAATGAGGTTCCTTCTCTCAAAGAGTGGTGCCAGGAAAACTGGAAATCCACATGCAAAAGGATGAGGTAAGATAATGTGGATCCTTTCCTTACACCACATACTAAAGTTAACTCAAAATGGATCAAAGATCTAAAATTATAAAACTCTTAGAAGAAAATAGAGAAAAAGCTTCATGCTGTTTAATTTGGCAACAATTTTGGATATAAAACCAAAAACATAGGCAACTGTAACAAAACAGACTAGACATCATCAAAAGTAAAAACCTTTGTATATCAAAAGGCACTATTACCAAGGTAAAAAGGCAATCCACAGAATGGAAAATATTTGCAAATCATGTATCTGATAAGGGGTTATCATCCAGGATATTTAAAGAACCCCTAAAACTCAATAACAAAAACATTCCCATTAAAATATGGGCAAAGGGCCTGAGTGGACATTCCTCCAAAGAGGACACACCAATGAGTTCAGTATCACTAATCATTTGAGAAATGGAAACCAAATGAGATACCACTTCACAACTATTAGAATGGCTATGATCATCATCAAAAAAGCAAAGAGTGGGGCCAGGGATTGAGCTCAGTGGCACAGCTCCTGCCTGGTAAGCACAAGGTCCTGAGTTTGATCTCTGGTACCAAAAAAAAAAAAAACAGAGTAAGTGTTCGCAAGGTTGTGGAGAAATTGAAACTCTCGTGCATTGCTCGTATGAATGTGAGATGGCAAAACTACCATAAAAAAGTACAGTACAATTTCTCAAAAAAAATTAAGCACCAAATTACATATAATCAAGCAATTCCACTTTTGTGTATACTGAAAGCAGAGACTGAAAGAGATATCTGTACACCCATATTCACAGCAACATTATTCACTATAGCCAAAAGGTGAAACCAACAGTGTTCATCAACAAATGAATAGGTAAACAAAATGTATGCACATACAATGGAACATTATTTAGCCTTCAGATGAAGGCAATTTTGATACATGTTACCATGGAAGAACCACGAAGACATTATACTAAGTGGAATATGCCAGTTACAAAGGAAAAACACTGAATGATTCCACTGTGACATATTTAAGAGTAGTCAATTTCACAGGAAAAAACAAAAAAGGTGGCTGCCAGGGGCTAAGGGTTTGGGAATAGGGACTGCTTAATAGATAAAATTTCAGCTTTGCAAGTTTGGACAGATGGTGATGATGGTTGTACAGTGTGCGAATGTACCTAATGTCAATGAACAGCAAACTTTAAAATGGTAAGTTTTTTTGTGACTATCAATAATATAATTGCATAAAATAAAATATCAGAAAATTATACACTTGAATTCTAGGTTACTGAATGAGTTATGCTTACTTTTTTTTCCAGTTTTCTTGAGGTATAATTGGTAAGTAAAAATTGTATGTATTTAAGGTGTACAACTTATTTTGTTATACATACAGATTGTGAAATAATCACCACAATCAAACTAGCTGTAAAATGGAAAATTTAATGTTATATAAAATGTTTAATGGTTAAAATGTTAAATTTCATATTATGCAGATTTTACCACAATAAAAAGTACTAAAAAATGCAGTTCTTTCTCAAGATCAGAACCACAAAAGGACTCAAGTTCTTTCATGTAAAGAGAAACAAGAGTGGAATAAGAAGTAAGAGAAATAAGGAGCGTAAACACAGAATAAGATTGGGCAAGACAGGGATGGACGTTGAAGAACCATCTTGATATCAAGAACTGTCTGGGAATGGGTAATAGCTCAGTGGTAGAGTGCTTAACATGTGTAAGGTACTGGGTTCAATCCTCAGCACCGCAAAAACACACAAAAAACTCAGTGGAAATTTTACAGGGCTCAAGTATACCTCATTAGGGAAGGCTGAGATGTGGACTTTGGACATGGAGACAGTAAACAGAGAGGTGCACTTGGGCAAATTTCCACCCAACCTCTCCAGAAGCCATAGCACACATTTCTCACCTTTTAAGATATGATTCCTGTTTATGAAAGTGGCACATGCATGTCAACAGGGATTCCAAGAAAACTTGGAAAATAAGTGTACAAGAAAAGAATATAAAGCTACCTATAATCTTCCACCAAAGGATAACCACTAAGATGTTGGTTCACTTCCTTGCAGTCTTTCCTCCTGGCATGTGCATGTGTATACAGAGAGAGGAGACACTGTTTCCTTTAAAGTCTTTTGCCAGGGCTTTTCCATGAGATTTTGAACATCAAGTGAAAAATATTTTTAAATAGTGAAATTAAGTCCATTCCCCTAAACTACAGACTGCTAGAGAAGAAGCACCTCCCTTTTTATCTCCTCTAATTTCTGCTTCCATCCAAACTACTATTACAGACCAACTGTGTGACTGTAGGATACAATACTTGCCATAGTAAATATTAATTCAACAACTTCAACAGAAGAAAGTTATTTTAATTCTACAAAAAGTACCTATTTAATTCTTATACTCTTATAAGGTAGGTACTATCAATATTTTACAGATAAGGAAACTGAGGCACAGAGAGATCAAGTGACTTTCCTAGGCCATGTGGCCATTAAGTGGTAGTACTGGGATTTAAACCCAGGTTACCTGGCCCCAGTACCCTCTTTTCCCTTGGTCTGCACTGCTAACGTTCTTGGCAACAATGACAATAACTATGAATATTAGGGTCAGATTCCCAGTGTTCCTACTGCCAGGTGTATCATCATGACTATTCATACTTTTCTCCAGACTCATTCTGTTTCCTAAAGGAAATGCGAAATTGCTGGAATTCAGCAAAAGTGAGACAGCCGGAAGCTGCAGCTGACCACAGGAACACATGAGTCTCCTGTGGGGCTGTCCAATAAACATTCTTAAATGATGACCTTAGCAGCATGGACAGGGTCAGCTCCTGGGTGGATCGCCCTGCTCCAATGAGCCCTACCCAGCACCAGATGGGCTGAAGGGCCCCCACCTTCCCAGGACAGTGGAATGGAAAGCTCAGATCACCTAGTCACGAGGCAGAATGAAGAAAAGGTCAGGGCAGTAGCCTGTATAAGGAGGATGGGCTAGGACTGCCCTTGTGTGCTGGGAGGATTGGAAGGGCTGGAGTCAGTATTTAGTCACTGTGGAGCTCTAGCCTCTTAGGTTTTTGGCTCCGTCACACAGATCCCTAGGATAAAGTGGTTCAGGGCTCCCTCCACTCATAGTAAAAACAGATCCATCAGCAAGAAGGGCCTAAGGAGTTAAGCTTTAGGGAGTTTGGTCTCTCCTCCAAAATGAGAAGAGATGAGGAATCACTGTTTGGTGGAAAAGTCACTAACTTTCCAGCTACTGAGCCAAAAGGGGAACCCATAAAGTGGACCCATGGAGAGGCAAGGGAAACAGAAGGCTGCAGGGTCGTCATTTATCCATCTCCCCCATTGGCTGGGAGCTTCTATTTTTTTAATTTTTATTTTTTTCCGGTACCAGGGATTGAACTCAGAACCTTGCACTTGCCAGGCAGGTGTGGCACCACTGTACCCTTGGCTAGGAACTTCTAAACTGTATGTGCAGCACGATCTCGAGAACTAGGCGTGGTGTGTGTGTGTGTGTGTGTGTGTGTGTGTGCGTGTGTGCGTGCCTGCATGCACATGCCCTGTGGAATGGGAAGCACTGGTTTGTTGGTGGTGGTATTGCTAATATTCTCCAAAAAAAAAAGTGGGGACCAAGGTACAATGAACTCTCATATCCCCCCCTCTCATTCAACAATTGTCAAGATTCTACCATATTTGCTTCACCTATTCCTTATCTATTCTTTCCTCTCCTCTTTCCTTCTTACTAAAGTATTTGAAAGAAATGACATCATGTCATTTCAACATTACACACTTCAGTTTGCAGCTCTGAAAAAATATATGGACATTTTCTTACATGTCTATAGTATTAGGCTAGTTCTGTTACTAAGCAAAATGAGTATGAATTTCTTCCTAATAGCTAAGATCCAGGACTGAATAAGGAGTAGAGAAATGGACATTTTGGCTTCTGGCAATAGAATACTGCCTCTTGGTAATGCAAATCCAAAAAGGCTTAACAAGCACTGAGTACCTTCTGACTCAGATTTTCCATTCATACACTCATCCAAAGAAATAATTGCTAATGTCTACCATGTGCCTGGCAGTGTCCTAAGCACTGTTCTTTCTGGTAGACATGGAAACTGAGGCACAGAAAGGTAAAGTCACTTTACCAGGGTTACCCAGCTCTGACAGAGCTGGGGTTTGAACCCCAAGCAGTCAAGGTTTAAATGGTTATGCCAGGTCTTGGCAAGGCACCACTGAGGGCCTTCAAACTGGGAGGCCACTGCTCTAGGTTCCAGAGCACTCCCTAATCATACTGCTGAATGCTTATTATGCAGAATCTGCCCCTTATCTGTATGAGGTAGGGACAATTATATTAGTCCAACATTTCAGACAAGGAAAACAAAGTACACAAGATGAAGGCACCGACTACAGGTTGCAAGGTATTGGTGGACATATCTAATGTGCTCACGCATCTCTCTTTTATCTTCCCATTCCATTCCCAAGTACCACCTTAATGGATAGGCCTAAGACTTGATTAGTCTTCCCTGGGGCTGGTACAAAATATCACAGACAGTCACTAACGTAATGACTTGTACCTCTGTAGTACCAGATACACGGGAGGCTGAGGCAGGAAGATCAGTGGACCCCAGAAGTACAAAGCCAGCTTGAGTAATACAGCAAGACTCCATCTCAGAAAAACACAGACAGGAAGCTGAGGTAGGAGAATCACAAGCTCAAGGCCAGCTTGAACTACACAGAGAGACTGTCTCAAAAAACCAATTAACAGACCAAACAAAAAGCTTGGGGTATAGCTCAGAGGTAAAGCACTTGCCTACCATGTGTGAGGCCCTGGATTCAACCCTCTGCACCATCAAACAAAGCACCAAAAAAATTATATTGAGAACAGAGGGGAGACATTAGTCAAAGGATACAAAGTTTCAGTTAGCCAGGAAGAATAAATCAAGTTATCCATTTACACCACATTGACAACAGTTAACAATATATTACATATTGTATATTTGAGTACTACTGACAAATTTCCCACCACAAAAAAGTATATGAGGTAAGGAGTATGTTAAGTTGCTTGATTTGTCATTCCACAAAATATATATATACCAAAACATCATGTACAAGTGCAAGGTCCTGAGCTTGATCCCCGGTACCAAAAGAATCATGTTGTATACCATAAATATATACATGGCTAAAGAAGTAGCTTGCATACTTAGCATGTATAAGGGTCAATCCCCAGTACCAAAACAAAACACATTATAAATACATATACAAATTTTATGTATCAATATTAGGGACTATAAATTGTCCTTCCACTGGGGTGATAAACCAGGAGAATTTGTACCTGGATCCAGCCTATTGGCACAGTGAAGCCAAGTGGAATGAGGAACAGAGCCTCAATGATATATGTGAGCCCCCAACACGGGCTGTCAGAAGCTCTGCTACAGACTTCCCAGTGATAAAAGACAAATCTATTTTCCAACTCAAAGAACCCTGATTAACCCACTGAGCACACATTGCCCCAAACCACTTTGATTCAGCCAATGCCTTCCTTTTCTCTGGGCACCTGGCAGAACTCTGGCTCACCTTCCATAGCCAAGTATTCCTCTTCTCCACTGCTCTCCTTGGCCAGGCTTAGCCAGAATCTTTCTTTTCTTTGTGCTCCACTTGGTGCTCATCACTCATCACCCTGCATTACGGCCACCTGGGTATCTATTGCCTGCTGCAGAAGTATCATAGCACCTACAAGGGTTAAGACTGCAGTCTCTGTGGGAAAAAGATGTGGCTTTTCACCTCCAATCCCAGTACCATAAGTTGAGTCCAGCCTGGGCAACTTAACTAGACCTTGTCTCAAAAAATAAAAAGGCCTGGGCCAGGGATTTAGCTCAGTGGCACCACGCCTGCCTCGCAAGCACAAGGTCCTGAGTTTGATCCCCAGTACCAAATTAAATACATACATACATACATCTGGGGATACAGCTCAGTGTAAAGGTACTGGGTTCAATCCCCAGTACTGAAGGAGGGGGGTAGGCTTCAACTTCTTGCTCTGCCACTACAAGCTCTGGATCCTGAGGAAGCCACTTCCCCCTCTCTCTGATCCTTGATGCTTCTTATCTAAAGAGGGAATAGTCACAATACTCTCTTGCAGCAGACATCTAACTGTAGCTTGCAGTCATTCCCAGTCCATCTCTCTGGCTGCCTCTCACTGTGTGGACACATACTTTTTTGGCCTCCCTTCCAGCTGCACAGCAGCCACTGGCTCACTGGTGACCAGTGAGGCATAAGAGGGGTCTGTGGGGATAGAAGTGTTTATGGAAACACACTCCCTTCTGAAGGGAAAAGCCCATGAAGAGAAAGTCGTTTCTCCTATCTTTCCTCCCAGCTTGGGATGCTATGCATAAGAATGTTATCAGAAGCTGGGGCAGCCTTTGCATAACCATGCAATCAATGCCTAGCTTCAGGATAACACCTGCACACAGAAGTTGTGGAAGAGAAAGAGAAAAAGTGCATGAGGATGCTCAAAACTGACAGAGAGCCTCTGCACCAGCCAGGGAGCTTGTCTCCTCCACACTGTTTGCAATGAGATTAAATAGCCGTTTCCACTGTTCAGCCCAGATTCGCAGGCATCTTGTTACCTGCAATCCCATGTGTCCTGACAGATCTCTTCGTGGAGCAAGAATTCAATTCTATCAAGCATGGAAAGTACTTAGCATATTGTTGGCACTCACCCAGTCAATGGTGGTCAAAGATTATTACCACTATCCCAAGGCCGTATCATGCTTTCTCATTTCACAGCAGGAGGAGAAGGTCCCATCTGGAAACTCTTGGTAAATTTCATCCCTACCCTCCCACCTCCAAAGAGGAAGCTGCAGCTGTCAGGGCTGCTCCTCCCTTCTGGGTGGCTGTGATTGGAAAGAACTTCACTGGCATTCAAGGGCTGGGGGGAGGGGCAGCAAAAGGAGCCCAACAGCTCCACAGCATCCTGAGAGAACTGTAGCCTTTGGCCCAAACCCAGCCTGACCTGTTCCCCACATCTCCGGCCGCCAGGGTCTGTCCACACTTGGCACCACTGTACCACATCCTCAGACCATGGGTACTATTACTTACTTCAAACTTCTCTAACTATGCTCGTTTTTATTTTTGGCTTAAATACTAATGTTAGCCCCACCCAAAGCAGCAATAATCATGGAATTCTAGGTTTGACGTGTTGTTTAAATTCTTTTCCTGTTACACATGAAAATAAAAGTACAACTATTAAACTGTTTAAAGCATTTCTTTATACACCACCTCACCTTAAATTATCTGTGGCATGATCCGACCTTGGCAAACCTGTCCCTTTGGTAGGAAGACAGCACACCTGGTTAGCACATTCCTTCCTCTCCTTCGCATGCTCTCAATCATCTCCTAGAAAAATGCATGGGCTTGAATGCTGGCCCCTAGACTTCCCTGCCAGGGCTCTGTTCCCTGAGTGTACCCCAGCTTTATATACTTACACTGTTTTCTAGGGCAGGGTAATAACAACACCGATAATAACAGCCAATGTGCGCTCAGGACTTCCTGTGTGCCAAGTACTACTTCTAGGGCTTAATGTAATTAACTCACGATCTCACAGAGCCCACAAAAAGCATGTGGTATCCCCATTTCAGATGAGGAAATTGAAGCTCAGAAGGGTTAAGTCATGGTCAGCTGTGACACAGCCACGGTTTGGACCTACCCATCAACCCTCACCACTCTGCTGCCCCCAGAACAGCCCACACTGTTCAGGCCAGATACTCAGCCTGGCACTGAGGCAAGAATTCTGCCTGACACCAAAAAAGAATCCTGCCCGAGGTCACAAAGCTGGGATCACTGGGAACCTAGGTCTGCTGACTCTCCAGGCTTACTCCTGCCTTATACAACTGACCACAGAGCCAGCACACAAGAGAACCTGAATGGAACTGTCCTTGACCCCCAGAAACTGGAGTAATCTCACTCCCTGGCTTTCTCAATGTCCCTTACTTATTCTGGAAAGGTTAGCTTTCTTTGGAGAGGAGAAAAAAGTTCCCGACAAACCAAATGAGCGGTTCATGTGACCATCTCTCATGTTCAAGACCTTCATAATATTACTCTGTGCAAGATTTCTCTTCACCAGGCTGCTAGGCTTCAGGCCCACACTCTTAACTGACAATTACAATCATGCCAGCTCATGTTTACGGGGCCACTATGAGTACCAGGCTCTGTGCTTAATGCTTCACAGGTACTCACTGAATGTTACGACATCCTTATGAGGTAAGGACATCATTTCCCTTGTGTTAGGATGAGGAAATGCAGCCCCATAGAGGTGAAAGCCACTTGCCCAAGGCCGGGCGGTTGAAGTGGTTGTCTGGTGGCCTTACTCAAAATTACTTGGTGACTCTGCTCCCACAATACAAACTCACAGGATGCCAGGCTCTGGACTGAATACTTTACATAAGATGATCTTGGAATTACCACCTACTCCCCACCCAACACCCCTAGAACTCAATGAGGTAGACGTTTAAAAATGGAGAGCCTGAGGCTCAAGAGATGTGAAGTCACCTGCCCAACATTGTCACACAGCTACTACAGGGTAGAGTCAGGACATAATGGCCTACAGTGTAACAGCAAAGCCACTAGCTGTGAGGCTCCACAGCTTGATGCCCAGCCTCCAAATGCCCTCCTCCTGGGAACTGCTGCTCTGCACGGGCTCACTGAACTCATGTGGGGTCCGAGAGTCAGGCCAGGGCTTTCCAGGTGACAGTGACTGACCAGCAATATGGCTTTCTCTCTGTCCTTAGTTTTTTCTCTAAGGACATTGCTCAAAGGGTATGGAGAGGTTGTTAGAATTGAAATGTCCTGCTGGAAGGACCTTCCTGTGCTTTCCCCAGACAGATCCGCTAGCTTGGCCTTGTCCACCCAACCCATGTATCTATAGTCCTGAAAAGTGTGGACTTTGAAGTCAGGTGGCCTAGATTCAAATCCCAGCTTTGTCAGTTACCAGCTGTGAGATGTAGGATGTGTTACTGCTGTGTCACAGTTTTCTCATCTAGACAAGGGGAGTAAACCACCACCATCTTAGGGTTGTTATGGGGGACTAAAAAGCACTTAGAATAGGATGACACTTCAAGTATCACTACTGTTAGTATGAGTGGCCCAATTAGACACACTGACACCACACAGGTGGGCAGGGACATTCACTGGGCCCCTGAGACCCAGAGATCACCCACTAGCTACAAGTCAAGGAAAGGCAGACTCTTCAAGAACCTCGCTGGCTTGCTGGCACATTTGCCTAGAGTTGAGCCATGGTTCTCTGTTCCTGCTGACCAGCTATGAGAGGGTTATAAGCATAGTCCACTTGTAATTATTTGTTCACTTATAGATAGACACACTGGGTTGTTTGTCCACTTATTCCTCATCTCTACCCTCCACCCACCAGAAGAGAAAACTTCAAGAAGGCAAGGGGGTATTCCAGACCCTAAAGGATGTGCCACCAGCCAGAGTCCCGTAGATGTTCACCAATGACCCCAACTGTATCATTTCTCATGGCCTCTGTCTCAGATGCTTCATTCTGGACAGACTATAGTGGCAAATACAAGCTCCTGGTTTGACTTCTCTTCATTGTCCTGGTCCCTTTACTGCCCAGTAAATGGTGAGTGGGGCTGGGCAAGCAAGAGGGGAAAGGATGATAAATCATGCTGAGTGTTTATGTCGGGAAATGGAAATCAGAATGAAGTCACCATAGTTCCCCCAGAGGCCTGGACATCACTGCATGTAACCAGGTGGCCCAGGGAGTCATAGGCATGGGGAAGTTCAAAGGTGTTAGGCCACTGATTCTCACTAGGGACACTTTGGCACCCCTATTCCAGGGCACATTCAGAGACAATTTTTATCACAAAGAGTAGGTAACTGAAGGTGTCTGCTAAGTGCATCTAGGGGGTGGAGGTCAGGGTTCTGTGAAACATCGAAAGAGGCACAGGACCATTTCCCAGAACAAAGAATGATCTGACCCCAAGGTCAACAGTGGCAAGGTAGAGAAACCATGATCTAAGCTCTCAAGCTCTAATTTGCAGTCAGTCACCAAACAGCTGAGAGGCAATACAGATTTGCTCCAAGATTCTGCAGGCCAAACTTCTGCGCCCTTGACCACAAAGTTATGATCTGGGGAGCAGCACCCCTCAAACCAGAACTTGCATTTTAACAAGGTCCCCAGGCAATTCTCAGGTACAGTTAGTAGGTGAGTCAGTTGGCCAGAGACTAGAAAGCCTGAAGGCACATCAAGGACCTCTCAAGAAAACTCCACGCCTGGGCCAAAGCCCCTTTACCAAGGAAGGGGTTTGGAGAAAGCAAGCCTGGGCCTGTTTGCCTCCATCCCCACCTGACTCCAGTGTGTAGCCAGGGTGAAGAAACAGAGCTTCCCAGGAGGAAACAGTCTATCCTCTCTGGCAGGCAGGAGCAGTTGCCACTGCAGAAGCTCCTCTCAGTCCCCCATCTCTGGAGACAAATACCCTGTCCACAGTCAGCTTCCTGGCATCAAATAACTTGCTCCTCAGAAGCACGGCTGCTTTTTGGCACCTGAAACCAGGCTGATGTGGAGAAATGGGAGTAAAATCTATCATTTTAAGCATTAACAAAAAAGCAGAGGAAAGAAAAACTCATTGCATTGTGACTTAACATTGGAATATACTTACTTCTATAGTATACTCTGAGTGCACTTTCCTAAGCAGGGAACTCTATCCCCATTCTACAGACGAGAAGACCAAGGCAAGGAACAGATACTAAGTCACTTAGCCGAGGTCACACAGGTGATAAGTGGTGAAGCCAGAGCTGAAACCTAGAGTCTGGGCACAGCTGCTCCTCAACAGCTTTACTGTAGTAGGTGCTGTTGCTTTAATACCTTCTTCTTTGAGTCAAAGAAAAGAGATCTTGGTTTCCTACCCTCCCAAGCAACAGGCTTAGGCCTGGAGGTTTTCTGGGACTTCTCCAGAGCAGGCAGCTTTTGGGTGATTCATTTTGGGGAAGGAGAAAGTAGGCTTCAGGCATACAGCATCACAACTCTCCTTGGTATGAAAACATAGCTGGGCCATCTTTGGACAATAAGGAAAAATCACATTCCTGGCCAGAAGTCAGAGAGCCCATCCAAGGGCAAAGGGAATTTTCTTCCCTGTTGCCTGGAGTCCCTGGGTAAGGGTCTTGGGAAGTTGATCAGAGGGAAACAGGGGCTGGACCACTGGTCCTACTCAACTTTCTTCCCACAGGTGCCAAAGTAGCTAACCAAAATCCTGTCTCCACACACAACCAGCTTGGGAGAATGTGGAAGCTTCGGGGAACAAACTCAGGACCTATAAATCCCTCCTACAATAGTCTCACCCTTCCTCACCAACTTAAGCCATGGCCACCTCCTTTCTGTTCCTCCCACTTGCCAAGCTCATTACTACCACAGGGCCTTTACACTTGCTATTCTCTCTCCCAGGTACTTTCTTTCTTCAATTCTTTGCATGGCTGACTCCTTTTCAATCTTCAAGTCTTGGGTCAAATGTTACCTCCACAGGCCTTTCTTGGCCCTCTGTGGTTCCTTCGCTTCACCCCACCACTCACATCACATTTTCCTGGTTCAGTTTTCTTTGTAGCACCATCAATCACCCCTGATAAATACTATTTACTTCCAGTCTGCCTGCCTTTCCAGATCTTGCACTCCAGGTGGGTGGGCACTATGTCTGTCCTGTCTGTTATGTAATCAGGCCTTAGGAAATGTTTGGCACAAGGCGGAAACCCTATAAATATTTAATGAGGGAATATATGAATTTTTACTTCCAGTCAGGTTAATAAAGTGACTACTCTGTTCTGGAGAGCTCACCATGATGATATGTTCCAGACTTGTCTACATAAGAGATATATGTAGAATACAGTCACGTTCCACAGCAACTTAAAAACATACTAACCACAATTATGATGATAGTAGTAACATAGCTTCCATTTAATGTAACTTGCTATGTGCCAGGACCTGTGCAGTTTTACTGCTTTTAGGCTGGCTCATTGATAAGTTGGCAGTGTGACCTGAGTTTCTCACTTTTCAGGGATGGACACCGAGGCTTGCAGAGGCCAGTCACTTGTTCAAGGTCACTCTTTAGTTGGGGCTGAATGCAGCCTGTAACCTCTACCCTGCCAGCTTTGCACAGGGCACAGGCCCTACTCCCTGAGATAGCAAGGAGAGGCTATCTGTAAAAGCGACTCACTGTTCTCAGGAAATTCAGCCAGGCTGTGTCTTTATCCCAACTTCTCCCACAAAGAACACAGTTTCTCACAACTCTGAAAATGCCAACTCTGCCTGCAAAGCAAGCTTATTGATAGGGATCAGACTTACAAGTCCACTTTGGGGTGCAGCAGCCTTTTCTGGCTATAGCACTGGTTCTCAGGCTCAGGAGTTGAACACCATCTTCCCTGGAACCAAGCTTGTCTCTCCATACTCATGAAACTAAGACTCGATCGGCTCTGTATAGTTAACAGTACTATATAACATCTAATAGTAACAGCTAACTGTTACACAAGGACTTGCTAAAATGCCAACTCATGAAGCTTCCCAATCATCCTACCAGGGTAGGTCCCTTTATAATCTCCACTTTGTAGATGAAAAAACTGAAGTCATGAGAGCACATGTAGCCCCTTGTTGAAAGTCACGAACAACATGCAAGAGGTGGAGCTGGATCTGAACCCCAATGTGTGGCATTAGGGCCTAAACTTTCAAAGGATACCCTCCACTGCTTCTCTAAGCCAGATCTGGCACTTGCCCAAATGATACTGCAAGTAACTTCTGTTTATCTGTTAATTGTGCTGCATGAGTCATTTATGTCCTCTTTCAGACACATTTAATCCCCGTCACATGGCCAGGATTGGTCTGGAAGTGGTGGCGAACCTATGGCACATGTGCCCTCTCTGTTGGCACGTGAGCCAAGTCACCCCAGCAGCTGAGCATCAGATAACAGTGCACACAGGGGCCGTGTGCATGCTTGGAAAGGAGCAGCGGTACCAGGTGATGACATCATGAGAAGTTTAGGCACTCTGTCTCTAAAAGGCTTGCTGTCACTGATCTAAGAGGAGTAGATGCAAGTCTTCCACTCCACAAATACTTTGTTTAGGGGAACTGAAAAATGCAAAAATAATTTCAACATAGCCTATCAAGGGGAGAGGAGGCAAGGGCACCATCATATGCCTGATGGAGATGCATCTATCTTAGGAAGGCATCCCTGAGGGGCCACATAAATCTGTAAGGTGGGTTCTGAGCAGCCAGCAAGAGCTCAGAGTGGATATCTGATGTCCTTGCCTGCTCCCTCTTCATATTCCTATGGGTCACAGTGAGAAAGTCCAGGTTTCCCAGCCTGAGCCTCTGTTCCCTTTATGTGACTCCCCTGCAGCCACATCCACAAGCTCCACTAACTTGGATCACCATAAACTGCTATATACCCTTGGAAGCTAGGATTTCTGAAAGCCCACTATGGAAAAACCCTGAAGAAATGCATATGGCCTGCAAAAGCTGCTAAGAGCAGGGCTCTAACTCAGACTTGAGAGGCTGCCTCTACCTAGCTATAGGCAAGTGATCTAGGTGTGCCTCCCTGTCTTTCCTGTCCCACCTCACAGGGCTCCTTTGAGGATTAAATGCATTAACCCACATACCTGCAAGACTGGGCACATGGTGAGTGCTCAGTAAATGTTACCTACTACCATCTCTGGTACCTTGGACAGCACCAGACACACAGTAGGCACTTGCTGGCTTCAGGGGGCCCAGTCATCTGCAAAGAGAGGGCCCCAGTCAGAGGTAGAAGACAACCCTGAAGGTCTCTGGGAGCCAGTGGGATTGTCCACCAGGCAATCAGACACAGCTAAACAGCCCTGAAGAAACCGGTTCTGCAGCCTCTCTGGCTGCTCAAGGCCCAGTTCCCACAGCTTGCCTTTGAACTATTGAGTTTAATTGTTACCCTGATTAGATCAATACATCTCAGAAGGCTTCAGAACAACTGTGTCCCTCATAGGCCTCCCTCCAGCACTGAAGGTTGAGTGTCAGGTATTTTGCCACATTTATAGGTGACATTTTTGCAAACTGACCAGAACATAGATGTGTAAAATACTGGGAGGATGCCCCCTCTATGATGGCTAGATTGATAAATGGATTCATGTGCTTGCAAATATTTACTGGGCATGGCAGGGGAGGGGGGATTAAGGAAACTCAAATTTCCCAGCCTCCCTTGCCATTTAGGGAAGTCATGTAACTTTATATGGTGAATGACTATAAAGTGAAGTCTGATGGAGTTGATTAAATAGACAATCTCTGCTCCAGGCTCTCTTAAGTACCTAAATGGTAACCCCCCTGACAGATAAGTAGGTGTCTTTTGGGAAAGATGGGATGTGCTACGACGAAGGGCACTGTTGTACTGAAACAGCATCATTGCCTGGAGTCCCACGTCTACTGTTCAGTAGAGCTCCAGACAGAAAGCAGAGGGTGTGAAATAATAGTAATTATAACAACAGCTGGCATCCTTTGATGTCATTACATGCTGTGCACTGTTTTCAGAGCATTACAAACATTAACTCATTTCTTCCTCAGCACAGGACCAGGACCAGAAATTATCTCCATTTACAGATACAAATTTACAAATACAAATACACTCACAAATACAGTGAGGGCAAGTAACTTGCCCAACACAGCAAAGGAGAGTACTAGAACCCCGGTGATCAGGCTCTCTAATCAAAATTCTTAATCCTGAGCTATGCTAACAAAGAAGGAACCCAAGCTAGTCCTTTCAAAAGAACCAGAGCCAACATATCGAGCACACATTATGCAGTCAACTGACCATGGTGTGTGCATCAACCTCCAGACAACCCCATGGTGGGCACTGTGACTATGTCTTTTAAAAGAGGAGAGGTACTGGGACTTGCCCCATATCAGATGACTAGAAAGGACCCTGGGGGTGGGAGGAATAGCTTGTAGGAGTAATTCTTTCATTATTATCTGCAGTCAATAACCAGCTCTCAAGGACAGTCTTAACCTCTTGTTGGTCAATGTAATGAGGGCAGTGTGTACTTGGGCACAGAAAAACAGGGCATGGAAGGAAACAGCAGAACCACACACCTAGGAGCTCCCAGAATCAAGGCTATGGTCCCCCCCCTACCTTGACCATCAGGCTCTTGCTGACCCCTTAAGCTGTTCATGCTAAAATGCTCTTCCTGGGCCAGGGATTTAGCTCAGTGGTGCCACTGCCTGCCCCGCAAGCACAAGGACACAAGTTCGATCCCTGGTACCAAAAAAATTAAAAAATTTAAAAAAATAAAATGCTCCTCCTTATGTACCCCATCTCCCTTCTCTTCCCTCTATTTACACTTCCCCACCCAACAGTACCAGCCAAAACACTGAAGATACACAGAAATCTCCAGGATGTGCTGTAAAGTAAAACAAGCCAAGTGCAGTACTGGATGTTGAGTAGCTACCTTTTGCAGAAGCAAGGAGGGGAAGATAAAAATAGATCTTCCCACTTGCTTGTATTTACAGAAGGATACTGGAGAAATAATATAAATAATTACTTAAAGGGTGGAGGAACCAGGTGAGCAGGGAAAGAGGAAGCAGAGAGACTTCTCGTTATATATACACACAGAGCAAGAACTGATGTTTGACATATATAAATGCATAACCTATTTTTTAAGTTCACATATAAAGCAGGAGTGACGGGATAGAGAGGTGGTGTGTGAGAGCAGATATGAATAAATACACCCACCCCTAGAATTGACTGATAACACTGCCACCACCCCCACCCGCTACTGGTCTGCAGATTCCCGTGGGCAGGCCTGGACCTGCTCTGGCTGCCAGCCAGGGGCTGCCCTACAGCTGGTGCTCCAGATATGCTTAGAGTGAGTGTGTAGTGGAGGCTCGGACAGACCTACCTGCAGCCACACACCCTGGCTAAGCCCACAGCTTGCAGGTGGGTTCCACCCCAGGGATAGGGGACAGGGGACAGGCGACAGGGGATAGGGAGGGAACAAAGCAGGCAAGAAGTACTATAGTTCCGCAGGAAAGAAAGTGTGGAGTGCAAAGATGACAAACTTTTTCTGGAAGGAACCAGAGGATAAATAATGTAGGCTTGGGGTCATCTTTCTCTACTGCAACTGCTCAACTCTGAAAGCAGCCAAACTACATAACCAAACAAGCATGGCTGTGTTCCATAAAACTTTATTTATGGGCACTGAAACCTGAATTTCAAATCGTCTGACATGTTATGAAATCTTCTGATTTTTTTTTCAACCCTGTGAAAACATCGAGCCTATTCTTAGCTCCCAGGCCAAACAACAACTGACCCTGGGCCAAATCTGGCCTGTGGGTTGTAGTTTACCACCTCTGGTATGGAATATGGCTATTCTGTTTATATATTTGCTTGTATAGACACAGAGAATTTCCAAACAAAGATGAAAGAAAGAGGTCATAGTGGCTGCTTCTATGGAGGATTTGAGTATGAAAAAAAACCTGACCTTTTATTTTTAAATACTGTACCATGTGCAACTCAATAAAAATAATTTCATTCGTTTGTTTGGTCCTTTATCCATTTATTTATTTATGCTAGAGATTGAACCAAGGGCCTTTCACATGCTACACATGCATTCTACCACTGAGCTCCCAGTAAAAATAATATTGTTTGAGAAGTATACTAATGAAAAAAAAGGGGCCAAACATGGCATAGAGTAAAAAGTCTGAGCTTCGGTGAAGTGACCATAGCCAGATTCCCAGGTCAATTCCTCACTTGCTGGGCACTTAACAGGTAAGTTATTTTACCTCTTTGTGCTTTAGCACAATGGGGATGAGAGGCTGGCCTCATGCGCTGTGGTGAGGACTCCATGGGTTCATCCTTTTGCACAGTGCTGGCAAAGGAAAGTGGTGGTTACTATTCTCTTTGTTATTAGAAGTCATTTGTGGGAAAACCCCTTCTCCAAAGGGAAGCCCTAAACATTACTATGGCTATAAAATTCCCCTGGAGAGCCCGCCCAGTCCCATGACTGTCCACATAATAGATGCCTTGTGACATGAGGAAGCTCGTTTGTATTAGCAACTGCATTCCATAGAGATGCATCCTGGAACCACGTCTGCACATCCTGTTCAACTGAGAAGGCAGCCAATTCTCCAGTTTGGGGTCTGCTCTCAACTGTCACACTGGGCAGACTCCAGGATCATCCATCTGAGAGATCATCCAGTCTCCACTTAATAAACATCCATGTCCAAGACTGTGCAGGTGGATGACCATCCATACTTCCCCGAGTGCTGCAGCTGCAAACATAGTTTCCTTTAAGATAATTGGCAAGATGCTTCAGTTGTATATTCCCATAAGCCTCTGCATTTTCCTGTATTTATTTATTCAACAAATATTTACTGAGGATCTCCTGAAGACCAGGTACTGGTTCTAGGTACTTGATCTCAACAGCTGTTTCCCTCGGATTGTGAGCCCTGTGAGCAAGAGACCTTGCAAATCATTGTCCTTTCTGTGCCTGCTGTGGCTCAGCACAGGCCACAACACAAGACAGGAAAGAAACCAACATTTATTGTATCAAACTACTGAACATAGAGGACATCTGATGATAACCCCAACATCTGGTGACAGCAGCCTACTTTTTCTGGGGAAAGTGCTGCTTGTTCCCTTATTCCTGTTAGCTAGAGGGGAAGAGCACTGTCAATCACAGGACTCACCCAGCCACATGATTCAAACTGGACCAATCTTGTTCAGGAATTTGTTTGGGCTTTTTTGGTACCGGAGATCGAACTCCGGACCTTGCACTTGCGAGCCAGGCGGTGGAACCACTGAGCTAAATCCTTGTTCAGGAATTTGAATGTCAGTTGCCAATAAAAATAATAATGGTAGGGCTGGGGATTTAGCTCAGCGGCACCATGGCTGCCTTGCAAGTGCAAGGTCCCAAGTTCAATCCCCAGTACCTAAATAAATAAATAAAATAATAATGGTAATAACAACTGCAATAAAATAAAACAGCAGCCAATATTTATCTAGCCACACACTTGGTGCTAAGCATGCTTCTAAATGCAGAGTAAGTATCAACTTACTGAATCCTCACAGCACTCTCTGAGTCTAATGTCCATTTTACAGGTGACAAATTGAGGCACTGAAAGGTTGAGAGAAACTTACGAGTAAGAGCTGAGGTTGGGTGTTATACCCAGGAGGCTAGCTGCAGTGCCTAGCAGCTCCTTACCTCCTCATCTCCTCACATCCCCAAGCGGTTTCACCTTGGTTTCCTTTTAGGGCCACAGGTGGCCTGAGCTGATTTCTTTTGCTTGCAACCCAAGAACTCTAACTGAGAAACCAAGATCACTTACTTGGTTTCACACATCTTTCCAGGCTCATTGGCACTGCTTCCAAGTGCCACAGTGCAGGGTCACCTCATAAACATTTTAGGAGGGGGAGTCTGGTCAGGGCATTTAAGGGTAGCCTGTACCTCCAAGAGCAGCCATCTTTCCACCTTGGGGAGAGAAACCCAACAGGGGACACAGAGCAAGAGGGAGAGTCAGGGAAAGAGGACACTTCCTCAGGAACTGCCACTAGGACTTTGGACCGAGCAATCCTTTGTTGTCAGGCCAATCATGTGCATTAAAGGTCATTTAGCAAGCTTGGCCCTTAGGTTCTGTTTAGTCTGTCTCCTATTCATTGTGAATCAAAACCATGTCTCCACAGTCCTGAAGACCTGCTGTGGGTGGCACCCAGTGACTGCATCCCTGAATCCCACACCACATCCCCATGTCTAGCAGCCCCTGTCAAGTACTTACCTAACTTAAAGAGTCTGCTCCTATGCTGGGCTGACTTTATTAGCTGTTTTTAGTCATAAAGCTTATAAATTTTAATGACTTACTAACTTTCATAGACCCTCGCCATATGCCAGAAGAATTCTCACATCCACCAGTATAAGGTGCGCCATGATCCATACCACTCCCACAAGTAAGGAAACTGAGCCTGGAAAGCTTGTGTGAGTAACTAGCAGATGGGGACTCTCAATACTCAGAATGCATGTGGATACGGGGACTGTGGCTTTCCAGTCCACCCTGGAGTTGCTCTGTGCCCTCTCTGATGCCACTGACCCTAGGCTCAGCTCCCACATGTGCCTCATAGCACCATCCCTCCACCCTCAGCTCAAGACTAGGGTTCTACACACTGCAGTATTCTCCTAGCTCCCTGTATTTTCCCCTTATCGAGTTTATCACGGCTCCAATTGGGGCTCTGAGGCAGATTCTCCTGCCTCCTCTCCAGAGGGTCAGTTCCAAGAGGGCAGGAAGTAGCTTAATGATATACATACCTAGGTCTGAAAACCCAGATCTGGCACCTGTGAGACACTGTATATATTTGCTAAGAAACAAAATGAACTTTCTTTCTGCATTGATTGGATTGATTGATTGACTGATGGTGTGTTCTACCAGTTAGCTACATCCTCTGCCCTTTTAAAAATTTTTGAGAGAGGGTCTTGTTAAGTTGGCCAGATGAGCCTTAACAGAATCCTCCTGCCTCAGATTCCCAAACGGCTGGGGTTACAGGTATGTGCTACCTCATTCAGCTCCACTTATTTAGTTGGTTAGTGCTGGGGATCAAACCCAGGGACTCATATATGCTAGGCAAATGCTGTACCACTGAACTACACTCCCAGCTCAATTTTTAAAAAAATTCGTGTTTAAAACTAGGACAGCAAAATACTGGCTTTAAAAACTGAAACCAGAGGGCTGGCCTAGAATCAAGAGGATTGTAGAGAATCAGTGAGAGTCACCTGAATTTTTTAATGGTAGTGCTGGATAAGGAGGGACATGCCACTGGGTGCTGGATCAGAGGCAGGACAACCTGGGATGACACAACTACATAAATTCAAAAGTCATCATTAAAAATAAAGATTGAGTTTGATCCCTGGTACCCCCCCAAAAATAAATAAATAATAAAGATTGAAGAAATGAGAGCATGAAGTAAACACAAACTACTCTGTGAAGAATTTTAAGCCCTCTGTTCCAGCACCTCATCTTTGGCCCTCAGGACAGTAAGGTTCATTAGAGAAAATGCCAGAACCAGACCCTCTGTTCAAATGCCACCTCCATCACAGACAAATAACTATATTATCATGGGCAAGTCAATTAACCCCTGGGTACTAGGAAAATGGTTGTAGAGCAGGATCCATTGCATAAGGTAGTTGAAAATGAGTTCATCCATGAATACTGCCAGGCACAAGGCAGGTGCTCAATAAAGACCAGCTATTACCATTATTATGCTCAGCATCACTGTTCTTCAGCCCTCACAACCAAAACAATGAGGTGGTCACTTTGCCAATAGGCCACACATGTCCTGCTGTCTGCTATCCTGAGGCCTAAACAGTCTACTCTTTTGTGGCTGATCTTCCCAGGACTCTGAGCCAACAAATCAGTCCTTCTGGCTTGGGTAACTTGAAGGTGGGTCCTGACGCGCAGATCAAGAGTTTCAACATCAGATCACCAGCCAGTCATTTGAGAAGCCAATCATATACCTTACTGCATGGTAAAAAGGCACAGAGAAGGTATATTAAATGTTTACTTAACTTAAATTCAACTATTGCTGGGCCCCCTCACCCTTAGCAAAGGACAAATAACGGAAAGAGAACAGATGTCCACCATTCCACTTAGAGCACACTTGCTCTGGTGTGAATATGAGCTGGGCATCAAGCAAAGGCTCTTCCCTCAGGCAGGCTCAGTTCATCATGGGAGCAGCTCCCACTCTGAGCAGCATTCTACTGATTCAAAATACATGTTGTTTTTCTCATACATCATGGCCTCTAAAGGCAAATCAACTCCTTTGGCATGTGCTCATCAGAAGAAAGAATACATGTTCTCAACCTGGGGGAGAAATGGCTGCATGGGGCATAGTGTAGTATTAACTTCTCTTTGTCCTCAATATCCATTTCCACTCTTTTTTTTTTTTTTTTTTGGTACCAGGGATCGAACTCAGGACCTTGCACTTGCAAGGCAGGTGGCAGCACCACTGAGCTAAGTCCCCGGTCCCACCCTTTTTCTTTTAATAACAGAACTTTTATATTTTAGCCAGGCACATGGCTGCCTTGAATAATGACCACATTTCCCAGCCTCCTTTGCAGCTAAGTGGAAACAGAAGACTAAGTTTAGACCAATGGCATAGAAACAGAAGAGGTGTATGCAACTTCTGGACCATGTCCTTTGAAATATAGTAGAATTCAAGAACTTTATTAATATAAATAGAGTGGAATTACCTCTTTATTTTCTAACTAGAAATTCAGCATTTCCTTTAATAATGAATATAGACAAACCACAGGAGTTTTCATACCTGTCACCAACAGAAACCACAGGCATTACTAACACATTACAATTCCTATAAGATATCTCAAAATAGCATTTATGTCCTTTATTATTTGGAAATTATGGCAGCTATTAGATCATCCTGAAATTTGCCATACTATATCACAAATTCATCTTCATATTTCAAAATTTGTATTTCAACACAACTGCTTTCCCTTGTAATTTCATATGTTTCAGGAATTTAAAAATATGATTGTAGGCCAGGGAATGTAGTTCAGTGGTGCCACACCTGTCTGGCAAGCACAAGTTCCTGAGTTTAATCCCCGGCACCAGAAAAACAGAAACAAAAAAACATGATTGTAAAAGATGTCAAACTCCAGAGCACACAAATGTTAAGAATTTCTGCCTTGTTCCTCAAAAAGTTAAATATAGTTACCACATGACTCAGCAACTCCATTCTTAGGTATATATTCAGAAGAGCTGAAAAATACAACCTATACATAAAATTCATTCCAGTGTTACTTAAAATAGCTAAAAGGTAGAAACAACCAAAGGTCCAAACTAATGAATGGATATACAAAATGTGGTAAATCCACACAATGGAATATTATTCAGCCATAAAAGGAAATGAAATACTGATTCACATACAAGATGAATGAACCTTAAAAACATTATGCTCAGGGTTAGAGGTATAGTTCAGTGGGAGACCACTTGCCTAGCACTTGCCTGGGTTCTATTCCCAGCACTGCAAACAACAAACTGTGTTAAGTGAAAGAAGCAGACACAAATAGATATTTATCACATTATTATTCTATTTATACAAAATTTCCAGAATACAGACAGAAATCCATAGACACAGGGTGTGAGGGGAAGGGAAATGAATTCAGGATTTCTTTATGGGGTGATGAAAATGTTCTGCCAATCAACTTTGTGAATATACAAAAAACCCCCACTGAACTGTATGCTTTGAAAGGATAAATTTTATGGTAAAGAAATTGTATTTCAAAAGAGAAAAAAAAATACCTCCTATCTTAAAAACAAAGTACTGGTCATGGGGAATCTCTCTGGGCCATGCATATGCTGCTTCCCTAAGAATGAGGAGCATCAAGATGGCAGGAGCTGGGACCCCCAGTACAGTGGTACTGCCTTGTCAGCCCTAGGCTACTTGCTCTCAAAATTATTTCATGAGAGAAAAAGAAACTGCTCTCTCATTTAAGCTACTGTTATTCTAGGTCTGCTCCAACAGCCACATCTATGTCCAACATGTTAAGCAAATAGTAATGGTGATCTTCACTCCACAGCATTTCAGCTTTCCCTATGGCTGCCCAGGCTAACTCTTTCATGAAACACACCACCCATCCCCTGTACATCCTCAAGGGGTCCCATCACTACTTCCTCCAAGAGAAGAGGTTCAGTCACCTTCACTGTCATGCCAATAGTCTAGTGACCTCTTCACTTTGCACTGAGAGGCTGGACAGATGGTTTTGGAAAGGAGAACTGGGGCTTTAGTGAGAAGGCAGTGACCTGGAAAAAGGCTCCCAGCAGGAGGATCTTTGATAGACTGCAGAGATTCAGAACAGTGTGAGCCTCCTTAGAGGTGCTCCAATAACCAAATGCCAAAGTGCTTACCCTGCCTCCTCCTTAGATACAAGATGCCTACCAGGCTAATTAAAAATGAGTGTTATTTGTCGGACTCCAGTTAACATGGAAAGGTTTTCATTATTTGGAGATACATCATCTCAACTGGTCCCAAGACTCCAAAAGGTAGGTCACCTTGTGCACCATTAATGCCAACAGCCTATAAAAATATGGCTGAAGCATAATCTACTTGTAAAACTCTCACTTTGAAATTTCACTGCCAGAGGTTTTTTTTTTTGGTACTGGGGATCGAACTGGGGTCCTTGCACTTGCGCAGCAGGCGGCAAAACCACTGAGCTAAATCCCCGGCCCACTGACAGAGTTTTAAAAACTTCTGACCAAAACTTCTTCATTCCCTGCTGCAGTTCAGTGACACACTAACCATAATTTTAAACTACTCCACTTCAACTACAGTCACTTAATAAAGTTTTTTGTTTTGGGTTTTTTGTTTTGTTTTGTTTTTAGCATCTAATATATACTAAGGTTGCAATGCAAAGGAAAAAAGACAGGCCTGGGCTTGACTTCCTGGGACTTCCAGCTCAGTAGGGAAGAGAGGCATTAAACATGTGAAGACAAACACAACATGTAATTAAATACTATGATAACTGCTATGAAGCTTTGCCAGGCAAGAATAACAAGGGGCCTAGCTGGGCTTCAGGAAGACTTGATATGTAAGTTCAGATTGAAGGGAAATAGGAGGGTGGGAGAAAAGCAATCAGGAAAAGCATCTCAAGCACAGGGAAGAGCGCATACAAACCAAGAAGAAAGTGTGGTTTGAGAGATTAAATGAAACACTGGATGGTGTGCTATGGGCAAGGCTGGCAAGGGATGCACTGTGGGGCCATGGTAAGGATTTCTTTAATTTTATCTCAGATTATATTAGCAGGTGATTCATGTGTTCTCCATTGGCATCCACTCTCTCTTTTCCTAAAAATTATACTGTTTTCACTTGAAACCCAGATAGCCCCTACTTTCAGGTTATGAGATGTCGAGAGGCTCCAGACCTGCCCCAGGCCGAAGCCACACAATGCACTCTACATTCCCCTGGTCACACTGATGGTAAGAGACAGACACATGACCTAAGCTGGCTCACGCAGAATTTCAGACTTTTTGCAGAAGTTCCCACAGAAAAGGAGGTGGGGCTCTCTTTTTTCCTCTGGACCTGAACCTTGTAATTTGAGGCTAGAGTTGTAATCAACTTGTGACTACCACAGAACAACCAGTTTGAGACTGGAACCAACTGAGAGATGGAAGAGAAAAAGTATTGATAATGACATTATTTACACTCTGCAGATATCCCTAGACTTCAAGTGTGCTAAGCCTATCATTTCTCAATTTCCTTACGCCAGTTTGAGTTCTGTTACCTGAGCCCAAATGGTCCTGACTGCCAGAAATGGGAAACCACTGGAGGATTTACACACAGGGTATGTGACAAGACCTTCTTTCTGGTTTTGGAGAATAGAATGGAGGGGCAAGTATAAAAGCAGGGAACCACAAGGACTGCAAGAGTCCCACAAGAGGTGAGGGCATTAGAGGGCATCTCTGAGACTAAACATTTCCTGAGCACTTGCTATGTGATAGGAACTGAGCTAAGCACTTTTCTTTGTATGAATAATATAACCCCAGTACATGGGTAGTATTATCAATGCTATTTCTGTTATAGGCTGAACTTTCCCCTCCTTCCCAATGCATATGCTATAGTCTTAACCTTCAGTGGCTCAGAATGTGATCTCATTTGGAGACTAGAGGGCATTACTTGAACAGGGTAGGCCCTTAATCCAAAATGACTAGTGAGTCCTCATGAGAAGGGGAAATTTGGACATAAACGTATACACAAGGACAATACCACATGAAGAGGAAGGTGGAGATGGGGTGATGTAGCACAAGCTGAGGAACGCCAGCAATGCCAGCCAACACCAGAAGCTAGAAGAAGCCCTAGATTAAGTCTTCTTCATAGTGCTCAAAAAGAACCAATCCTGCCCACAACCTGAGTCAGATTTCCACCCTCCAGAACTCGGAGACAATCAATTTCTATTGTGTAAGGCAACCAGTGTGTGGTACTTTGTTATGGCAGCTCTAACAAACTAATATTGTGAAGACACGGAGGCCCAGGACAGTGTGGTCACCTGTGCCAGATTCCCCAGGTGGCAATGGGAGACTGTGTTCCAAGCTCCTGTTGTCTCAGCATTGTGGGAGCTGTCCCACCACCACCCTACATGACTCCTGTTCTACACCTGACACCTGCTCCCCGCCCCTCCCCAGTGACCTCCAGCACATGGGCAGGTGAAGAGAATGAATGAGCCCAAATAAGTATGGGCTCCTGGAGGCTGCACTGCAGAAGGACAATCCTGAACAGTGCTCTGAACAGAAGAAAACACTGGGGAGGAGGGTGGAGGCGGATCAAAATCACCTCCCTATCCCAGATGGATGGCACGAAGTGATCCAGTCTCTCCCACAGCAGACTAGAGAACAGAGCTGGCCCCAGATGGGCGATGCAGGGGGAGGTAGCCCACTGCCAGGAGTCATCCAGAAGACACTTCTGGATGCCGGATCAGGAATCTGAGACCCACTACTCCAAGCTGGTCAAATGACATTCCTCCAGCTTCGCTGTACCCACACATGGAGGAGGTGTGGGTACTTTGTCCAAACTTGCTCTTGCCATCCTCAGCAAGTCTCTGTGAAGCATCCCGCACTAGCCTAAGGCAGGGGGCACATGAGGCTGACAGAGGCCTAAGGCCACTGTGACAAGCTAGGAAGGACACAGCCTGCCAGCTCCCTACAGCGCTGATTCCTCCTCCTACGGAACACTTCTTCTAACAGATCAGTGTTTCTGGACCAAGGCTGCAGTGGGCAGGATTAAAATCCAAGTAGAATTAAAAACCAATTAGCACTTATTTCGGGAAAACCAGTAAGCATGGATCACGCAGCAGGGGAGTGGGGGATTCTCTGTGTCTAGACCAAATGGTGCTGGTAGTGGGGGTGGAACCTGAAGCCAGCACACACTTGGGCCATGCAAAAAAAAAAAGATGTTAAATCAGTTTGCTGCTTCTATGTATATATTTCCTCAAAGTGCCCATGACACATAAAAAGCAGAATGTAGCTGGTGCTTTAGAGATGGCCAGGAAGCACAATGCCCAGACATGAACTTTGGAGAGAAAGGGCCTATTACAGAAGGACTGAAGTGGCATTTGATGACACTCAACAAACTGGATGACATGGACATCAGAATACAATTAATTCAGAGACACAAAAATTGTAGCTCACACCTGTAATCCCAGCACTCCTGGGGCTGAAGCAGGAGGATTATCTTGAGTTTGAGGCCAGCCTGAGCTACACAGTGAGTTCAAGACCAGCCTAAACTACACAGCAAGACCCTGCCTCTCAAAAGATAAAAACAGACAGACAGACAGAGAAGGGGGTAGAAGACAGTCCACTGTTCTTTTTCTCAAGATTTCATAACAAAGACTATGAAAACATGAATCTAAGTGTTTAAAACAAAAGTCATTAGAAATCTAAGAAGAATTGACAAAATCATACCATTAATCTGCAAAGCTGACCAAAAATAAGGCTAGAGGGAGTTTGTGTAACATATACTAGTAACTAGGTTTTAAAAGTTTAGATAAAAGCTGTTTGTCAGAAAACAGGTAAGATTCATTTTTATAAAATGTCCATGCAATATTCATAAAAACTGATCCCATATTCAAATTTTTTCTCAAATTCCCCAAAGAAAATTTTTCTTATGATAACACTCACTCTAACGCATTTAAATGTAAAATGAGCCACTTTGGAAGAGGATAAAGATAATCCAAAGGCTCTCAGTGTTGTTCCACGTCACAACTACCTAGAGAGTTTAACATAGGCAGATGCATAAGCCTCAGCCCCAGAGAGTATTCTTTCATTTAATGGTATTTTTCAAGGTCCCTCAAGTCTATTGGATGATAATAAGGCATCATTATTAATTTTTTTTAGCTATGATAATGGTATTGTGGTTATGCCTTTATTTTTTTAATGTTGAAAACTAGTATATGTTTGCAATACATAATAAATACACTCTTCATGGGGAGATGGCACATACACGTATCGCATTGTAATCTTTATTTCCTTCTCCTCTTCCTCTTGTGATTATGCTTTTAAAGAGAGCCAGTCTCCATTCAGAACTATGTACTGAAATATTTATGAGCTAGAAGATAAGATATATGGTACCTGAATCAAAAATATAATGGCGCAGGGAGCAAAATCAGAACATAAACAAGATTGGTCATAATTGGATAATATATACTCTATTTCTGTATTTGTAAATATTCATAATAAAAATTAAAATGTTCTTAAAAATTAACAATTTAGATAGTTTCCCAGTAGCCAGGGCTATATATGTGAAATCTGTAAATTTGGGAAGACTGTTGGGTATGCCTTAAAGATGAAATCAAAAGTCAAAACTGTAGCCAAGGGTAGTAGTAGTAGCAGCACTTGCCTATAATCCCAGCACTCAGGAGGCTGAGGCAGGAAGAATCCCACAAGTTTGAGGCCAGCCTGAACTACATAGGGAGACCCTGTCTCACAAAACCAAAAAATTAATTAATTAAAATTAAAATTAAAAAGAGCTGGAAATGTAGCCCAGTGCAAAGGCCACCCCAGTACTGAAAAATTTTTTTTGAAAATTCCCAACCAGCCCTCTGGAATGGCAAAGTGAAGCATTCAGAAAATGCATTCCTCCAAAAAATCAACAATAAAATTGGACAAGATTGTCAAACACAGCCATTTGAAATCAACCAAAAGCAGCTACCAACTTGAAAAGCATGTGTTCAAGAAAAACAGCTGAACTTCAAGTAAGAACAGCGGGAATACATGCTGTTTAACTGGGAGTTGTTAGCTTCACATGCATTAGGCTCCATTAGTTTGACGAAACCATTGTAAGCCATGAAAACCCTGCTGCTGGCTGGAGGGGATGGACTTGACTTGGAGCAGAACAAGAAAAACCCTACACTGCTCCATGTTGTTGGAACAGCAGCAGTCTGAGTGGCAAACACATGGGGAAGACCAATATCACAGTTGGACTGTGGTTACAAACTTGCTGAAAGGAGCAACAGACTTGCAGGCTACCCAGAAGTTTAACAGGAAGATCTAGAGCAGTGATGGCAAACCTTTTGGAGACCAAGTGCCCAAACTGCAACTCAAAACCTACTTATTTATTGCAAAGTACCAACACTACCCCTACGAGTGCTGTTATCCAATACTCTGCTGCTGGGTTGAAGCTGGGGCAACCTGGCTTGGGTGCCGACAGAGAGGGCTCCACATGCTCACTGTGGTACACCTGCCATAGGTTTGCCGGCACAGATCTAGGGAATGAAATGCAGTACTGGGCCTTGGAAAGCTTCCACATATCCCTGCTGTGGAAGAACATATGTATATATAAGGTTGCACACAAGCTCTAGAGAGACTACAGAGGACCCTAGCCACCAATTCATCCATGGCCTTAAACATGAAACTTTGAGAGTGCACAAGAGAGACACCAGACGGCCAGGCAGAAAGTAATAGTTGGGCAGACACATAACTGCTTAAACTTTGAAAATATTCCCCAGTCCACACACTGATCAAAAGATGGAAGTCTTATTGGTTTAAGGTGTTTCAACCCTGATCAAGCATTAACTGACCACTAAGTCATGCTGACCCAAGGGCAAGCCCCTAATAAAGTTAAGACAGGAATTTAAAAAGGGGAGAAGCCTCAGTTTCCAAACCTCAGGTAGACAAACTCCAAAGAATTGGCCCAGGAAAGTCATTAAACAAATAAAACTAAACTAGAAAAACAGCCACAATGACAATGGCCTGGAGAGGGAGTGCTCAGAATCTAGAGCTGCTACATAATCGAAAACATCCATATTTCAACAAAAATTGTAAGACATATAAAGAAATACTCATATGATCCTTATTCAGGAAAAGAAGCAGTTAATAGAATTTGTCTTTGAGAATGTACAGAAATTAGACTTAGCAGACAAAGACTTCAAGAAGCTTTTACAAGTATGTTCAAAGACTAAGGAAAATCATGTTTAAGGAATTGAATACAGAGACAATAAATAGAAATTAGGCTGAGAGAATATTACAGTAACTGAAATGAAAAATTCACTGAAGGGCTCAACAGATTTGAGTTGACAGAAGAAAGAACCAGTGGGCTTAATGATGGATCAACAGAACAATATGAAAGAGAAAAAAAAAAGAAGATTAAAAAAAAAATAACAGACCCTCAGAGACACAAGAGATATCACTAAGGGCAACACAGACATGACGGGAAATGCAAAAGGAGAGGAGAAAGAGAAAGTCAGAAAAAAATGTATCTGAACAGCCAAAAACATCCCAAATTTGATGAAAATCATTATTTTACATATCCAGGAAGTCCAACAAATTTCCACAAATGGTGAGCAAAACAGAAATCCACACCTAGACACAACACACTCAAACTGGTGAAACACAAAGACAAAAAATTTTTAAATAATGAGAGCAAAACAGCTCACCAGGGAGCATCAATATAATCAACATTTCATTTTCACCAGAAACAGAGGCCAGGAGGCATCAGGATAGCATATTCAAAATAATGAAGAGAGCTGGATGCGGTGGTGCTCAGTGGTAGGGTGCTTGCCTAGAGTGCACAAGACTCTGGGTTCTACTCCCAGCACCGCAAAAACAAAAAAAAATAAGGAAGGAGTCAAGATCTCTGTCAAACAAAAATTCTATATCTGACAAAACCATCCTTCAAAAAAAAAAGAAAGCAAAATAAAAGCATTCCAAGGTTTGATCTTCAAGAAATACTATACAACTCCTTTAGGCTAAAAGGAAAATACAGCATATGATAACTCTAATTGACAAAAAGAGATAAAGAGCAACAGAAAAGGTACATACATAGGCAATTATAAAGGACTACATAAATATGTTTTTTCTTTGATCTAAAAGATGTAAGAATTTACAAAATAATTATAAAACTGTACAGAGGGGCTTGTAATATATGAAAATATATATGACAATCATAACACAAAAGAAGGAAGAAGAAATGGAACTATAGTAGAACAAAATGTTTATACTTAACTGAATTAAGTTTTAGTATTAATCAGAAATAAACTTTTACAAATTAAGATGCATGGTGCAATCACTAAAAAGCCATAAGAAAGTAATAAGAAACAGTCTTTTAAAATCCACCAAAGGAATAAAAATAGAACATTAGAAGATAGCCACTCATCAGAAAGAAGGCAGGAAAGAACAGGGAAGGGAGGGAGAGACAGGAAACAAATCAAAAACTAACATGTTAACAGAAACACACCAACAATTATGTCAAATGTGAATGGATGAAATGCATCCTTTTAAAGCATACAAGTGAGTTGTTTTTAGTATGTTCACAAAACTGCACAAATGTCACTATAACTTAAGCTTAGATAATTTTTATGACTGCAAAACTGAACTCTGGACCCTTAGCAATCACTTTCCACTCCTTCCTCACAGCATCCCCAGTTCCAGGCAAACACTAATCCACTTTCTGACTCCACAGATTTGCTTACTGTGAACATTTCATATAAATGGAGTCATACAATATGTGGTCTTTTGTGTCTGGTTTCTTTCATGTGTTTTCAAGGTTTATGCATCTTATGATATAAATTGGTGCTTCATTCCTTCCATTGTGTATACATTATCATCAGGTAGACACTGAGCTGCTTTCATTTTGGGGGTACTATGAATAATGCTGCTATGAATTATTTGTGTACAAGTTGTGTGGACATATGTTAGTATTTCTCTCAGCTATATACCTAAGATAGAACTGCTGCATCATATGGTAACTTTATGTGGAACTCTTTGAGGAGCTGTTTTCCCATCATCCATGTAAGAAAGTTCTAATTTCTTCACATTCTTGACAAACATCTGTTATTGCCAACCTTTTTAAATTACAGACATCCTACTTGTTGTGAAATGGAATCTTGCAGTTTTGATTAGTATTATCCTAATGACTACCAATGTTGAGCATATTTTCATGTGCTTATAGGCTATTTGAATATATTTTCTGAGAAATATCCATTCAAATCTTTTGTCTATTTCTAAATTGGGGTGTTTTTTTTCTTAAATTCTTCTATTGGTACATTTTAGGTATACAACACATTTACATTTCTCATTGGGAACTTGTACCTTTACATAATGCATCGTGGTTCTTATTTTTTCCTCATTCCTAGTCCTCTCTTCATCCCCCCCCCTTCCCTATTTACAAAGATTTTATTTCCATTTTTTCCATTTCTCATCATTTTTCCTTTCCCTTTTTTCCTTTCCCCTGCCCCTCCCACTACCCCTACCCCTTTGGACCTTTT
>NW_004624794.1:11464754-11502584 GCF_000247695.1 Heterocephalus glaber | reverse complement strand
GTTCCATCTCATTTCCCTTTGGGGTTGCTGTAGGTGATCTGGAAGTCTGGCTTTGAGACTTATTTACGTGTCTTCTCATTTCGACAGGGGGGAGGGGTGCTGTTGGCGCCCACGCAGCTCACCGCCTCTGAACTGGGAGAGGTGGGACAGGGGCCGGGAGGGGCGGGACAGATGGTAGCCAGAAAGTCCCTTCCTCTGGGCCGAGAGCAGGGGGGCTGGATGGTGGCCCAGAAGCTCCTTTCTCTGGACGGCAGCTCAGAAGCCCCTACCTCTGGGCTGGGAGCAGCAGGACAGATGGTGGCCTGGAAGCCCCTTCCTCTGGGCCGGGAGCGGCGGGACAGACCTGGGTTGTTTTTATATTGTCAACTGAAGAGTTCTTTGCATATTCTATATAGTACACAAGTCTCTTATGAGACATAAAATTTGTAAATACCTTCTCCTATTCTATGAGTTGTCTTTTTACATTCTTGATGGTGTCCCCTGAATTTACAGAAGCTTTTGTTTTTTGGCACAGTCCTGAAGTCTGAACCCAGGACCTCTGCACTGAGCTACATCCCTAACACTATTATTATTATTATTATTATTATTATTATTATTATTATTATTATTTTGAGACAGGATCTCAATAAGTTGCCTCAGCAGGATTCTAACTTGTGATCCTCCTGCCTCAGACTCCCAGAGTGTTGGGATTATAGGCCTTCACCACCAGGGTTGGCTATAGAAGTTTTTAAATGTGATAAAGTCCAACATAACGTTTCTATCCCTTTTATTGTTGTATTTTTGTTGTCATATCTTTAAAAAATTGTCAAATTCAATGTTATAAAACTATACGCGTCTATGTTTTCTACTAAAAGTTTTATACTTTTAATTCTGACATTTAGGTCTATGATCTACTTTGAGTTAGTTTTGTATATGGTGTGAGGTAAGGGCCCAATATCATTCTTCTGCATGTAGGGAGCCATCTGTCTCATCTGTAGTATTTTACAACTTCAAGTGAGACCGAGTTTATTTAAAAATAAAAAGAATTATTTTAAAGAACTGAAATAATACAAAGTATTTTATCTCATTATTATGGAATTAAAGATCAACAGAATGAAATGTAGTAAATCTCCAACATTTGGATTAAACATGATCTTTTTTGAGACAGGATCCTGCTATGTTACCCAAGCTATTCTCAACCTTATGGACTCAAGTCATCCTTTCAACTCAGCCTCCTCTGTAGCTGGGACTACAGGCATACGCTACCATGTCTAACAAGTAAGACATTCATGAGACAAAGAAGAAAGCACTAGAGAAATTAGAAAGTATTTTGAATGGAGTGAAGATAAAAACCATGTAACATTTATGGAACATAGCTAAAGCAAGATTAAGTAGTTTTTATAGCTTTAAATGCCTACATTAGAAAAAAAAGATTTCAAATCAATAACAAGATTGGTTTAACATTTGTAAATCAATAATACATAAAAACAAAAAGTATATGGTAATCTCAATATATACACCAAAAGTATTTCACAAAACTCAATACCCACTCATTAACAACAAATATATTTGCTGGGCATGGTGGTGCATGCCTGTAATCCCAGCACTTGGGAGGCTGAATGAAGCAAGAGCATCACCATGTGTTTGAGGCCAGCCTGGACTACACAGTGAGTTCAAGGCCAGCCTGAACTACTTAGTGAGCCCTGGTCTCAAACACACACACATACAAATATACACACATATACAAGCTACAAACAGAAGGAAATTTGTTTAATCCGTTAGAGTGCACATTTTAAAAATTTTCTACAGTTAACATGATAGTTAATGAGGAATGACTACATACTTTCCCTCTTAGAGAACAAGGGAAGGATGTTCACTTTCACCATTCCCACTCAGCATTGTATTACAGTTTGTCATCAATTCAATAAGGGAGAAAAACTGTTTTTAAATTAAAAGCAGTCAAATTGAAAAGTAAAACCATCTGTACTGGCAGATACTATGGCCCTGTACACAGAAAATTTTAAGAAATACACACATGCACACAAATACACACATGCACACAAATACACATAGACTATTAGAACTATAAATGACTTCTATAGATTAGAGAACACAGGATCAATATACAAAAATCAATCATATTTCTATACACTAGCAATTACAAAAAAATCTATAACATTCAGAAGAATAAAATACATAGGAATACATTTAACAAAAGTAGTATAAGATTTGTACACTGAAAGGTGTGAAATAAACCTGCTGTGAGAACTTAAAAGAAAATCTAAACAAATGTGAAGCATCCCTGTTCCCAGACTGAAAACCAAATGTTAACATGGCAACTCTGACCAAACTGATACATAAATTAAACATAAAGCCTATCAAATTCCAACAGGTTTTTGTGCAGATACTGATGACATGATCCAAAAAGTTATCAGTAAATGCAAAGGAACCATAAAGGCTAGAACAATTTTGAAAAAGGAGAACTGAGGTCTTATACTTCCCGATTTTACAACTAATTACAAAGCTACAGTAATGACGACTGTGGTAGTGGCAACAGGACAGGCATTTAGATGAAGAAATCAGAACAGAGAGTCTAGAAATAAACCCTTTGGCTAATGGCCAAGAGATTTTCAATGAAAGTGCTAACATAATTTAATGGAGGAAAATGATATTATTTCAAGAAATGGTGCTCAAACAACAGGATATTACATTTAAAAAGATAAATTTAGACCCTCACACTTCATACAATACACAAAAATGGTCTCAAAATGAACTGTACCTCTAAAGGTAAGAGCTAAAAGTATGCAACTTCTAGAAGACAGAAAATGTTTATGACAATGTGTTAGCCAAAGTGTTCAATATGACACTAAAAGTACAGAACAAATTGATGAACTAAATTTCCAAAATTTAAGAAGATTTATGCTTCAAAAGACATAAGAAAATAAAAATATTTTCTCAGAGAAAATATATGCAAATTATATATTTGATTAGTATCCAGAAACACCTATAATCTTACAACTCAATAAGACAGGATTAATAAATGTGCAAATGGTTTGCACAGGCATTTCATCAAAGAAGATACACAAATGGCCAATAAATACATAAAAAGATGATCAGTATCGTTAGTCATCAAAGAATGCAAAGCAAAACTACAGTGAGATACCACTGCACACCCACAAGGAGGTCTGTAATAACAAATGCTGGTGAGGATACAGAAGCACAAGGACCCTCGATTCACTGCTGATAGGATTGCAAAACGGGGGGGGGTAAGGGGGGTTATGAGAAAACAAAGCAGTCTGGCAATTTCTTTAAAAAGTTAAACACAGACAACGGACATGGTGACACACACCTTTAATTCCAGCATTCTGGGAGGCTAAGGCAAGAAGATCAAAAGTTTGAGCCCAGCCTGGGCAACTCAGTGATGACGTGAGACCCCTTCTCAAAATTGAAAATAAAAAAAGGTCTGGGGATATATAGCTCAGTACAAAGCTCCTGGATTCAATTCCCAGTCACCCAACCCCACTTTAAAAAGCTAATCATACAGTTATCAAATGATCCAGCAATTTCACTCATGGGTATAAATGAAAATATAAAGCCAGGTGTCATGGCCCATGCCTGTAATCCCAGCATGCTGGAGGCTTAGGCAAAAGGATCAAAGTAAGTTCAAGGCCAGCCTGAACTACATAGCAAGACTCTGTCTCAAAAATAAAATGAATGAAAATATACATCCACACAATGGCTTGTCTATGAATGTTCATAACAGCATTACTCACACTAGCAACAAACTGGAAACAATCCAAATATATCTATCAACTGATGAATGAATAAGTAAAATGTAGTAAACCCATACAATAGAATATTATTCAACAATAAATAGGAATGAATTATTAATACATACTGTAACATGAAAGAACCTCAAAAACACACTCAATGACAGAAGCCCGGGGCAAAAAACACTAAATATTTTATGACTTCACCTATTTGAAATATTCAGGAAAAGTGAATCTATAAAGACAAAAGCAGCAAAGTAGTGGCCTAGGCTGGGTATGAAAGCAAACAGGTACAAGATGGCTTTCTGGAGTGATGGTAATATTCTAAAACTAGATTGTGCTGACAGTTGTACCACTTTACAAATTTACCAAAAATCATCAAATTGCATGCATAATGTATGTGTCACCACGCATAGGTGGTGGCGGTGGTAGTGGTGGTCATACTACTGCAATTCCTATAACCTACCTTTGGATCTCTTGTTCCAAAAGCAATTGCCAAATGTTTAAAGCCAACACTCTTAAGGCTATGGAAACTTTCACTAGATCCTAGAGGCCCACGAAAACTTTCACTAGATCCAAAAGCATGAACTTTATTTTGTTTTTTTTTTGTGTGTGTGTGGGTTATTCATTGGCACCACTGGGGATCAAACCCAGGACCTTTGCACTGAACCACATCCCCAGGCCTTCTTTATTTTTTTATTTTGAAGCAAGATCTTGCTAAGTTTCTCAGGCTGCGCTCAAACTTGCAAGCCTCCTGTCTCAGCCTCCCAGGGATTATAAGCATGTATCACCATGTCCAGCTGCATGAATGGCTTTTGTGTGTGTGTGTGTGTGTGTGTGTGTGTGTGGTAATGGGGATCGAACTTGGGACCTTGTGCTTGGGAGGCAGGTGGCGGAACCACTGAGCTAAATCCCCGGCCCCAACTTTTTTTTTTTGGTACCTGGGATCAAACTTGGGACCTTGTGCATTTGAGGCAGGCAGCGGAACCACTGAGCTAAATCTCCGGCCCTTGCATGAATGGTTTTAAGGGAAGTAATATTCTGATCCTCAATTTTCACAATTTTCCCTTCCTAAAATTGGTGTGAATGTGAACCAGCCTGCCTCCTCAATGGCCCATCCCCCTTGCAGTAACAACTTTCCACATCTTCCCCAGGACTCCAAGCCACAGAAGACATCAACATCAGTTCTAGGGAAGCAGCCTTTAATGAATAATGAAACTCCTTAAGCCTCCAGACCTGCCTGTTTTTCCCTGACTTATATATCTTTTTGTCAAATATGAGATTTGGATTTAAAAACAGGTATTCTGGTCCATGTTAGGATCATGAACAGCCAAAGCAGTACATGTTAGTGGCCCTGACTCCTTTAAAGGGAACGGTTTTCAGGACCACCAAATTTTTCAAAATTCACCAGAAAAAAATTCGCAGGGTGGGCCAGGGATTTGGCTCCGTGGCACTGCGCCTGCCTCACAAATGCAAGGTCCTGAGTTCAACCCCCAGTACCAAAAAACAAAACAAAAACAAAAAGCAAACCAAAAAAAAAATTCACAGGGGAAATTTTATGTGATTTTTTTTTCAGATTCTGTATGCTTTATTTAATGAAGTAGTGAAACTTTTTTTGAGACAGAATATGTTGTCCAGGCTGGTCTAAACTCCTGGGCTCCAATATTCTCCTGCTTCAGCTTCCTGAGTAGCTGGGACTACAGGTGCACATCACTTCACCACACTGTGAAAAACATTTTTATTTAGCCATATCATAAAATATTTATTTCAATTAGTCAATCTTCACCTTAACTCCTCTTATAATAAAATATGTACTATTTTCTTTCTCCCAAGATAAGAAAAATTTTACAGGTACCACACAATTATTTTATATGATAGCCTTACAATGTATAAGGAGGTATGGCTTATCAAAATTCTGTTAGAAGAATATATACAAAATGTTTGAAGATGACCAGTTTACATTGGAATAAGCCTGACTAACCCATGACTTATTCCTAGTGGTTGAGCTGCAGTTACTCACAAGGGGTACAAATCCTGAGGAAAAAGGGCCTTCAGACAATGGCAACATCACACGTGCCTTCGGGTAGAGCCAAGAGGGTGGGTCAGTCAGGCCGCACATCCCTTTCTCTCCCAGATCTCTTAGGGGCCTCAAAAGAAAAGCTGCTACATGAGAGTGTTTGAAAAGGGATTTTCTGGCCCAATGGATCAACTCAAAAGATTCTCTTTCATTCAAGCGAAAGGGCTGTAGCCCTTTTACCTCCAAATAAGTATGAAGGTATACACATACATACACACACACACACACACACATACACACACACACATACACACACGCGTGCGCGTGTGTATGCCAAACATTTACCACACAGTATCTTGGACTACACCAATGATCATCTCTTGAATAATTTCTGCGTTTAGCAAAATTCATCCTCAAAAGCAGCCTTTGTTCTGAACCTGTAGTAACATGTTAACATAAACTATACCTAGTTCTTTTCCAAATTACTTGAGAGGGGTATAAATATATATACTGGTTATACTAATAAAGCTCACCTATTGACCAAATTCCTCCTACAACATAATGAAATACTCTAGGTTTATGTTTAGAGGTTGGTGCACAAGGCTGGGTAACAAGCAGGAAAGATATGATATTTTCCAAAGAGGACCTAGACTCAAAGTCCACTTGCATTCATCAAAGAGAGACTCTGGGCTTTCTCTCTGGATAAGACTGTGGACTGTGCATGATCCACAGACTTTATTAGATGGGATCTCAAATTCTGATATGCACCCCAGCACCCAGGATGTTGTTAAAAACTCAGATACCCAGGTCCTAGGCTCCAAACCAGAATCTTCTGCAATTTGGAACAGAGCCTCTGTATTTTTAACAAGTTTCCAGGCAAGTCTGTTGTTCACTTAAGTCTGTGAACCAGCACTTAGAAAAGTCTAACAAAGTGTTTCCCAAACATCTGATTCATACAAATCATTTGCAGAGAATTCTTTGAACACAGAATTTAGGGCCCACTAAAATAACTATTTTATGTAAGAGACCCAACTCAAATTGACATGGGTGAGGTAGGAAGGGAAAACAATTTTTTGGCTCACATTATTGAAAAATCTGGAGGTTATTTTGGCTTCCAGATACCCAAAGAATTTATCAATCATTTTGATCTCCTTTTCATCTAACCCTCTAGGCAAAGATGGCTCCTAGTAGCATTAAGCTTATCCTGCACAACTTGGCACCTCATTAGAAAGTGAGCACAGCCTAGCCTCTTCCCCATAGATCCAGCAGAAGACCTGTCTTCATTCTGATTGGACTGACATGTTCCTGAGCCCTCCCCTGCACCAATCACTGGAGCAGGAAGGTCATGCTTGCTGCCAGCTGCCTGCTAAGGTATTTCTGCATCCAAACCATAGAAGACAGAGCTCTCCATCCATCATGGTGGGGCTTTTTTTCAGTTTCTGCCTCTTGTTTCTAAAAGTCCTTTCTAGAAAATGTAAACACACATAAAAGTATAAAGAAGAAAATTAAAACAATCTATAATCACCCTACCAACTAAAATTTTTAGACTCTTAGGAGCCAGTAAAATGGTGAGCACCTGTAGTCACCGCTCTGGAGAAGCTGAGGGGGTAAGATCACTTGGGGGCATGAGTCAAGACCTGTCTGGGCAACATAGCAAGACTCTATCTCAAAACAAACAAACAAACAAAAATTTTAGTCTTTATACTCACAACTGTGCACATAAGCATTGATTTCGCGAACAGAACCCAATTCTGTACAACAAAGTATTTCATTGTGGCTGAGTCTTCACAACCCCCCCCAAACTGAAAAAAGAATAAATATTTTAGTCATTTTCATGTTTCTTCAGCCAATACTGCTTGCTTCTCTTTTCTCATGAATTTATTCTTGTCTTTACCAAAGATGCCATTGGGTATTTCCTAAGAACGATATTCTTTCAGTCACAGTGTAATTACCAAAACCAGAGAGTGACAGTTGTACAATACTGTTATCTCATGTACAGCCATTATTCACTTTCAAGGGCAGGACTTTCTGTCTGAATCACTGCCATAGCCTCAGAGCCTAGAATAAGTAGCATCCGACAGAGTAGTCTCAGTAAATGAATGGCCTGCACAGTGGAAGAGCAGGAAAATCCCAAAAGGAAAACCCCCAAAGAATGATGAATGGTTGCTAGGCAGCCCAACTAGCAGAAGATCATCTATTACACCTGTAGCAGCACAGCTCCAGGAGCTAAGCCAGAGAATCCTAACTGTGAACAAGATCCCCAGGTATTCACAGCCTGGCTTAAGAACCACTCTCTGAGGTTAAGGGTGTAGCTCAGGGACAAAGTGCTTGCCTAGCAGGAATGAGGCCTTAGGTTCAATCCCTAGCACAAGGGTAACGGGGTAGATCACTCTGAGGAATGGATACGACCAGACACAAACACATTTCCACAGAAGCTGTTGTACAGATCTGTTCTTCACAAGAAGAAAAACATTACATCCTATGCTATGTATAGAGGGCCCTGCACAAGCCTTCATGGGTCCTAATATCAATCTTGCCATTAGCTCATAATCCTACGGTGTGATCAAGGGCCAGGACTACCCTGAGCCTTGACATTCCTAAATTTCCTGTCACCCTGAGACTCAAACAACAAATACACATTCAATGAATGAGTCCTTACAGCTTGTTATTCTCCCTTCTATGCAGACAAAGAAACCAAAGCTCTGAGGGAAGTTACTCACTCGGCCCAGGTGGCAAAGCCTGTGAGAAACAGAGCTGGGATCAATTTCAAGCTTCTCATCCCCAAGATGTAGCTTCAACTACAGAGCACTACCCAGGTTTAGGAAGGACAAATAAGGAGAATGCTAATGAGTACTTCCCAAGTGCTGACTACATATCTGGCTCAGACTAAGTATTTTACGTAAAATTCTAATGCTCTAATCACCACCTGAAATAGGGATTTTTAGTATCCTCATTTTAAGGAAAACAGAGCCCCTAGGAGATGATGATCCCACAGTTACACTGCTAGCAAGTGGCAGAGCTTTGAATCCAAGCCATCAAGCTCATGTTCTTAACCACAATGTGGTGTTGCTTCATATATAAGACAGAAATGATATTCTAGGCCAGGAAAGAAGAGAATTGGGCCTGTCTGGCTTCCCTGAGTGTCCTTTTATTTTTATTTTTGGTACCAGGGATCAAACTCGGGTCCTTGCGCTTGCGGGGCAGGTGGCCCTGAGTCTCCTTTTAATGAGAGCTGCATGTGTACATAAGAGCAGGTGGAGCGGCCATAAATACTGTCCAGGCACAACTGGACAATAACTGGATGAGAAATAGCCACCTGACCAAAGCTGGGTCAATCACATCCCCATCCTGAGATGCAGACAATCAGTTTCTGTGTCTAGGAACTGGAGACCCCATAAGGCATGGAGCTCTGGAACAGCCAAGCGCCTAGAAAAACCCAGAGAGGGAAGGTAGCAGAGAAATAGAGGCAGAGATTGGAGATTGAGAGAAAATTGCGAGCCCTGGGCCTACTGCTCCTGAAGCTAGGAAACAGGGCCTGTTTCATGTTTCAGGAAACACCTCAAAATTCTTTTAGGATCAAATGACATTGATTTTTGAACTTTCAAGCTAAAAAATCTAGGCTAACCTCTCTAGAGAGGGAGCTAAACCTGGCTCCCTCTCTCAAGCCATCTCCTACCACTCTCTTCTCCCTCCGCGCCCTCCAGTGGCATTATCTTACTTGTACTTTTTAGAACAAGCTCTGCAAGCTCCAGCTTCAGGGTCTTTGCATGAACTAGTCTCTCTGGAATGCTCTTTTCCTAAGGCTCCTTATCCTCACATCTTCACCTAAACACCACCTCTTCAGGGTTCTGCCCTGATCACCTATGCTAAACAGCACCTCAATCGACACTTCCCCTGACCCATCTTCTTCACAGCACATCTCACTACTCCACATGACATTATGTTTGTTTAGCGTCCACCTCCCTTCTAGAATGTCAGCTCCAAGGGCACAGGGACCATGTCTGTCCTGAACCCTGCTGCAGACCTGGCGCTAAGGTGTCATGCTGCAGGTAGGTGCTCAGGAACTATCTGAGGGATGATAACAGCCCACACATCTCCTGGGACCTTTATCCCTGCTCTGTGTTTACTATGTGCTAACCACTCTTCTAAGGACCTCACACTGGTCGATTAATCTTCACAAAAACCTAGGGTAAGTGCTATTATTACCCCATGTGACAGAAGATGAAACTGAGGAAGAGAGAGATTTAGTTATTTGCCCCAGTCCACCCTGCCAGAAAGAAGAGCTCAGATATGATGAAGCCATGAGTTTGGCTTCTGGCTTTATGACATCTAGGTGAGCAACCAGTGTCACCAAAGGAGCAGCAGCTCCAAGGCTGCTCTTACAGGCCTTGGCTCACTGTGTCACCTCCTTGACAAGCCCTTTTTTCCTTCCATATTAATAGCCTAGAACCCTGCCCATTGCTGCTTATACTCAAGCTGTCATGTTTGATGCCACCTTCTTCCCTGTGTGGCCCAGCCATGGGGACAGATGTCCTTCATGACACTGCCACTGCCTGGGTGGTCACCATGAATCCCTTAAGGAGACTCAAACACTCTGATGCCGGGTTAACCAGGTCTCCATGGAGGGGCCCCTGAAGGCTAAAGCATCTGAGACATCCATTCCTGCCAGCACCCCCCACTGGCATTTAATGCGGTCAGGAAGTTCTGGCCAGGACAAAGGGGCAGAGTACAGGCTGAAACACAAAGTCACAGCACAGGAACAATAAAAATGACAGTTCCTTGTAGATAAAAGGAAGATCTGTCAAAAAACTGCAGGAAGGCTGTTAAAAATACATTGCAAATAAGGAGTATGGTATTAAATAAATTCACAATATTCCAAACCAGGCTCTGCCTCAACCAAGTTGGGAGATGTCCAGCAAGCACCACCACCTCTTTGTGCTTCGGTGCCCCCACCATGAATGCAAACATTAGCAAATTTGCTTCACTGAGTTGGGGCAGAAGACTGAAAGGGAAACATTAAAAAAGAGACCAGGGCCTGGCTCATATTAAGCTTTTCAAATTAATAGAAAAGGATGGATTTTTTTCAGTCAACTGTAGTACAGGAACAATTGATTATTGGTGGATTAGATCTTTATCTTAACTTAATGCCAACTGGATATAAAAAAAAAAATGAAGCCAATGAAGGAAAAAAAAAAGAAGAAGAAGAAGAAGCCATATAACTGGGGTGTGTCTCAATGGTGGAGCACTTCTCTAGTGTGTATGAGGCCCTGCATTCAATCTTCAGCACCACAAACACACACACACACACACACACACACACACACAAAAGGGAAAAAAATGAGAAGGAAAAGAAAAAGCCATAAACTATAAACATATTGCCAAAAAGAAAACATAGCATTTTCTCATCCTAAGTTAAAGACCAATGGATAGTTAAAAGTAAAACATAAACCATAAAGGAAAAATAGTTCTAACAACATAAAAATTTAAAGCCTCCATCATTTAATAACATAAAAAAAAAAAGATAAAAACAACCAACCAGGAATATAACATTCAACAAAATGATTCATATCTTCAATATGTAAAGATCTATAAGTCAATAAGAAATAAAAATATTCTATCAGAAAAGCAGGTAATTACTAAATGAATGTATATGATTAATAAACATAAAAAATACAATAAACCTTACCAGAAATGAAATAAATGAAAATTTTTCAGAGTTCTTTTTTAGTCACCAAAGTAGTAAAGATTAAGAAGCATTCTGAGCCCATTGTTGGTTAGGATCTAGGAAAATGTGGACTCCCTTCAGGCTAACTGGACTCAATACTAATAGAAACTTTCTAGAATACAAGTCAGTAATAAATCTCACAAATCTTTAAAATTTCTCATATAAAACAGGCGTGGTGGGATATGTCTGTAATCCCAACACTCTGGAGGCTGAGGCAGGAGAGCTACAAGTTTGAGGGCAGCTTAGATTACATAGTGAGTTCCAGGCCAGCCTGAACTACATGGTGAGACCCTGTCTTAAAAAACAAATAATCAGGGCTGGGGATTTAGCTCAGTGGTTTCACCGCCTGCTGCGCAAGCGCAAGGACTCGAGTTTGATCCCCGGTACCAAAAAAAAAAAAAAAAAAAATCAGGGCCAGGGATGTAGCTCAGTGGTTCTGCCGCCTGTCTCAAAAGCACAAGGTCCCAAGTTCGATCCCTGGTACCGAAAAAAAAACACCGAAAAAACAAAAAACAAACAAACAAAATTTGTTATATACTGTTATTATCCTAAGGAAAATCAAAGATGCAGCTGGGCATGACGACACATGCCTATAATCCCAGTACTCAGAAGGCTGAGGCAGGAAGATTGCCGAGAGTTTGAGGCCAGCCTAGGCTACATAGCAAGACCCTGTTTAAAAAAATTTTAAAAAACAAAAGAAAAATCCAAGATGCAAACAAAGGCTTGTCGTTTTGTTTTATTGCTTTTTTTGGGGGGGGGGTGACACTCGGGATTGAACCCAGTGCTTCTGCACTGAACTATATCCTTAGCCCTTTATTTTTTATTTTTAAGAGAAGATTTCGCTAAATCAGCGCTAAACTGCCCAGCCTGGGTTCAAACTTGCAATCCTTCCGCCTTAGTCTCCCAGAGTGCTGGGATTACACAGGCATGAGACACCACACCCAGCAACAAAGGCTTTTGTGTATGATACTGAGTTAAAATAATGAAAGGTGGAAACAACCAGTACACCCAACAATAAGGCATCAATAGGATGGTACACCTTGCAGACATTAAAATCAACGCCATGGACCTTGACCCACTGCCATAGAGAACCTCCAAAGCAGTCTATTAAAAGAAACTACAATCTACAGAACTAGAGAGCACACTGGTAAAACAAACAGCTATACACACGTACATGTAATAAAAATAGTTAACACACGAGTACTTACCAGTTGTCAGGCACTACTCTTTTACATACATTATTACAGTTAAGTCCTTACGGGCCTATGAGGTGGAGATTATCACTGTCATTTTACAAACAGGGAAATGGAGGCACAGAGACAGTAGCCAAGTTCACAGTCAGTACACAGCAAAACGAGGATTTGATTGCAGCGACTCTGGCTCTTAAACACAATCCAGTGCACATACAAAGACCTGCAAGGGGGCCAGGGATTTAGCTCAGTGGTTCCACTGTCTGCCTCATAAGTGCAAGATCCTGAGTTTGATCCCCGGTACCAAAAAAAAAAACAACCTGCAAGGGTATACTTAACATCCCTCTGGGCAGGAAATGGGGGGAAGGCCAGCCACAGGATCATGGTGAAGAAAAGACTTCCATGCTTTACATACTACTCAACTGTTTACAAGCAGCCTGTGGCTTCTGTACATTTTAAATAAAGATAATATAAAAATATAAAAATCCTTGCTAGCCTTTCCCAGCTCACATTGGTAGGAACAAACATTGGTCATTGGGGTGATTATTCTCTTAGGACTGCTATTTGGGCTGTACATACTCAATTGCTTACTAAGCTCTGTCTCTTCCAGACTCAGAGCTATTTGTCTCCTGAAAAGAACGATACCTGATGTCTATGGAGAGCCTTTGGACAGACCCTCTGGGGAGTGTCCCTAACTGCTGACTATTACACCCCACCTGTTCCACCAGGAAGAATCTAGAGAGCAGTTATTGCCCATTTTCCCTTAACAGCATTTAGGGACACCTCCTCAGAGGAGGGAATTTGTAGTAGGCAGGGCAGGCTAGGTACAAGCTAGGCCCAAGATGGAGTTGGGATGATCCAGGGGAGGTCAAGATAAGACAAAGCCTGAGACAAAGGGCTGACAAGAACTAGGACCCAAGATGGAGACACAATGGCCAGGGCTGAATTTCTATATGCTCATCTCTAGCTGGACTGTTTGTAACCTCATAGGTTGACCTCAGCCTGATGCAGAGTGCTCTGAGATGTGGTCATTTTCTTGTATAAAAACCCCTAGACAAAGTTCCCATAGCAACCCATCTTCGAGCCCTCTCCTCCTTTCAGGAGCTTTCCTCTAATAAACTTTCCTCCTACTTGCCAAAAAAAAAAAGAAATCCTTGCTGTGAAGCCTAAATGTAAGCAGATGCAGGAATGGGAGTTTTCAGTACCCGCAAGGGATGAACAGTGCACAGAGAGAAGCAGTACCAAACTTGATACAATTTTTTAAAGGACCCACATATCACACAGGACATACAGTCTATGGGAAGTGAGTTCCCTTTATTTGCTGAGCACTGAAGAAAGTGATAAGGAGGATTTGATGGGTGAGAAGACTTTTGGCCCATCAGTTAAGCAGGCTCAGAAGCTCAAAGTCAGGGCCCTGTACCTCATCTGTTCCACGTGTAAAGTTACGTACATGTCAGCAATAGAAAAGTCCCTGTTTTCTGCCCTGTAATAAATACTGTAATAAAAGGTGGGTCAGGATCTAGGTCAGTGGGGATGGTGGAAAGGCCACAAATGTAGAGTATTAAATATGTTTCAGGGACATAAGTAGAATATGGACATCTAGCTCCTCCTGCACAGGCTGCGTCAATATCATGCATTAACAGCTGTGGTTGGAAGGAGGGAGAAAAGGGGAACAAGGTCAGACTGTAAATTGGGCCAACGAAGTTCCAACCCCAGCCTTGACTAGCTGCTTGATGATAATCAAAGGCTTCACCTCTCTGGGCCTCAGTTTTCTCAGCTGCAAAATGTGAAATAAGAGTCTACCATAATGTGTGTTGGGTAGAAAACATAAACAGGTCAGCTCATGTAAAAAGGGACTAGGGTTGTTATTACAACCACAAAACCTGCAGACCAAAGCCTCAGCACTGTAAAAAATCCTTCACCTTGTTTACCACCCACCCTCATCAATCCCTTGGCCAGTTCTGTTGGGCCAAACACTTCTGCCCAGCACCAGTGCCACCACTCTGACCAAACACTGTACCTCCTTCCTCAGCCAGACCAGGCTGCCTCCCCCAGCACCCTACTTTCACCTCTTCAACCTATGCCTCTCTCAGTGACCAGAGGGAAGGAGAAAGATGACACAGAACCAACTTCACACTGCCAGGCTCTCCCCTTGCCCACCCTTCAGCGGCATGCCCCGAGGCGCCCATGCACTGGCTACTTTGCTGTTCCTGGAAACACCAAGCTCATTCCTGCCTCAGGACCTTGTACTTGCTGTTCCTTCTGCCAAGAAAGCTCTTCCCCAGGTCTCTCACAAGGCCAGCACCTTTGCAGCATTCCAGGTTCAACTGACATGTCACCACCCGAGAAAAGCTCTCCCTCAATCATCCCAGTTAGCCAGTCTCCCACAGCCTCTTCCACCTGCCAGGTGTGTCTCTCTCACCACTCTGCTTTAATGACTTCACCCCCCTCCAAAATTATCTTATTAACTTGTTTACGTCTTTCTTGTCTGTGTCCTTCAACCTGAACATAAATTCCAGGACAGGTCTTCTCAGGCTCTGTCCCCAGTCCCTGAAACATATGTAATACTCTATAAATGCTGAATGAGTAAGTCAGCAATTGAATGAATTAATGAATTGCACATCATCGCACATCAAATATTCTCCCAGAGGGAATAAATGTGTTGTAATCTCCAGAAGCCAAGAGGCCCTTAGATATAGGGCAATATAACGTGCAACTGATCCCAAAGCATCCAAATGATTTCAAGCGCGCTATTGCTCTCAAGAATTTATGAGCCAGACAACAGTGGCTGGGGTCAGAGCTTGCCCCGGGCCAGGCTGCTAGAAGGACTAGCCTTTACAACAGAGCAGAGCCCTTCATTGTTCTTTTGTCTATGAATGGAGGGTCAGATCAGAAGAAATCCAAATGCTCAAAAGCCTCTTGCCCCAAGCATAAAGAACTAATCCTCTGGCACAGAGCAGGAACTCTGCAAAGACTGTAGAGTCTGAAAATACATGGCCGAGGAAAGAGCGAAAGTGAGAAAAAGCAAATGTCAACAGCCTAAAGTCATCTCTCCCTAGTTACACTGGGGACAAAAATCCACAGGCCCCACTCGGGTAAAGGCAAGGCTTGAAGCAGCCATTCTAACACAGTGAGACAGCTGGGGGCAGTTCACCTCTTTCCTCCCCAGGCCAGGACAGGTGAGCAGTAGCAGAAACTAGTAAATACAGAATGAATGAACTCAAAACCAAAGACAGGAAAAATATCAGCAGATTAGGAATCAGCAGTCCAATCCTTCAATACTCATTTCTAATATAAACAAAAGTTCAAAAGAGTCAGTAAGTACCCTGGGGATAACTGAATAATAGATGAGGAGAGGTTTCTGTCTAGAGGAATACTCCCTGCTAACAGATGAAGAGGGCATAGAATTACAGTCACAATTTCTGCAAACCCCAGATGACATCATGGATCTAGGCAATAGTCACCCATGGTCATTTACACTCCAGAACACCAAGACAGTGGGCTTACCTCCTAACGGACATAAGCACACACAGCAACCAACAGAAGGAGGCCCTGCCCTCCCTGCCATTTACAAAGGAAACATGGACAGAAGAACGTGTTATACACCAGAGCAGGGACACATGCAGTCAAATCCAGACCTGATCATGCACAATGCAAATGTACTTTTCTCAACATATTAACTACGAGAAAAAAGAGGGGGAGAGATCACAGATTATATAAAATTTAACACAAATGGAGTGGTGGCACATGCCTGTAATCCCAGCACGGAGAAGGCCAAGGCAGGCGGATCACCAAGAGATAAAGGCCAGTCTGGGTTACATACTGAGTTCAAGGCCAGCCTGAAGTACATCATGAGACCCTGTCTCAAAACAAAAAACAAGACTTAACAGACATGTGAACCAAATCCAACGGGGACCTTGTAGGATCCTGAATGGAAACAATCCAATCCTCAAATGATATTTACAAGATCTGAAGTGTAAACAGTGACTGGATACTGAAGGAGGTATGAAATTATTATTTTAATCATGACAATAGTCTTTCATTATATCGTTAAAGAATCCTTACTTTTACAGGCACATGCTGAACTATTTATTTAGCTTTAAAATGCAATGGAAGATAAAAATAAAACCAGAGTAGTCCAGGGCTGGGGATTTACCTCAGTGGTTCCGCCGCCTGCTCTGCAAACACAAGGACCTGAGTTTGATCCCCGGTACCAAAAAAAACCCAGAAAAACCCCCCAGAGTAGTCCTATGTTAACAACACCTGAAGCTATTTACCCACTTTTAAAGGTGTCTAAGGATGATTACAAGCGGAGGGGGGACTCTGAGAGGACAGCCCATGATTTCTTTCACCACCAAGTGACAGTAAGCAGCTCATGTCCCTCTCCTGCTCAGAACCCTCCCAGGGCTCCATCTCCCTCAGGGTAAGGCCAGAAGTCTCCCCTGTGGCCCTCAAGTTCTCATACAATCTGCCTCCATCACCTCTCCACTCTCACTGCCTAGGATGCTCCAGCTCCGGGGAACTCCAAAGTCCTGCCAGCGCCTTCATGCTGGTCCTTCTCTCTTTCCCAAACTGTCAGAAATACACCTCCTCTCTGGACAAAAGGTATCATTGTACTACTACCTCAAATTCATTCTCAAAGGCCTGGAGCTTAAGTTAACAAGGTGGCTAAGCAGGTTGGACACCTACAACCTAATTAAAGAAGGCTATCCATAAAAATAACAATTTGGGGGAAAAAAACTAGGAACAAAGGGAATGCACATCAGTAATACCCTGGTGAAACAAATTTTGGCACACCCACACCGTCATCTGTTACACAGCCATTAAAAAGAGCAGATTTGACCACCTGCTGCATAAGCCCAAGGACCCGAGTTCGATCCCCGGTACAAAAAAAAAGAGCAGATTTGGGATGGAGGGTGTAGCTCAATGATAGTATGCTTCCCTAGCAAGCTCAAGGCCCTGGGTTCAATCCCCAGCTCCCTGGGTGTGGGGAGGAGGTACTGTCCATTAGCTCCATTTCTTAGACAGGGAAACCAAGGCATAGAGAAGACAAGTACTGGGCCCAGATATCAGGCAGTGTTGGGCCTCAGACATTAAAGTGGCTTCTCCCCAATTCAACCCCAAAACTACTGTACATGGAGCTCAGAGGACAGTTACTTGTCATGGAAGCAGCTTCTCTACCACACCGCACACTATTAAAATGGCATCAGGCCCGAAGAGTGACAACGTATGATGGCAGCACCAAGTCCATGGGCACCTCAGTGCTTCATCCTGCTGGGAGAAATCTGAAAGGGCCACTGACCTCGCCCCCCTGGCTTGGAGAAGTCCTACCCAGGATATTTCACAGAATCAATTGCTGACACCAGGAGCCAGAAACAGATGAGAATGTGTCAGCTATTACACAGTCAGGCTCTTCGAGCTCACCATTTAATTAAAACCTGCTCAGCCTCAAAGCAAGAATTATTGCCTATTAAAGCAGGAAAGACCGATAAACTGTGCCTTTCCAAGGCACTGGCGGGCCTTCCTGCTGCAGGAACGCCCAGGGGAGCCTGCAGATAAAGTCAGCTTCCATATACATGACAGGTGTGTCAAGGGAGAGTCTTCTACAAATCCTTCTCCACCCACATGAACCTGACATCCTTCATACTCTCTAGTGCCAAGGCATTCGGTGCCATGCCTATAGTCCCAGATGAGCCATTCCTAGGGCCAGGAATGTATGGCTTGAGAACCTGAGGGACAGGAAGCCAGAGGACTGGCTACTGCAGACAGGCTCCAGAGAATTGCTGGATGAGCACAGGAAAACATGTGCCATGCCACCCCACCTACTGCCACAGGTTCCTGGATATGGTGACATTCTAATGAAACCCCAAATGGGCCAGCCACCCATCCTTGGACAACAGGGTGCCTGATATCATAAATTCATTCACAGAATAATTTATCCTGCACTTACCACATGCCAGGCACAGTTCTACAAGGACAGAGACAAAGAGCCTGCACTTCCATGGAGTCTACACTTGAGAAGCACATAATAAGTCAAGTGTGAATAAATGCTGCAGTGAAAAATAAAGCAGAGTAAATTTAGGGCTAGAACATGACTGAAAAGGCACTATTGAATAAGGAAAGAAGTCTTACTAATAAGATGACATTTAAGCAGAGTCCTGGAGGAAGGAGCCAGCTTTGGGGACACTGGGGGTAGGGAATCACCACGGGAGGGCCAAAGGGAGGAACAACCAGAGGCCAAAGCAGCCAGAATACAGCAAACTAGAGGTAAGGTCAGCAAGGGATCCGGGGACCTAAGGGCAGGTGTGGCGACAAGAGATGGCCGACACTGAGCACCACTCCTTGTCCAGGCTCTGCGCACTCTATCTCCATGACTCAGTGGCTACTGATTATTTCCTATTTCATAAGAAGGAACTCAAGAACAGAACTCACTCGGGGCCACACAGCTTGCCTGTACCAACCAGGCTGGGACGCCCCACAGTCCCTGGCACAGATGCCTGCATTCAGTAGAAGCTCAATTAAAAGACTCACCAACTCATCTGGAGAGAAATGGCCTCCATTTTCTTCTCACGTCCTCAACACTCCACCCACCCTTTCTTCACAGTTAGGAGCAGGCAGGTAAACATTTCATGAGAGAAGAGGGGGGAAAAAAAGAGACAACAAAAAACCCAACGGTCTAATTTTCACAAAGAAGAAACACATGAACTTTCTCTACAAGTCACTACCAAAGTTAATAAACATTGCTCACCTAAAAGGCATCCCGGAACACAGCCCTGATCACAAAGTAAGCAGGTGACTGTTAGGCTGGCCCCAGGTGTGGCTCCTGTCCTGGGTCTTCCCAAGGCAAAGGCCACCTGCATGAGCTCTCAGGCCGACCTAGGGTGGTGCCTCCCCCAGCTGCTGTGGGTGTCTGGAATGCGGAAACAAGAACCTGCCGTGCCAGCTTCTAACAGCAACTTATTCAACTGCTGCAAGAAAGCGCCAGCCACCGGAGTTCCCTGGGAGATGGTTGGTGTTCGTGAACAGGCACATTCCCAAAGAGGTCTGATTTGCTAGTCCCTTTGGAGGAGGAAAATAAAAGGATTCCTTACTCATCAGGCACGTGGGTCTGGAGAGTCTGAATGGGCTTAAGAGAAAGCTCAAAGGTAACAAAGACGCCTGGCCTGTTACCTCTGATTCAGGAGCAGGCCACCTGTTTGTACAGATGCAGCCAGGGCTGGATGAGTGCCACAGCATACCCTGTTCTGGGCTTGCAGCTGGCTGCTTCACTGAGCCTCATAATCCAAAGGTGGGCTCTCTGGCCCCTGTAGATGGAGTGCCAGCTCAGAGATGGGGTGCCAGCTCATAGGCGATAGTTAATGATTAAACGCTGCTGCTGGGCTCCTCCAGCCTGCTCTGGAAGCAAAACTGAGCTGGCTAAGAATAACAACCATCACCACAACCCCAGTGCTCACCATGTACAAGGTGCTGTTCTAAGCACTGCATGTGAACATCCCCTAAGCCTCAGAGCTGCACTCTAAGTCGGTACTATTATCATTCCTACTTTACAGATAAGAAGAACATGGCATGCAGAAAAATCACAGGTTGGAGGTCACAGAGGCAGAAAGTGACAAGGTGGGGATTCAACTCAGGCAGAGGAACTCCAGAGCCCCAGCTTTTAAACACTGCACCAGATGTCCTCTTGTGAGAGGCCGGTGCCCCCACTAGGCCTTGGTTTCCTCATCCGTAAAATGGGATTGAGTTGAAGATTCAGTGAGATCTGTATGAAGAGCACTTAGCTCTGGCCAGCAAAAATACTCAATAATGACCAACTGCCCTTATCACATGCTGCTCTTACATTCAATCAGGTTCATGCTGGTGCCTTCAAAATAGGGAGCAATCAGCTTATGGTCACAGAATTTAAATTCTGGGCAGCTAAAGGGGAAAAATTTAACAACTTTAAAAATTTAAAAATTAATAAGTTAGCCTTAAAAAAAAAGACAATGAATAGTCAAGTACTAAGGCACAGTGATAAACAAGACCATGCAGACCCTTCCTGCCGGGAGCTTAGTCTCCTGTTAATAAACTGGCAAAAACTACTCCTAGCCTAGCAGATACGCTGTGCACTGAACACACGCTGTGGACCAGGCTGTGCAGTGTTCTAAGTGCTGTCTCTGTTTCAATGCACTTGACTCCTTCACACAACCCTGTAGGACTGACCATTAAGGGTTCCACTTTTTAGGCATGAAAACTGACAAGACAGACCCAGGACTTGCACACAGATGGTCCGGCTCCAGAGCCTGCACCCCATTCCTGGGCCCCTCTGCAGTCTTGCAGGGCAATTACTTTACACTGGCCATGAGGAGTAGCAACAGGCATCCACAGAAAATTTCTACTCGCAAAAGGGATTATTAAATGATAAAATTTAATTATTCAATTCATAAGTCACATGAAATATGTTAATAGCAGAGTCCATAATTGAGCACTCACCAAGGGCCAGCCAGTAGGGGTAAGCATCTGACCTCTCAGCCCCTCCTTTCATCTGCTCAACAACCCTCCGAGAGGAAACGGCCTCTGAGAGGAGCACCCTGCACAACAGCGAATAACAAGCAGAGAGGAGTTCCAGGTGCTTCCCAGCACAAAACTGTTCTCAAAGACCATACACACGTGTGCACTACCCTTTAGCCTGCTGCCTCGTCACACAACTTGGGTTCCCCTGAATTTTCAAACAAAATATGTGGTATCCCTACAAGTTCTAGGACTCTGTGCACATATTTTCAAAGGTAAAAATGATTAGAGAATAAAAAGCTAAGTTCTGGTTGAGGTAATTAGAAAACAACGAAGTTGGTAAGTACAATGACACAAAAATGCATGGGTATTATGATTCCACTTTGTTTTGCTCATTTCTGCAGCAGATCCAGGTGCCTACCCACCCAGTATCCATCCCTCTTTCTCAGTTTTTTCCTAAACAGCATTCCAATTTTATTCCCAAAACCACTGTCCTCCCAGTGCCACTCAAGTAAAGCTGGCTTCACCCCAGACATGGTCATTGTCAAGGTACTAACTCATGAGATAGGAGAGTCAGTGAAAGATTTCCTCACTCGTAGAGAGACTCACAGTAGAGATGCCCTCTTCCACTGGGAATATGGCCCCGTCAGGGTACGTCAACTGGGGCTCTGGCATCTGGTGGGTAAGAGGGGAGCCTGAGGACATGGGAGGCACACCATGGACGGCAGAGTGACACAAAGGAGAGGGACTGGGTCCTTACAGGTATTGTGGAACTACTTAGTCAACCCTCACACTGACTACCCCTGGCTGCTTCATTATGTGAGATCATAAATCTCCTCACTTCAGGCCAATTTCATTTGGGCTTTCTATTAAGAGTATATCAGTGTTCCCTGAGCACCACTGTCACCTGGAGACTTGTGAGAAATGCAAATTCTCAAACTGGACCTATAGAATCAACGACTCTGGGTGGGGCCCAGCATTCTGTTTTAGTGAGCTCTGCAGGGCATTCTGATGTTCCTCAGGTCTGAAACCCAAGCACACAGGGCTTATGAGTTAAGCTCAAGGCCTCAGGAGTCAGACTGTCTGACTCCAAATCATATCATCACTGTCTTCTAGTTGTGTGACTTTGAGCAGTTTAATTTAGTTGCCTCCTTTGCAAAATGGGAATAATAAGAGTACTTATCTTATGGAGTTGTTGGGATGCTTAAATGTAGTCACTTCCTGAGAAGTGCCCAGCAGTGTCTGGTATACTAGATGCTACGTAAGTCACCTACTTGCTGCAGCTGCTGTTGCTATTATTACTGTTTGCAGCCAAAGCACACTAACTTCCTGAATGAGCTCTCCCAAAAGTGGAACTGCATCTCCTTTATTTTATCCCACAAGTTCCAGCCCAGGGCGTTAGGGCTCCACAAGAACTTGCAACTACCTCAATGGTCAGCATGGGGGTACGACAAACAGGAGAGGTGAAGGCCTTTCTCCCGTGTCCATGCCTTGGCTCCTCAGGCCTCCTCCCACAGTCTGAGCCACCATGGTGCCAAGAGACAGCCACTCCAACAGATGGACACTCCAAGCTGGGTGCTCTGCCAGCGGCTCTGCTCAGAAACTGTTCCAGGATACCCGTAAGTTCAGCCGCCCTCAGAAAGGACCCCACCATTTTTGTCACACCAAACATCCTGCAAGAGACCCTTCCTTTTGGGAACATCTGTGACTTCAAAACTGTGGTACCAAGGTACAGAAAGCCAAAGACAGATGAACTCCATCTGCCAGGTAAGGTAGGAAGAGGCAGCTTTTGTCAGGGCTTACGGGGAGCCTGGGTTTGGTACTATAGGTATACAGGGGCCTTCATTCACTAGTGTCACAGACACTGTTGGGCCTGTCACTGACAGAGAAGGGTGGGATGCAGGAGGTCCTGACCTCTGACCACCGACCCTTAGGGCAAGAGATTGACCAAATGCCTCCTGTGCCCAAAAGGAAGCTGTTAGGCTGAACCTGATAAAATCACCAATATCAACCATTCCTGACCTCAAAAAGGCAATTTCATATGATTCAACCTAATATAACCCAAGAAACTGACTCAAAAAATGCAATGTCAAGGAACTGGTCACCAGGAAGAAACTGGGATACTGGCAGTTTCTAGGGAAGGGAAAAAGGTTCCTCACTTTTTGTTCTTTTGGGCTCATGTACATGTGGTCATTATTTAACATTTAATGAAATGTAAAATCAGTCCTGCAGCATCTTCCCATCTCAATTAGAAAAAAACAAAAACATTCTGTGCTAGGGGTGGGGATTTAGCTCAGTGGTACTGCACCTGCCTTGCAAGCGAAAGGTCCTGAGTTTGATCCCTGGTACCAAAAAAAAAAAAAATTTTTTTGTGCTAGATCTTAAGAGATCTCCAAACTTGTCACCTCTCTGCCCTCAACATTCTGCCCTTGCACACTATGCTCCAACCACATGGGCTTCAGGGCCTTTGCATAGGCTGCTCCCTCTGCACAATGTATCCACTATTTACACACCTTCACCTCCTTCAGGCCTATTCTCAAGCGACTCTGCCTAAAATTTCAACACCCTGCATTTTAATACTACTTCATATCCCCTTTCCCTGCTTAATTTCTTCCCTTCAGCACTGATTACCATTTAAGTGGGAAGGGAAGGGACCTACAGTCAGGTGCTGGAAGGAAACAGATCTCAGGGAGGACGGACTTAAGGAATACAGTATACATTTTGTTTATCTTGCTTTTTGAATCCCTCACTTGACCATGAGCCCCAATGAGCCCCAAAACAGCAAGAAGCTTTGTCTGTCTTACTGCTATATCCCTATTTGTAACAGTGCTCAGCTCAAGGAGTACATGTTGAATAAATAAGTTTAAAAACCAGATGCACAGTGCCTAGCTGCTCTCAGATCCAACATGTGCAGGCCCACGCCAGGAAAGCCAGAGGTCAAGTGCCCATCCTGCAGATGGTGCTCCCAACATTCTCTCCACACAAGACTCACCATGGAGCCTCCACCAAGGAGCATGTTTGAAAGACAAGGCGAGGCTACAAATGAAGAGGGGGCTGGGACAGAAAGTGAAGGGAGCCAGAGAGGCTGCTGGACTTCCCTGGCCTTCCTCCCTGTGAAGCCAAGAGCCCAGCATGGTGCAGAGAAAGGGGCACTGGAGGAAGAGATAATCTGCAGATGGAACAAAGGGTGCCAGCACTCCAGCAGGATCAGATCAAGCAACTTGCTGTTCATATCAACCAACTCCACCTGTGGGAAGCAAATGATGGCAGAAGCTCCCAAGTGTGTGTTTCTTTCTTTGCTACTTCCACCTAAGAGTTTCATCACATACTGATTGGCTGTGAAGTTACAGATCCCCAAATACAAAGGCAACAGGAGCTCGTACTTGGTGTGAATGGGGATCGCAGGAGAGTCGTAAAGGAGTTTTAACTGCTGGCTTGATGAAAAGTATCATCGGCTTCCAAGCACTGGCACAAGCTGCATCTTGCCCCTTTCCTTCTTCTGTCAAATATCAGAACTGAAAGGAGCACTCTCCCAGCCTCCCACTGCACAGCTGTAGGCAAACCAAAGGCTGGATTCTGGTTCCTTGTGGGGCCTTAACAAAGGCCCGTCAGAGAGGTAGGCTCAGGTCAGAGAAGCTGTGCAGTCTGTTCTGAGGGGAGGAGCAAGGGAGGATCTGAGGCCTCTTGTTGAAACAAGTCTCTGGAAAAACTGTGGGAGGGGCCCCCCCAGGCAGGTGCTGGAGGGAAACAGATCGAAGCAAAGAGGGATCTAGGGAACCAGCTGCAAGGTGCATGCCACTGTGGCCCACGGTCCAGAGACGCTGGGGAGTGTGTGGCCACTGGTGCCTCGTCAGGTGCTCTCACTACTGCTTGCTGCCTGCTTTACCAAAGAGGTTTCCAAAGCCCTGGGCCAAGTACTGACTTGCATAATGAAAGGAAAGAAAGCAGACATTTTCAAACATATTTATTATTTAAGTGGACTGGGTAGAAGCAGGGGATGGCCCACATACACTCTGAGCTTGAAACACACAAATCCTGAGTGAAATCTGTTGTGCTTGTTTTTAACTTTTTCTGATGAGATACTTCAAACACAAAAGTAAGAGTATAATATGCCCTCAATGCCAGCTTCAACAGCTATCAATTCGTGGCCTATCTTGTTTTATTTATTCGTGCAGAACTACAGTGTTATTATCACATCTGAAAAATTAAAAGGAATTCCTTAATAATACCAAATATCCAGATTGTTTTGTTAAAGAAAGAGGAAGACCAGGTCCCAGAATGACAGAAAAATCCTACACCTAGAGTGGTATTCAAGCCCCAAGGTCCAAAGGACCCTGGGATCCGCTGCAACCCTGCAGATCTCCCCTAACAGGAGATCTGAGGCCATATGTAGGGTGGAGAGGCTGCAATTAGTGAAGCTAATACCAGGTGCTCACCCCATCAGTCTGTCCATTCCACAGAGTGAGTGTCTAGGAACTGGACTCTGAAGTCAGTGCCCACAGTTTGAATCCTTGCTTTGAGACTCACCAGGTTTGTGATTTGAACTTCTCTAGATCTCAGTTTCCCCATACAAGAAATGGGAGAAACAACAGTAGGTACAGTACTAACCCATGGAGTAGGATTAAATGAGACATTACATGAAAGCCCTCAGAACAGTCCCTCGTACAAGAGCTCAGTAAAGTTGAGCATGGTGGTGTACACCTATAATCCCAGCATGCTGAGAGGCTACGGCAGGAGGATTGTTAAGTTTGAGCCCAGCCTGACTACTTAGCAACTTAGTGAGATCCTATGTGAAAATAAAAAATGAAAAGGGCTAGGAATGTAGCCCAGTGCAAAGGCCTTGGACTCAATCTCTAGTAAAAAAAAAAAAAAAAAAGACAAGCAATGAACTCAGTGAAGGCTAGCTAGTGTGGTTACTTCAGTCAACAGACTCTTACTGAGCATCTTTTACATGACAGGCACTGTCCAGCAACAGGAGGTAAGTGTGATGAATCACCAACCCAGAGGCATGAACAAACTCAGAATCCCCAGCACCTGCCTATTCAGGTAGAAGCCCCAGATCCCTCCTGCCACTAGGAAATCCCAAGCCAAGAGAGTCTGGAGTAGTGACCCCCGCCACAGAGCTGGCAGATGAAGTCACAGTCTCCTGCCCCTGCCCACCCAGAGATGTCTCTGGCACAGAGCAAGGCAAAACTCGCAGCTAAGCTTTGTTGTGCCTGGGCTTATAGTACAGGAAGAACTGCCACGACACCCACCAGTCCCCAGGGATGAAGGACAGAGCTGGCAGACACAAGGGGAAAGCAGCTTCACATCCAAATAGTAGTTCAGAAATAAGTTTTCAGACAGGCTGGGCATATTCCTCGGCTTCCTCACTCTCCCTGCTCACTGTCTTCCCCTCTTTCCTGGAAGGTAAGGTCTTCGTCCAACAAACCTAGAGCTCAATTTCAGGAATGGATCTGGAGGTTGCTCACTTCAGCACCAACATAAACTCAAGAATCAATGCTGACAAACTCTGGGAATCCATTTTATACACATCCTTCCCATGTCTTTCTTTGCTCAAAGTTCAGACCCCATCCCACTCAGATACTCTAATGCTGCAAACACAACAGAGATTTTAACTATAATGTGAACTCTGGGGGTTGAGGGTGTAACTCAGTGACAGAGCACATGCTGAGCATGCCCAATGCCCTGAGTTCCATCTCTCACACCAGTAAATAAAGTACAGACACTGAACTCGAGCTCAAATTCTACCCCTACCACTTTCCAACCTTGAGTGAGTGCCACACTTCAGCTTTCTCACCTGCCACCTCAGAACACAGGTAATTCCCACCAACACTAAGCACAGTCCCAGGCACATAGCTGCCTTTGACAGATGACAGCTGTTACGGTTCCCTGTACCTGCTGATGACAAAGACGCTTTCTTCATCACTCATCTGCCCTTCATCACCAAAACCAAAATAAATCCAAGATGGGCTGGAGTATAGTCCTTCGAAGAGCACGGAGGCCCTGGATTCAATCCCCAGAGGGCAGGAAGGAAAGAAGGGATGGAGGGAAGAAACCGAAGAAGGGAGACAAATCCAGGAATGGCATATTGACCTATCACAGTCAGTCACCACCCTTGATTTACATGTGAGTCTCATGTCCTTCCTAGGCTTACACTATCCAATATGGTAGGCCTACCAAGCACTTGAAATGTGGCTGTGATGTGCTGAAAGTGTAACATACACACTGGAAGCTGGGTGAGGTGGCCCATGCCTGTAGTCCCAGTTACTCAGGAGGTTAAAGCAGAGAATTGCTTGAATCCAGGAGTTCAAGACCAGCCGGAGCAACAGTGAGACCTCATCTCAAAATCAATAAACAATGCTGTCTGCCTCGCAAGTGCAAGGTCCCGAGTTCTACCCCTGGTACCAAAAAAATAAATAAATAAACAAACTCATTAATAATTTTTATATTTCAAACCAGGAGTCATGACACACACCTATAATTCCAGCACTCAGAAGGCTGAGGCAGCAGAATTACAAGTTCAAGGCCAGCCTGTATGACAAAGTGAGATCCTATCTCAAAAGAGCAAAATAACCCAGGGATGTAGCTTAGCAGTGTTGCACCTGCCTGGCAAATGCAAGATCCTGAGTTTAATCCCCAGTACCAAAACAAAAAGGAAAATAATAATAATAATTTTATATTGATTACATGTTGACATACTTGGATTGAATAAAATACACAATTAAAACTAATTTCCCTTTTTATTTATTTTTTAAAACAGTAGAAAATGTTACATTATGTATGTGATCCTTGTCACTGGCTCATGTGTGTGGTGCTGGAGATGGAACCCTGGGCCTTATACCTGTTAGGTAAATGCTTTGTCACTGAGCCAAATCCCCAGCCCTTCACATTATATTTCTGGTGGACTGTGGACCCTTTAGAACAAGTATCTTATTCAATATTATGCCAACAGTATCTAGTACGGTGCTTAGCACTCAGGCAAAAATAGAAGAAATGTCTCAGATGGATGAAAGATGCTCTCCATACTTCCGGTCCTCAAAGCACTCACTCTTATCCTCACATTCTGACCAGGGATACCCTTCATTCAAAACATTTAGCTACCCACAAGGCCCAGGCTGTACCAAGTCAAAATGGTCACAGGCTATGGTGCTAGAGAAAGATCCAGGGGTCCCTGTAGGGCCAGGCATCATCATTTTAATTGCTGGGTTGTAGTGTAGCACTTAACAGTCCAGAAGGCTGGCTTGGTGCTTAAAACACTCTGGATTCTGCTAGCCCAAGTTCTCTGACAGAACTCAGCCAAATGAGACACTACCCCTGCTCACTCTCTTTATCTCATTTCGGCCCATGTATGATGGAAGCCAAACAGGTAACTTTGTTTTACTTAATAAGCTCTGCTGAAGGACCTTTAGTTTTGAAACTTTTCAGTTTCAAATGCTTTTCAGCATTAACAAACCACTCCAAAAGAAACTAACATTACCCTGTCTTATCATCAGTGGGAAAGATCTCGTAACATCCCAGATTGCTCCTGGTACCACATGAATGAGGTACTAAATATAGCCTGCTTTGCCAGTCCAACAGCCTGGAAAGGAAATGTGTCCACTTCCTCAAACTGCCTCTGCCTAGTAAAGAGGACCTAGGAAGAGAAAGTATGAAGAGCGTGAGTCTGAGTCAGTTTCCTCATCTGTAAAATGAGCTCAAGGGCCAGGGATTTAGCTCAGTGGTTCTGCCACCTGCCTCGCAAGTGCAAGGTCCTGAGTTCAATCCCCAGTATCAATCAATCAATCAATCAAAATGAGTTCAATGAAGTTCTGTCACTGGATGACTGTCAGGATTAACTAAGGACATGTGAAATGCTCAGAAGAGCGTCTAGCACAGAATAAGCACTAGGTAAGTGGTTACTGCTATTACTATTTTACAAAAATTAAAGTAGTGTGAACTTGAAAGAAATTCACTATTCCCCAGTCATGATATTGTTTTTATAGCAAATTCATTCCCACCTCAGACCTTCACCCTTGCTGTTCCCTCTCCTTTGAATATTCTTCCCCAGCTCCCAACACAGGTGGTGCTGCTTGCTCATTTAGTCTTAGCTCACATAACTTTGGCCTTCCCTGACCATTTGAGTCATCACCCCTTCCCCAGCACCATCCCTCCCAGCAGCTGCTTTATATCCTTTTACCCTGTTATTTTCTCCATAATACTTAAAAACATCTGTAAGTGCCAGGATCCAGCTTTTTTCTTTTAATTAATAAAATCTAAAATTATCTTGTTTATTGTGTGACTCCCCGGCTAGAAAGCAAACACTGTAAGAGCAACGATCTCATCTGTCCTGTTCACTGCTCAATCTGCAGTATCTAGAATAGGACCTGACACGTGGTAGGTGCTCAATAAATTTGTCAACTGAATGAGAGCAGGGTCTGCATAGGGCTAAAAACAGCCTTGTGGGCTAAGTCTGCAGACATTTCATTCAATCTCCAACTACCACAGAGGTAAAGACTACTATCAACCCTATTTTGCCAATGAAGACAAAAAATTCATGTATTAATAAGTGGCTGTACTGAGACTTGAACCCAGACGGGTCTGCCACCTAAGCCACCTTCCAACAACTACACTATTTACATATGAGAAGTGATATTTCCCACTAATGCTCCCCTCCAGCCCCTCACCCCGACACTTGCTTAGGTCAAGTCACCTTGCTGGCTTCTGTATTCCTTTTCTCAGCAAATCTTTCTCTCTTCATTCCAGGGTAGCTAGGTCTCTTGGCCTAAATCCCCAACTCTCTATGTTGGATCCCTGCTTTATAACTTTTTCTTATCTCTACCTGGCATTTCCAATGTCTGTGTTGGCTCTTCCTGTGAGCCTTGCTCCACAGGGCTTGGAGTTACTCTGGGTTTTAAAGATTACCTGTAACAACGGCACCAGGCCCTGCCCTACAACCTTGACAGATTATCTCCTTGAACACTTCTCAGTAACTACCTCATGAGGAAGGTACTGGTATCATTCTCATTTTCAGATCAGGAAACTAGACCCAGGACAAATGGCTTAGCCAATGTACCGAAACTAGTACAGGCAGGGTCAGGATTTAAATCCAGGCCCTGCAGCCCCCAGAGGTTGTGTCACTATGCCATAGTTTGTATTTAAGGCAGTGAAAGGCTTATTGGATATGTGCTTGCACAAAGTAAAAGAAATCTCAGAAACAACCTCAATGCCCAGCAGTAGGGGAATGGTAGAATAATGCATAACCTCTCCATGCTGAAGAATGCACATCAGTACAGTTATTAATCAAATGAGTCAGGGCCATATGTAATAAGTTGATGGGATATGCCTAATCACTAACTGAAAAAATCAAATTACAAATAAGTGTATCTTGATCCCTACCCCCCCCCCTTTCAGGGAAAGAAAGAAAACAAATGATATAAGCACATACAGACGGAGGTTCGCAAAGACAAAGGTGAGTGGGCACACCCACCCCCATCACTAAGGGCAGAGAGCATATCTATTTTGTTCACTCCAAAACTCCCTGACCTGAAAGTTCTCAGTACTCACAGTCAGAATTAAAGGTTATCCCTGGGAAAACGGGATTTGGGTGGAGGGTGGCATTTATTCTTTTTCTTCTACATCTCTGTCCTTTCTGCCATGTTACAATAAGTGTATATTTCTTGCACAACTTTTTAAAGTCAAATTGAAACAAATCACACATGCACACGTACGCAAAGGTCATGACCAGAACAATCCTAAAAAACAGAAGTAATATTCTTAAAGAAAACACAAACGCACAAACTGGTCCAATAGCTTCTTAGCCTAAACGCTAAAAATAAACACTGTACTTTAAAAGAAATGACTGTTAGGTTCTTTTTATTAAAATGTAAGTACATCTAATTTATATTTTGCAATTTACTAAACCAAAGTTTGAAATATATCATCAAAATATGCGCCAATCACTGCACATTCTAAATTCCATTTCTGATTTACCATCTAACAACTGTAATGTCTGAAAACATTTAACTCTTAAACCATTCTACAGACTGCTAAAAAATCCATGTGCTGTTGTCACTAACAATGGAGATCAAGGTTTTGTTTTATTTTTTAATCACTGTCTTATTTCCAGAGATGACAGAGTATAATTTTTTGGAAAGAAATTAACAACTCAATTCATCTTCACCAGGCTAAAACCACAGAAATGGGTCCACTGAAAGCCAGGTCTTCTTGCCACATTTGAGCCACTACAATCTAGCCAGGTCCATATTGTATTCTCTACCCCCTGATTAACACATATGTTACATGTTTACCTATGTTAATCATTGGTGGCTTTAAAAGCTTGACCTTGTCAGAAAAGACCATCTCTAGGGTTTGGGGGAACATCCAGTGTTCATCAGATAAGAGACCAATGTGGGCCAATGAAATGGTGTTTTTGTAACATGGAGGCTCCATCCTTGCCAATCAACTGGATGTGGGAAAGGTAGGGAAGAGCAACTCCCAAGTTTCTGGCTTGGGTGACTGGGTAAATGTTGGCCCATTTGCTAACATGGTGACTACTAGGTCCAGGAGGAGGAGGAGATACAGTTGGACATGTGTTTACAGTCCCCAAGGACAGGCGTCAAGGGACATCAAGGAAACATAGGCTCCATGTCTTGAGCTAGAGCTCAAGGCTAGTACGGCTGTGAGACAGTTAAGAGTTAGCCACAACTGGGGCAATAATTTTAAAGCACCAGGGCTGAGAGTGAAGCTCAGTGGTCAATAGCACTCTTAGCATGTACAAGCCCCTGGATTCCATCCCCAGCACCAAAAAATAACAAAATAATCATTAAAGCATTGGAGTGAGTATATGGGCTTGGAGGGGGAGGGCTGTATGCAGGGTCCTGCTGATGGCAGGTCTACACCAACTCTTCTCAGGCCCTTATACTTCAATTATGTTCCACAATTCAATTTTTGGCAAGTAAACTTTGGGGAGGGAGGGTAAGAAGCACTAACCTTGTCACCCCACTGCTATGGGTACAAACAGAAATAGAGGAGCCTACAAATGAGACAGAGAGAAAAATAACAGAAAAGATACATTTATTAAACATTTAATATATGCTGGGCTCTGTGCTAAACATTAAACATGAATTACCTCCTGGAATCACCAGAACAATGCTGGCATAAAAGTCCTATGACTACCATTTCACAGATGGAACACTGAGGCTGGGAGCAAATGTGTGGGGGAGCTTAGGGCTGTCATGTCACAGCCCACAGACAGACAGTCTCTGGGCCAGATGGAGAGTATTGAAGAAGAACAATTATAATACATAAGAGCTTCTGCTTAGTGATGGATGGCTCAGACTAGGAACGCAATCTCAGTAAATCCTTACAACCTTCTGAGGGTATTTGTATTATTCTTCTATATTCATAAATGAAGAACCTGAGACTGCAGGAGGGAAAGTGAACTAGACCAGATTTTTTTGAGTCTAGCCAGCTTGAAGACCAATACTACACCCAGGGTCCCTCTCTCAGAAGGTCTTTGGAACATTGGCAAAACGCTGAGTAAATACCATTTACTAAGAGCTATGTGCCAACTGCTGTGCTAGGCATGTCACATGGTATTCTCCTTGCATCCTCCAAACAACTCTATGAAGTGGCGACTGCTTAGGTCCCTATTTTATAGATAAGGCAGCTAAGGCACAGAGAGGTGAAGTCAATTGCCCAAGGTCACACAGCTGGTAAATGGCGGAGCCTAAATTTGAATCTGGATCTCTCTGCTTTCCAAGCCAAGGCTTTTAACAAAATAATCTTAATTAACAGCAGCTACCCTGCGCTGAGTGTTAACCATGGACTCGGCTCAACTAACCTTCACCCTATGTAATCGATAATATCTTCACCTAATTTCTCCAGAAGCTAACAATGATGCAAACATGTAATAAGTACCTTCTATGCAAGAAATGCTTTATTCGCTGGATCTCAACATCTTCACAGAATATCCAGCGAAAGACACTCTCCTTCCCCGTTTTATGGAAAGAAAAATTGTGGTTCGGAGAGGTTTCCCTAGACCGCGGCTCCCGAATGGCAGAGCCGGGACGTGCACCCACCGCTCCCCGACTCCAAGCTGTTCCCCACGAGCTCCGGGTTGCACGTTTGAAAAGTTGAGCCATGCGAGCACGAGTCCCGCCGGGTCTGGTGGGCGTGAGTCCCGGCGCCGCCGCCCCCCACAGCCCGTGCCCACACCCGGCCGTCCGCCCAGTCGCCCGCCCGCGCTGACCCTCGGGGTCCAAGCAGCCACCGATTCCCCGCCGCCCTTGCACGAGGCCGCTCCTACACCTGAAGCCACATACCTGGGAGTCCTAGCCACCCGCCCCGCGGGCCCGTGGACCGCAGCGTTCGGCCCGGCGCCGATCGCTGGAGACGCCGCCAGCTCCAGTGGCCCGAGTGACTTCCAGACTGCCCACTTCCAAGCCGCTTCGCGCGAGGCCTCCTGGGAACTGTAGTTTCATCCAAGCAGGCTGCGAGCTGACGAGCCTGGCGCGCGGGTGCTGCCGGGAGTCGTAGGCGTACCACCGCGCTACCCTCTGGGAATGGTAGTTCACTGGTTTCCACCGTGCAGCTCCAGTCTCCAGAGCACTTCCGCAGCCCCCAGGGACGTGAGAGGAGACGTGTTTTGTGCGGATTCCAATCCGCGAGCAGCGTTCCTCAACCTGCCGAGGCGGTTTTTCCTTTCTTCCAGCCCCATGTGCCTCCTCCCTTCACTCGACGGGCTGTCTTCTCTTTTCCGCGAGGCACCAGTCACTTAACCAGGGATGCGAGCCTCGAGAGGATCCGGAGAAGCGAAGCTTTACACTAGACCCCCCCCCCCCCCGAGGGAGCAGTGGAGAAGGGCGTTGATGTGCGCTCGCGCACACGCGCACGTCGACCGGAATGGGGGCCAGTTTGTTGCGGCCCCCCACGGGACTTTTTTTTTTTTTTTTACCTTTCGGAAGGGTGCAGAGACTTGAGTGGGTTATCTCGGCTGGCGCACGCCAGTACGCACGCGCGCCCACTCCAGTCGCTACGGCTAGTCTGCTGAGCGCTAGGCTGAGGAGCTACCCGCTCTGTTGGCCGCGTCTTTGCGCAGCATCCGCGAGGTAGCTTCTTCGAAGCTCTCTAGGTCTCTTCGCCCACCTAGGAGTTCCTGGGTGTCGCCAGACACGCCGTTGTCGGGAGCCCCGTCGCAGGTAACAGGCGCGGCTCCTGCTTTAAAGAGGCGGACATAGCTGCCCTCCTGCCCACGCAGGGACCTGAGTCTGTGTGGTTAACTCTTCCCTACCTTGGCGGCTCCAGAGCTCTGCCTGCGCCGGCAGCTCTGGGCCCACGACCCCGGGGCTTCTCTGAAGGCTTCGTCTTTCATTCATTCACTGGTGGCACATTGTAAAAGTAATGCTTAATTACCTACAACCTTGGAAATTTTGTCCAAATTTAGCCCACCTGCTGCCATAATTAGATTCACAACCTTTTTAAATGATAGTGCCACTCCTACTCTATAAGTGTTACTGAGGGAATTGACTGGAATTGCAGAGTCTTCTCCTCAAGAAGCCCTATCCCTACCTTCCTGCCCCACCCTGCTTGAAGGAAGATGCTCAGTACAACTTGAAGCTGGAAAACATCTATTTCCTCTGGGAGAGGGCAGAGGGTCATTCATTTGCTCACTTATTCAACAGGAATGTCTTAAAAACACCTGCTCCATGTCAGGTTGAGTGATTACAGGGGACACAGAAGAAAGATGGAGGCTCCTAAGAGCTACCCTCAGGAGGCTCTTGTTCCAATAGGGATATCAGGCCACCAACAGTGACAGTCTCAAGCAGTACTAACAGAAATACTGGGCCGGGGATTTAGTTCAGTGGTTTTTTGCTGGCTGCTGCACAAGCGCAAGGACCTCAGTTTGATTCCCCGGCACCAAAAAAAAAAAAAAAAAAAAATGTACTAACAAATATAATGCAAGCTGCATATGCAATTTTAAATTTACATAAAACAGGTAAAATTCTTTTTAATAACTTATTTAGCCCAAATATATCCAAAATGCTATTCCAAATTATACTGAGTGGAAATATATTTTTGTTGCTTAGTTTTACAATTTAAGTTAATTAAAATTCAATAAAATTACAACTCTATGAGGCACCAACAAGCATATTTAGTTGTATCATGGGTCATAGTAGTAAAAGGTTGGAAACTGCCCAATGTTTGAAATTTGAATAAATAACAGTTCAGCTACACAGAATATACTGAAGCTGGCAAATGCTGGAAAATAAATCAGAGTGATACGTACTAACATATAGAAAGAAAGTGTAGCCAGACATGGTGTCCCAAACCTTAATCCCAGCACTTTGGGAAGCTGAGGCAGGATGACTGCAAATTCAAGAGTCCTGCCTGGACAACTTAGTGAGACCCTCTCTCAAAAAGTTTTTTTGTTTTTTTTTTGGTACTGGGGATCGAACTCGGGTCCTTGCGCTTGCGCAGCAGGCGATGAAACCACTGAGCTAAATCCCTGGCCTATCTCAAAAAGGTTTTAAAAGGGCTGGGGATGTATTTCAGTGGTAGAGTGCCTCTGGGTTCAATCCCCAGTACCACAATAAATAAATAAATAAATAAATAAATAAATAAATAAATAAATAAGCAAGCCAGGTGTGGTGGCACACATCTATAATCCCAGCATTCTGGAGCTGAGCATTCTGGAACTCGAGGCAGGAGGATCGCCTGGAGTTCAAGGCCTGCCTACTCTGCATAGCAAGACTCTTGTCTCAAAAAACCAAAATAAATAAATAAAAAGGAAAAAACTATCATTTACATATATGCTTGTGTATGTACAGAACACCTGTACAAAGATACAGGGAAGTCACAACCAGTGTCACCTCTGGAAAGGGGAAACAGGACAGGTGGTAAGGTGAGAAACAGTGACTTTCTTTTCCTTAAATGCCACTGTGTATGTTTTAAATATTTTTCACCATGTCCATTTTTAAAGGTTATTTAAGGGGGGGGGTAAGCTAAATTACATAATCACCATAATTATTAGACAAAACAATATATGTAAAATGGCTAGTTACCACTGTACAGTCAGCTCTGGATGCTATCATTTCCCCCTGGGCTCCTGTGTAACTCTTCACCCCAACAGAAACTAGCCTACCTTGTTAACATGCATGTATTTGTCAACCTAGAAAATGTTTCTTTCCATAAAGAATAGTAAGTGAATTCCGGCCCTAACTTAAAAGACTAGAGTAGCACTCTTAGACCCCAGAGATGAACTTGGGGTCCTCACAGGAATGTCATTCAAAGAACCAAGTAAGCCAAGGTTGCCTGTCTGAGTTTTTTTTTTTTTTTTTGGCGAGGGGGACAGGGGTACTGGGGATTGAACCCAGGACCTTTGCGCTGAGCTACATCTGTAGCCCATTTTTAATTTTTATTTTGAGACAAGGTCTTCTTAAGTTGCTAAGTTGCCCAGGCTGGACTCAAACTTTTGATCCTTCTGCTTAGCCTGTCTTAAGCCGTGCACCACCACACCTGGTACACCAGCTTTTCGGTCAGTTGGATTTTTCTGATAACAGCTGGACTTTCTGCACCCCCCACCCCCAAATGTGAGACCTACCTGTAAAGCTGTATAATCCATGCAGAGCCCCACCTCAAAGTACAGCACACACATCACCCTTTGAGATACTCAGGTCCCAGTATATGTACTTACAGTACTTTGTGCTTTTCTTCTTACAGCTAAATCTCTAAAGCTGGACATGGTAGTGCATGCTTATAGTCCCAGCTAATCAGGAAGCTAAGGTGGGAAGATCACCTGACCTCACAAGTTGGAGACCAGTTGAGGCAATTTAGTGAAATATCATCTCAAAAAAAATTAAAATTAAAAAGCCTGGCACAGTGGTGCACACCTGTAATCCCAGCACTCTGGGATACTGAGGCAGGAGGATCCCCAAGTTTGAGGCCAGCCTGGGCAATTTAGCACCTTAGCAAGACCCATCTCAAAATAAAAAAATAAAAATCTGGGGATGTAGCTCAGTGTGAAGGCCCCAGCCTCACTCCCCAGTACCAGAAAAAACAAAACACAAACACTGGAATCACTGGGTTAATTTGGTGTAAGAAAATTAAAATTGCAGAAAAGTTCAAATAATAATAACCCATGACTGAGAATTTCCCGTGGTTGTCAATTTTATGGCTACTCTGATGTCTGTTTGCCCTGATATGAAGCAATGTGTTCTCTCATAGCATAGACAACAGAGCATAGTGAGGGACCCAGAGGGAGCTCAGGGCCTTAATAATAATGGAGTGCAGTGGCCCTTAAAGCCAACTCTATTTCAAGGCAGGGCGGGACATCTGGTTTCCTTCACATCCTGTCTTCCCTTAAATTGACCACTTGCAGTTTATGGTTTTGTGGTGTTTTTTTTGGTACCGGAGATCGAACTTGGGACCTTGCGCTTGCTAGGCAGGCGCCAGAACCACTGAGCTAAATCCTGGCCCTAAACTGACCACTTGAATTCTCCCTTTGGATTATTTAGATTACTGACATATTAAACAGTCAGAACCATTGGGATTAAGGCATCTGGAGTTCACTCCAAACTTGCTTTTAAGGACAGGTAGTAGGATTAGGTAGTAGAATGTGGAGGATATTGGGAGAGAGGCTTCCTCCGAGGAAACTGGTCTGCAAGGTGGGGGAGAGAGTAG
>NW_004624794.1:11421872-11432838 GCF_000247695.1 Heterocephalus glaber | reverse complement strand
CTGGGACTGGCTGAGCTTCTCTGCCCTAGGAGCCTGGGATGGAGGCGGAGAGCTTCCTTCCAGGTGCTTGGACCGGCTGAGCTTCTCTGGTCTAGGAGCCTGGGATGGCGGCAGGGGAGCTTCCTTCCAGGTGGGTGCTGGAACCGGCTGAGCTTCTCTGCCCTAGGAGCCTGGGATGGAGGCAGGGAGCGTCCTTCCAGGTGCTGGGACAAGCTGAGCTTTTCTGCCCTAGGAGCCTGGGATGGAGGCGGGGAGCTTCTTTTCGGGTGCTGGGACCGGCTGCCTGTATTGTTTCTTGTATCTGTTATTATTATGGTTTCGTATTGATGATGAATTGATTTTCTCATCTTTCAACAGTTTGTCCACATGTCCAGGTGAATATATCTTTGTGGTTATACTACTTGGAGCTTTTTGGGCCATCTGGATGTATAGCATGTTTTCATCAAATTTGGGAGGTTTTTGTCATCATTATTCAAATATTTTTTCTGCCCTTTCACCCTTGTTTTTTTGGTCCTTATGCAACTATGTTTATGTTAGTATAATTAATAGTGTCTGAAAAAAATAGTGTCTGTATTAGTTTGCAAAGGGATACCATAACCACATATCAAAAACTGAGAGGTTTAAATAACAGAAATCTGTTTTCTGACAGTTCTGAAGATTGGAAGTCCAAGATCAATGTGTCAGCAGGGTAGGTATATTTTTCTTCTTTTTCTTTCCTTCTTCCATCCCTCACAATCCTCCTAGCTTACCCTCTCAAGTTCAGGGATTACAGGCATGTGCAACCATGCCCAGGTGTAATGGTATCTTCTTAAGTCTCTCATGATTTATAGATGGCCATGTTGTTCTATCTTCATCTGGTTTTTTCTCTGTATTTGTCTACAGAGATATGGGTAAAAACAAAGTATTTTTGCTAGTCCTTACATCATTCAATTCAACACTCTTGACAGCAGATTCAGCTGGGTGTCTTATAATTTAATTCTGATACTATCAACCTGGAGGTACTATCAGATCCCGCAGATTGAGGGTTCAGTGCTAGGAGACTGCCCTTCCCTTCAGATGTCAGTTGCCAGTCCCACTTTGTGAATTTATGTTAGCTCTGTTAGTATAACAATCCTTGAGATAATCCATCTTTAAGAAAGCTTTATTTTAGCTCACAGTTTCAGAGGTTTCAGTTCACAGTTGGTTGGCCCTGTTGCTTTTGGTCTTGGGGCAGATTATGGCAGAGAACACGTGGTAGAGCAAAGCTGCTCATCTCATGGCAGCTAGAAAACAGAAGGGACTGGTGTCCCACAATCCTCTTTGAGGGCACACTCCCCATGACCTAAAACCTCCCACTAGGCCCCACCTATTAAAGGTTCCACCACCTACCAATAACATCACTGTCTGGGGAGCAAGCCTTTAAAGCATGGGCATTTGGGGGACATTACATATCCAACCTAAGTGGACCTGTATTCCTGATTGACCAGCTTATACACCAAGTTCCTATGATCACCTCTTCTGACTCAAGTGTTTGTTAGAATTGGTTACAGAACCCAGAGAAACACTTTTTTACATTTACTCATTTATTATAAACATTACAAAGGATCCAGGTGAGCAATAAGGTAGAAGAGATGTTCAGGATAAGGTATGACAGAAGGGCCACAGAGCCTCCATACTCTGGGCACACCACCCTCCAGGTATCTCCACATGTTCAGCAATACAGAAACTCTGAAGTCAGTCTTTTTGAATTTGATAGTGGTTTCATCACATAGGCATAATTGGTTACATCACTTGTTGCTGATGACCAATTTAACTTTTAACCTCTCTCCTCCCTAGATGCTGGAACTTTCAACATCTATCATGTCTTGATCCTTCTAGCTCCCAGTCCCCATCCTGAGGCTATGTAGGGGCTATCTGCCACCATCAACTCACTGGCATACAAAAGACATGTTATTCTACAGACTCCAAATTTTTTAGGCACTCTGTGCCAGGCAATGGGGTTGAAGGTGTATTTATATATATCTTAATTTATCTTATTAAAATCATATCATAATGTCTTTGTCCAAATTTCCTTTTCTTATAAGCTCATCATCATATTTAGAGTGGGCCCACTTTAAACGACCTAATCTTAACACCATTACCCCTTTAACAACTGCTCGGGTCCAAATACAGTGACATTCTGGGGTACTAGAGGTTAAGATTTCAAGATAAGAATTTCTGGAGTACAGGATTCAGCTCATGTCAGTGTGCCACAGATTTCTAACACCCTGTTAATTTCTCTTTATTTTCTCATTCTGTTCTTCAATTTGGATAATCTTTCCTGATTTGTCTTCTTGTTCACTGAGTCTTTGGATAATGCAAATCTATTGAGCCACTCTACTAATAATTTCAATTTGATTTTAGTGTTTACCTCCAGAATTTCCAGCTTCTCATAATTTGTCTCTTTATTGATATTCCTTGTTGTCTTACTGCCATCCTCCCTCCCTCCCTCCCTTCCAGAACTGAGGATTGAAACCAGAGCACTTTTTTTGTTTTTTGGTTTTTTTGGGGTACTAGGGATCCAACTCAGGACCTTGCGCTTTCGAGGCAAGCACCGGAACCACTGAGCTAAATCCCCGGCCCTTTTTGTTTTGGTTTGGTTTTTGGTTTTTTTGTTACCAGGGACTGAACTCAGGACCTTGCGCTTGTGAGGTAGGTGGCAGCACCACTGAGCCAAATCCTCGGCCCGAAACCAGGGCACTTTATTACTGAGCTACATCCTCAGTCTTCACTTTTTAAACTTTCAGTCTAAATTGCCCAGGCTGGCCTTGAACTTGCAATCCTTCTCCCTCAGCCTCCTAAGCAGCTAGAATTATAGAGATGTGCTACCATATGATACATGTCTTTCATTGTTCAGCAGGTTTCCTTTAGATTTTTGAACATATTTGCAATAGGTGTTTTTAAATCTTTGTCCTCTAAGTCCAATCTTGAGCCCTTTCAAAAATGGTTTCTATTGACTTTGTTCCCATTTTGAAAGTCTTAAAATTTTTATAAACAATGAAAACAAGACATTGTACAAAATACATCATAGTTACTCTGGATTCTGGCTTTCTTTCCCTTGGATGCCAATCTTTGCTTCTGTTTGTTTTGAGTTGCCTGGGCTAATTCAGTAGAGGCTGGTTTTATCACATTGTGCAGACTCTGATGTATCTTTTTTTTAAATTTTTTTTTTTTGGTACCGGGGATCGAACTCGGGACCTTGCACTTGTGAAGCAGGCAGTGGAACCACTGAGCTAAATCCCCAGCCTGTGTCATTTTTTTTTTTTTTTTGGTTTTGGTTTTTGGTACCGGGGATCAAACTCAGGTCCTTGTGCTTGCGCAGCAGGTGGCGAAACCACTGAGCTAAATCCCCGGCCCCTGTATCATTTATTTTTAAAATTATTTTTGTTTTTAAACCTGCTTGTCTAGGGATTATCTCTCGATCGGGAAAGCTTAATTAAATATTGATCAGAGGTTTTACTTAGTTATTGTAACACAGTAAGTCCCCCATTTTTGCAGTAGGAGCTCTACATGGCTTAAGGAATGCTTTCAAAATCTGAGTTGACAAGACAGCATAATTTTTACTTTTTGTATTTCTGAAGTCTCATGGTTAATCAGGAATGAGTAGCTCACTAGGGCCCTCTCAATTTTCTCTTGAGCAGCAATAGCCATGTGCTTGTGTACAGCTTTCCACATCACTAGGAACGTGTAGGCGTTTGCCAAGACTCTCCCTTTTTACCTTATTCCTTGAATTTTTTATGGACCTCTAGCATTCCTTGACTGTTTGCCACAAGGATCCTCCCTTCCCTTGTGTGTGTGTGTGTGTGGGGGTAAGGGCACCCATGCTAACCAAGCACTCTACATCTAAGCTACCGCTCCTGGCCCCTCTATTATTTTCAATCCCCCTACCCTTAGCAAGGATTTTTTTTCATGCTTGCTACTGACTACAATCTGTCCCTCCTGGCAGGGCCACAGAATTGCCAGTCCTAATGGTAGACTTAGAAGGAGGGGTAAGACAGGATGAGAACAAGTTACTGATTTTCAGCAGATGTTCAAAGACCTTAGGTTTGCAGTTGGTCAGTAAAGAGATTTATTAAATCTTTAAGATCTGGTCTATTAGTTGTATAACAGAGCAAGTATTTATAGAAATGCTGATTACTAAAAGAACATTTTTTTGAGACAGGGTCTCGCCATGTAGTTCAGGCTGGTCTTTAACTCATTATATAGCCCAGGCTGGCCTTGAACTAGCGGCTATCTTCCTGCCTTGGCCTCCCTAGTGCTAGGATTACAGGCATGTGCCATCATACCCATCCCTAAATGTTTAATGAAGTAGTAATTGATAGATTAAAACTTGACTTTAAACAAACCACAAACATTAGTATTTATAAATATTCCTAAATTGGTGAGAATTTCTAATTAGTGAATATTGTTATACACTATCTCTAAAAACTCACACACAAAAGAATCTGTCAATACTAGTTAATGTGGTTAAGAAGTATCCAAGCAACTCATGCTCAGCCAGGCATGGTAACACATGTAATCCCACCACTTGGGAGGCTAAAGCAGGAAAACTTCCACGAGTTTGAGGCCAGCCTGGGCTACACAGTGAATTCATGGCCAGTCTAAAAAAAAAGGAAAAGGCAATTCATGCCCTTCCAGAGGAGCTCTGGTGTCCCAATAAGTATTGTCAAACATGTTAATGATACTTTATTTTTACTTAGGTGCTCATATAAAAAAAGGTGCTTCCTTTAAGGTGACTAAAAATCTATCATTAAAAACAAAACAAACAAAAAATAGAAAGAGATCCAAAAGTTTTCAAAGACAAGTTCTATCACATTTTTAAAAAACTGATAACTGCAATATCAAACATGAAAAATATAATACAAAGGAAATTAGAATATAATCTGACAAATATAAATGTAAACATCCTTTAAAAAAATTATTAACTACTGTAACTGAGTAGGTACTAAATGAATATTATACCATGGCTAACCAGGGTTTATTCTAAGGATGTTTAAAAATCAAGAAGTCAATATTTGATGAAAATAGAGCTTTTTGCAAATGGGAAGGGGACCAGTGTTGGAAGGATCAGAGAAGGAGGGGAAGGGTGGGGAAAAAAAAACAACAATAATTAAAATGTATTATGTACATGTGCCAACTCCCTGTGATAATTATAATCATCACATACTGCAAACATACTAATAGTCATTATTAATTAGGATATCAATAAATTAAAATAGCATAATATGCAGCTATAGCAACAAATATTGAAATGACCTTTAGAAAAAAGAGGCATTTCTAATGCATGTAACTACTTACGTATATTTACCCTGAACCAAAAGAAAACATTAGATTAATGTGAAACATTGATGTAATTTCCATTAAAGAAAAAGCCTAATGGCCTAGTATTGTCATGAGCACAAAATATAGCTAAAGATATTTCAAAATTAAAGAAACAGTCAATATAAAATGTTAGAAAAGGAGTTTTCATTTTAATCAGGCAGATAATTTGCCTGATTACTTAGAAAACCAATGGTTTGGTAAAATTATGACTAGAAATAATAAAAGTTTTTGTTAAGACTGAAAACATATTGAAATTTTAAATGTTGGCAATGAGGGTGACTGAATACAATAAAACAGCATAAATTATAAGTCTGGAAAAAATGAAGATATCATATGAACAAGCAAAGGATTTAAATCCTGAACATGAGTTTTAAAAACACTTATAAATCAAAAGGAAAATAATGAGGGGCCGGGGATTTAGCTCTGTGGTTTCACTGCCTGCTGCACAAGTGCAAGGACCCGAGTTCGATCCCTGGTACCAAAAAAGAAAAAGGAAAATAATGAATGGGCAAAAAACATATCTAAGAAAATAACAATAATGATTGGCTAATAAAATATGAGAAAAATATTTAACTTTCTAGTGACTAGAAAAATAGAAACACACACCAGAAGGAGAAATACAGAATATAATTTCAATTTTAATTGAGTGGTCAAATGTTACAAAAGTGAATAAGTTGGTTACATGTATCAAACCTGAACATGTTTATAACATGCCTGAACAATCAAATTAATGTTTACAAGCAGTAGAAAATAGAAGCAAAGTTATTCAGTTTTTATAAAAGTAAAAGTTTTAAATTATTGTATACTTTTCAATTGAAAAATCAAAAAGGATTTAAATAGCATGAAGTTAATCATGTAAAAATTATGCTGAGAGGCTGGGGACTTGTCTACTACGTTTGAGGCCCTGGATTAGTATTGCAGCACCACAGAACAGAAAGGAACAAAATAAAATAATAAGATTAGTCTCAAAAAATATTTCATTTTAGGGCCGGGGATTTAGCTCAGTGGTGCTGTGCATGCCTCACAAGCACAAGGTCCTAAGTTCGATCCTCCATACAAAAAAAAATTTTTTTTCATTTTGTAGAAAAATAGCAGACCTACATTCAGAAAAAAGAGGCTAATTAGAAGTCAGGATGGTCAGGATATGAGCTGTGAACCAATCATGGCTAATCACTGAAATGACTGAAAATCCGAACCCTACAGTCATCTCCTTTACACGTGGCAACTCTTCTCAAAGATGTTAATAGGTATTAGGAATGAGGATTCCTTGGTAACAATCTTAAATATTCTCTAGTATAAGACTTTTTATTCATTTGTTTGACTAATGGGAACTTTACATTGTTCCAAAGTCAAGATTTAATAGTCATTATTTCATAAACTTGTTTAAGCATGGAAGCCTTTGCAGAAGTACCATCAAGTATTAATTGTGTTCCTGGAGGCGCAAAGGTCTAGGTCCCTATATTTAACATGAATATATGGTACCTATTGTTGTCCATATAAGGACCATATTGGTTATACAATATATGGACAACCTATTGCAATGATGTGTTTTACTATAGAACTCAAATTATTCTGTTTTGTGTTATTGGACTCTAATCTGCTAAAATATTAATTATGATGGACAATGATATTGACATCATAGATGGCTGACTGACAATGTGTAATTTGTGATTTTCCTTAATCATTCTTACTCAAAAGGTACTAATTATTTCAGAGTCTAGACTCTAACCAGACTAAATTCTACCTCATTAAAACACACTATTTCGGACCGGGGGTTTAGCTCAGTGGTTTTGCCGCCTGCTGCGCAAGCACAAATTCGATCCCCAGTACCAAAACAAAACAAAACAAAATACTATTTCAACAAAACTAATATGTTTTCTGGCACTTTCTTGAGATTTACAGAAAATACAGTGAAAATATTTCAAATGAGTAACTTTTGATGGTCATCTAGCTGGAAGTGATTAAAAGTAGTTACCAATTATAAGTAATATCCTGATTTAGAAAATGTCAAAATTGAAAAGATAAAAACAAAAAACAACTACAATAGAAAAAAACCCAACCATGTCTTTTAGTAGTAAAGAAATCAGTTACTGTAATTCAGCTTTTCTTAAACATTAGAAAAATTAATAAATCTATCTGGGTGTGCTGGCACACACCTGTAATTCCAGTATTCATCGTGAGTTCCAGGCCAGCCCGGGCTATATAGCAAGTTCAAGGCCAGCCAGAACTACACAGCAAGACCCTGTCTAAAAAAACCCAAAAAACAAAACATCATACACACATATACACATATACACACACATGTGCATGCACACATGCACCCTGATAAATCTAACCGCAGATTACAAACTTTTCTTAAAAGGCCAAAAAGTAAATAATTTGGGTTTGTGGGTCATATATTGTCTGTTAAAAATACTCTACTCTTGAAGTGAGACAATAGGTAAATAAATATAGCTGTTTCAATAAAATTTTATTTCCAAAACATGCCCATGTGCCATAGATGGTGACCTTGTATCACAGGTGGATTAATGATTTTGTCATGTATCAAGATTTATAATTAAACTAGAAGACTTACATCCTGAATACTCTAGATCAGTGCTTTTAAGTTTCACAGCTCTTCTGGTAGATCTTTATTTTCAGTTGGTAGATAATGTATTTTAATTTTCTATGCTTAGACCAGACTTACCAATGTCTATTTGAAGTTAATATTCTTTAGCAGAAAAATTTAAAGCATTAGCAGAACATGGTGGCACCCATCTGTAATCCCAGCACTTAAGAGGCCAAGGCAGGAGGACTGCCATGAGTTTGAGGCCGGCCTGGGCTTACACAGTGAGTTCAGGGCCAGCCTGAACTACATAGTGAGACCTTTAAAGCATTAAAGATTATTTTAGTTCCAAGTCACTAAACTTCTTAATGTATTCATTGCCTGTCACAGAAAATAATCTTTTAAACAGTACTAACTTGCCCATGAATAGAGGATTGACAACATTCCAAAGATCTGATACACGTGGTATGATAAAAAATTATGATGAGCCGGGGATTTAGCTCAGTGGTTTCACCACCTGCTGCACAAGTGCAAGGACCCGAGTTCAATCCCCAGTACAAAAAAAAAAAATTATGATTAATGTTTAAATAAAAATTTAAAAAATTATTACAGGAAAAGACACATTGCCATAACCACCCTCAAAGTACTCTCCCTTGCTTTGAACACATTTATCCTATTATTCTTGCCACTTTCTGAAGCAGTTTTGGAAATTTCTTTCTTGAGTGTCCTTTTGTTGCTGTATTGATGCCCTGAACCAATTCAAAATATTTATAGCAGTTTCTGTTGCATACAAAAATTCCAGTCTGTTTGGGTGGGGTGATACATGACTGTAATCCCAGTACTCAGGGGGCTGAGGCAGGAAGATCGCCATGAATTTGAGGCCAGCCTGAGGTACATAGTGAGTTCAAGGCCAACCTAAACTACACAGTGAAGCCCTGTCTCAAAAAACTAAAAAAAAAAAAAAATTACATTGTGTCCTTATTCACCTTATTCATCAGATCTGGCTCTTCCTCAAAGTCAAAATGATCATGAAAGTTAAATGTTTGGAATTGATTAAAGATGTCCAGGCAACCATGATAGCACAACTAAGGAACTTACAAAAGAGCTCTATAACTGCTATAGAAAGTCACAAGAACAATGGAATAAGTGTGTTAGATATGAGGGGGATTAATAGCAGGATTAATAGCAATGTGTCTTTTACCACAATAAATTTTTAAAAACATTTTAAAACATTCACCATTTTTTGGATCTTATCTCATAAGGCATTTTTCTGAATAGGCCCTAAATTCTACATTGATTTCTATTCAAATTAGAATATATACATTACAGCAACTTCAAAAAAAGTGACAAAATATTGGCATTCAGATTAATAAGTGTAAAGTGGGTATCTATAATGGAGAAATCAAATAGTTACTTATTTTATTTTATTTTTTTATTTTTTACTTTTTGGTACCAGGGATCAGACTTGGGTCCTTGCACTTGTGCAGCAGGCAGCAAATAGTTACTTTTATAACCAACCCATAACATAGAGCATCAATAATACAGGATCCAATATGCCTTATCCTAAATGCTTGTGACCAGAAATGTTTCAGATTTTGGATTTTTTAATTTCTAGAATATATGCACATGTATAATGTAATATCTTGAGGATGAGGCCCAAGTGTAAACAAAAATTTATTTGTTTTCATATCTACCACATAAACATACCCTGAAAGTAGTTTTATACACTACAATCATGTAACACATAAAAATGTTTTGATCTACAATGGGCCACATATACAATGGTGGTCTTGTAAGATTATTTTGCCTTGTTATGTCATAGCTCTCTTAGTTTGTGTAAGTATACTGTATGATGTTTCCATGGAAACAAAATTGTCTAATGATGTATTTCTCAGAATGTATCCCTGCCCTTAAGTGAGGTCAGGTGTGGAATTTTCTACTTCTATCATTATGCTGGCACTCAAAAGTTTCAGATTTTGAAGCATTTCAAATTTCATAGTTTTAGATTAGGAATATTCAATTTGTACTGGAGAAACCCAACATTATGTATGTTTTAATTTATACAGCATTGGGTAATTCACCTTTCCTTAACTTAGATTTACTGAAACTATTAGGGACAGAAGAATACGATAAAGGGCCGGGGGTACAGCTCACTGGTTGAGTACTGTACTTGTGTACCATGTATGAGACACTGGACTTGATCCCCAGCAACACAAAAACAAACAAGGAGAAAGAGAACAGCCACAAAAAATAAATGCTCCAGGGCTGGGGATTTAGCTCAGTGGTTCCAGCGCCTGCCTCCCAAGTGCAAGGTTCTGAGTTCGATCCCCAGTACCAAAAAACAACAAGAACAACAACAAAAAAAACCCCAAAACAAAAGGGCTTCTGGGCCACCATCCGGCCCGCCATTCCTGGCCCCCATTCCCGGCCCAGAGGAAAGGGCTTCCTGGCCACCATCTGTCCTGCCACTCCCAGCCCAGAGGAAAGGGCTCTTGGGCCACGGTCTGTCCCACCACTCCTGGCCCAGAGGTAGGGGCTTCTGAGCCACCATCCCACTGCTCCTGGTCCAGAGGAAGGGGCTTCCAGGCCACGATCTCTCCCGCCGCTCCCAGCCCAGAGAAAGGGGCCACCATCTGTCCTGCCACTCCCAGTCCAGAGGAAAGGGCTTTTGGACCACCATCCAGCCCGCCGCTCCCAGCCCAGAGGAAGGGGCTTCCAGACCACCATTCCTACCACTGCTCCTGGCCCCTGTCCCACCTCTCCCAGCTCAGAGGAGGTGAGCCGCACAGGCACCAACAGCACCCCCACTGCCCCCCCAGTCAAAATGAGAAAACACGTAAATAAGTCTCAAAACTAGACCTCCAGATCACCTAAAGCAACCCCAAAGGGAAATGAGATGAAACACTCCGATACTAAACCACCTGGACCCACTGAACTGGCAACAAAAGGGGATCTGGAAAAAATGAAATCAGAAATCATTTCTCAGATAACAGCAGAGATTGTGCTCCTAGTGCAAGACATGATTAATAAATCTAGAGAGGAGCTGAGGAACATGATGGAATCCCAACATAGGAAACAAAT
>NW_004624794.1:11368144-11408247 GCF_000247695.1 Heterocephalus glaber | reverse complement strand
GCTGGGACCAGCTGAGCTTCTCTGCCCTAGGAGCCTGGGATGGAGGCGGGGAGCTTCCTTCTGGGTGCTGGGACCAGCTCACTTCTCTCCCCTAGGAGCCTGGGATGCTGGCAAGGAGCTTCCTTCCAGGTGCTGGGACCGGCTGAGCTTCTCTGCCCTAGGAGCCTGGGATGGCGGCAGGGGAGCTTCCTTCCAGGTGCTGGGACCGGCTGAGCTTCTCTGCCCTAGGAGCCTGGGATCCCTACATTTAATTTCTAAATACTAATCTTCACACTAGATACTAGAAGATGTAATGTGAAGATACTAGATAGGCAAATAAAGGACAATTTAGAAATGTAGCAGGAGAGTAATGTAGTAAAGAAATCGTATCTGCAAAAGAAACAAAGGCTTCAAAGACAGATGTGACTAGGGTCAGGGATTTAGCTCAGTGGTAATGCCAGCTGCTGTGCAGGTGCAAACACCCGAGTTCAATCCCTGGTACCAAGAAAACAAAAAACAAAAAACAAATGTGGGCTCCAGTTATAGTAGGGCAGCAAAATCCCAACATACTTCTTTTTTCTTTTTTCTTTTTGGTGCCGGCAATCGAACTCGGGTCCTTGCACCTGCACAGCAGGCAGCGAAACCACTGAGCTAAATCCCCGGCCTCCAACATATTTCTTGCTGAAGAAATTAAGGTAAGAAACCATAATAAACAGAAAAGAGGAAGGAATAAAGGGACATCTAGAGAAGGAGATTTCTGGACTTTAGATAGGTACTAGCACAAATCTTAGACTAACACTAAATAACTCATCCATAAGAGGACACAATCTAGTGTAACCAAGTCTTACAGAACCAAACAGAACTAAACCACCTAGACAAAAATCATTCTCTAAATTTTACTGATCTGATTACTCGATAAATTAAAAATGTCAGCATAATGGTCTCCAAAGGAATGAACAGAACCCAGAATTGACAAAACAGCCCTCAGAAATATACAAAGAGCAATTCAAAATTATTCAGCATACAAAGAATATACACAAAAAATGGGTCCTACTCTTAAGGGAAGAAAAAGACTACAGATGCTAAGCCAATGATGTCTATGATGTGGAATTATCAAAGACTTGAAAGTAGCTATTTTAGCTATATTCTATGAGATTTAAACTTTTTTTAAAAAGCCAGACATTTGAAATGACAGAAAAGTCAGGAAATATAACTAGGCAAAAAGAAGTCATATAAGGAAAAAAACAGAAATTATACAATTGAACAATTTAATTTCTAAAATTACTGGATGAGCTTTTATAACAGAATGAAAATGACAAAAGAGTTAGTAAGCTTCTATAGATACTATCCAAGCTAATTTTTTTTTTGGTACCAGAGATTGAACTCAGGACTTTATGCTTGCAAGCAGGCGTGGAGCCAGTGAGCTAAATCCCCAGCCCTATCCAAGCTAAAATTTATAGATAACGTAGGATACAATTTTTAATAAAAGAGCTCCAAGACTTGTGGGAATATATAAAAGATAAGAATGGGAGAAAAGGAAAAAGAGACTGGGGAAGGAAAAATATTGGAGCAAATAATGGCTGAAAAAAACAATAAATGAATTTTAAAATTCACTAGAAGGATTCAACAGATTTAATTAGGCAGAAGAATTAGGAAACTTTAAGACAGACAATTTGAAATCAAATCAAATGACCAAAAAAAAAAAAAGAAAGAAAGATAAATGTTTTAAAAAGGAACCTGATAGACTCAAGGATACTATCAAGCAGACCTATATCTATATAGAAAGAAAATATATATTCTAGAAAGAAAAGAAAGGGACAGAGAACTTATTTGAAGAAATAATGGCTGAAAACTTCCCAAATATGAGGGGGTGAGGAAAAAGCACACTGGTTAGCTCATGCACAGTTTTTATCTCTGCTCCAGATCATAAGCCTTTTCTGTACTATGAATGGAGATTTCCAACCAACATTCCAAGTATGTGGCTCTTCCTTGACCAGTTGAGCTGTTGCTACACAGGTGGCTTTCTACAGCCAGATTTAGTCTTACTTACCTTCACCCAATTTTCTCGTTTCTTCCCTCCCAACCATCCAGGGTTCTTTTCCTTGCTCTAATAATGTGATTACATCTGGCTTAGAAATAGAATGGCCTGTTTACAAAGAAAAAAACGCCACATGATATAGAAAAGTAGTTTGCTTAAAATTATAATAAATTAAAGGTCAAAACAATATTAAATAAAAATTTTGAGAAAAGAAGGTGAGGAAATTAAAAAATAAGAAATCAGTTACATAGGGTAAGATTTTTCTAAGCATAATTTACACACCTATATCCTCTTTTTCTTGAGAGCATACATACAACTTGAGAGCATGTAACTGAAATACAGACCTTAATGCCTGTTACCAATCCCTGACTTTGCTACCTTCTAGCTGTGTGGAATCTTGGGCAAGTCTCTTAAACCCACTCTGCCTCAGTATTTCATCTGAAAATGGTTACTGGATTTAATAAGAATTAAATCAGTCAATCTCTGTATGTGTGTGTAATATATTTAAAGTGCTTACAACATTACTTTTACAAATGTAATGTTCATATATTACAACTTTCAACAAATCAGATGAAACTTGTCTTAGGAAATGAAATGTGTTTGCTTCAGATTTAAATGAATTCCATTTATTCAGTCCATCACTATATAAATTGTAGAGGTTCTTTCAATAATTACAACCATCTAGGACACTGTCAAGCTGTTCTCCCTGCAAATGGATTAGATAATGTACTATGTACACTAATTCTGAGCATAATAAATAGGAAACCTGGCTCCTTTAGCAATGGTTGTATGATATATGCCACAAAATCCTAATCTAGTTCTTGTGTAAACGCAACTCTAAGTGAGACCAGAGAAAGCATGAATATCACTGAAAGGGAGGATGAGTACATTTATAATGGAGTCGTAATTTTTATACTAACAAAGTTCAAACCACTTATTTGAGAAAAGGGGAAAAGTAATTTAGTTTCTTAAGAGGCTACCCTTGAAAATCAGAGTAGAAAAAACACGTATTGTGAAGATAAGATTCTAAATTATCCTACATTATTTGAGGTAGAAAACATACCTAGTGAGATCAAATTACCATAGTTCTCCATCATCACATTCTGGTATAAGGTCTTCTGAAAAGTGCTGAGATATTCCCACTCCTGCTGAGAGAAATCTATGGCCACATCCCTGAATGTCACTGATTCCTGGAATGGCAAATCCATATATTACTTGAAAAATTAAAGAATGTTTTAAAGATGGACAGAAAGGATATATAGACTGGAATACGTAAAGAGAGCAATGTAACAAGCCTGTGGGCTACAAATCTGCAATATGGGAGGGGACTGAAAGAGAAAATGTAGAATATTTTTAAACAAAACTGCTGATATAAACAAAACCAAGCAGCATATTCTTAAATATCTAAAACATCTTGGAATAGATAAATAATGTTTGTCTATTAAATAGTGAATATAAGTAAAATATCTGATTGGTGCCTGCCACATACAATTTTGTTTTTGCTTTTGTTTTTGTTTTTTGGTACTGGGAATTGAACTTTGGGCCTCACACTTGCTAGGCAGGTGCTGTGCCGCTGAGCTACATCCCCAGCCCTTGTTTTTGTTTGTTGGGTGCTGGGGATTGAATCTAGGAACTTGAGCATGTAAGGCAAGTACTTTATTCTGAGCTATACATTCACATCTATATTTTTATTTTTTTAAATCTATTTTTTATTAGTACATGTTTGCAGAACATATTTACATTCCTTGTGGGGAGTTGGTACATGTACATAGCACATCTTAATTCCTTTTTTCATCTCCTTCGCCTTCCCTCCCTCCATCTCTTGATCCCATTCCCATTTGAGAAAGGTCTATCTCCCTATTTCCTATTATCTATCTCTTATTTTGCTCTTTATTTATATTTTGGGTTTCTCATATAAAAGAAATCATGCTATATTTAAGCTTGTGTGTCTGGTTTATTTCACTTAACATTATAGTCTCAAGGTGCACCCATTTTCCTACAAATGACTCAAGTTTATCTTTCTTTAGTGCAGAGTAGTGCTCCCCTGTGTGTACATACCAAGATTTCTTTATCCATTAATCTGTTGATGGACATTTAGGCTGCTTCCAAGATTTAGTTATTACAAATCATGCTACTATAAATATGGATATGCATGTATCACTGTAATATGATATTTTAACTCTTTTGGGAAGATATCTAGAAGGGGAATAGCTGGGTCAAATGGAATTTCTAGTTTTAGTTTTTTGAGGAATCTCCATACTGATTTCCACATTGACTGTAGTAGTACACATTCCCACCAATATAGAAGGGTTCCTTTTCCCCTAAAGCCTCGCCAGCATTTGTTATTATCTGATTTCTTGATGATGGCCATTCTTTCTGGTGTAAGTTGGAATCTCAGTGTTTTATTTATTTATTTTTTATTTTTGGTTTTTTGAGACAAGGTCTCACTGTGTAGTTCAAGCTGGCCTTAAACTCACTATGTAAACCAGGCTGGCCTCGAACTCATGGCCATCCTTCTGCCTCAGCCTCCTGCATGCTGGGATTACAATTATGTGCCACCATGCCTGGCTTCAATGTGGTTTTAATTTCCATTTCTCTAATGGCCAATGATGTTGAGCATTTCTTTATGTATTTATTGGCCATTTGTTCTTCTTCTGTGAAGTGTCTATTTATTTCACTTGCCCATTTTTTTTTACTTGTCCATTTCTGATTGAGTCTTTTATTTGGGGGAGGTCTAATTTTTTGAATTCTTTATATATTCCAGGTATTAGTCCCCTGTCTGAGGAATAGCTGACAAAAATATTTTCCTATTCTGTAGATTATCTTTTCACTCTGTTGGTTGTTTTTTTTGCTGTGCAGAACTTTTTTAATTTGACATAATCCCATTTGTTAATTCATGGTACTATTTCTTGTGCCACTGGAGTTATATGTTTAGAAAGTCCTTGCCTATGCCTGTAACTTCAAGAGTTTCACCTATTTTATCTTCCAGCAGCTTGTGTTTCTATTTTAACATTTAGTTCTTTATTCATTTTCAGGTTAGTTTAGTACATTGTAAAAGACATAGGTCTAGATTTAATCTTCTGCATATGGGTAACAGTTTTCTCAACACTATTTATTAAAGAGGCTATTTTTCCTCTAGTATATGTTTGTAGCCCCTTTGTCAAAGATCAAATAGTTGAATGTGCTTTGGGTTGTTTCTGCCTCCTCTATTCTGTTCTATTGGTCCTCATGTCTATTTTTGTGCCAATAATTCATATATTTTGAAATAAATGAGTTGCTGGGGAAATTTTTTGCTTTCAAGAGAAGATAAAAATATAATTGAGGCCAGGGATTTAGCTCAGTGGTTTTGCCACCCGCTGTGCAAGCGCAAAGACCTGAGTTCGATCCCTGGTACAAAAAAAAAAAAATTGAGTATTTTTTCAGAACGTAAATTCTCAATTTTGGAAAATAAGAATTTCACAGTTAAGAATTCTTATGATTTTAAATACTACATTATGTCAGATATTATCATCAGCATTTTTCTTGTTTTGGTACGTCTATATGCTTTTCTGTCTTTTTTGCTACGAGATTGTATTATGTGGATATATCAGATTTAATCATTTATTTAATTAAGATGTACAGTATTTATGCAGTCTTCCTCAATTTTAGGATTCTGTGTTTCACATACTCTATATAATGATATTCTTTTTTGTGCCCATCTACCATCTTTCATTGAACACCTGGTTTAGCTGAATGTGGTAGACAGCTTTAACATAAGTTATTGATCATCCCATGTCTCAGGATTATGTTCTTTTGGAATCTTGTTCCCTTGTATGTAGGCTGAGTAATTTGCTTTTAATAAACAGCTAAATTCCTAAGATGCTACATTTGATAAAGGTAATAAAAATCTATAAATTCCATATTGCTTTCCTTCTCTTGGTGTCTCATTGCTCAGTGGTAAAGCCAGCAGCTAACAGGTTTTAAATTGTTTTACTGACAGAACCTCATGATAGTAAACCAAGAACGGCCTCCAGTCAATAGCTTATGAGGACCTGAGATCCTCATACCAACAGCCCAGGAGGAAGTGTTAACAACCACTTGAATGAGCTTGGCAACATATCCACCTAAGTTGAGCATAAGTTCAGCCCTGACCAATACTTTGATCACTTCATAAAAGACCCACAGTCAGGAGGCAAATTCAGTCAGTCTAGATGTCTGACCAGCAAAAACTATGAGATAAATATTGACTATCTTAAGCCATTAAGTTTCAGGTTATGCCAGGTGTGTTTGGTGATACATGCCTATAGTCCTAGCTACTTGGGAGGCTGAGGCTGGAGGACCCCTTGAACTCAGGAGTTTGAGACAAGTCTAAATAGCATAGCAGATTCCATTACCAAAAAAAGGTCATTAATATTCTTTATAGTTATAGATAAAAAATACATTGAGTTAAAGAATACTGAGGAAGAGGGTTGGGGATTTAGCTCAGTGGCACTGCGCCTGCCTTCTAAGCACAAGGTCCTGAGTTCGATCCCCAGAACCAAAAAAAAGAATATTGAAGAAGGATGATGAATACATTTCACCCAAGTTCAGTAAGTTCCACTTAAAAATAGAATACTGTAGGGCCAGAGATTTAGCTCAGTGGATCCACCACCTGCCTTGCAAGCACAAGGTCCCAAATTCGATCCCTGGTACCAAAAAAAAAAAAAAAAGAATACTGTAGTCTTGATACTTATCTCAGGGATTTCCTGCCAAGATCCACAACCTTCAAGTTTGCAAGTGCCAATCATCTACTAATCCACATAAAGTATGGACTCTTACTCTACAGACATTTGGTCATTCAATAGCAAATTTCCTCCTTCATTATCTGGCAATCTCAAGTCTGTGACATTTTACATTTTACATCAAATACAACTGTCTCTAACCCACCAAACCAGACTTGACCCAGAAGGTATAAATCTTTATTTCAAAGAACTTCAATCCATCATTGCCCTTGATAAATGAATGGGCACTTAAGACATGCTGAATAATTTCCTCACTAATTAGATGAACATTTGTAAGTTTATTTATTTATTGTCAGTGCTGGGAATGGAACTTAGGGCTTTCTGCATGCTAGGCAAGCACTCTACTTCCCTACACCAACTAGTAAATTTAGAGTGGGCCATACAGGGAGAATGCTGGGTAACCTAGAATCACAGTTCAGTGGATGAATAAGAGCTAGATGCTTCTAGATGCCTCTGTTGGTTACTTGATGGGAAATTTCTCCTACTGAGAAACTTCAGGAAAATTAATGAAAATATTGGCATAACCCAAAAACAAAAAAAATTTCAACAAGGAAACATCAACTTACATGTGCCATGGTTTTAGACCTGTAAGAGTGGACTGGTCTTCAGGATTCCTTTAGTAAAAACACACAGATCTAGAAAGTTGGAGCTGAGAAAAGAAAAAGACCTTGAGATCATTTTTGCTTTAGTGTTCCTAACAGAATTTAATTTACTTAATATTGCTGTTATGTTCTTCCACTCCAAGTTCCAGACTGTTTCACATCACATACAATTTGAGCCAAGGAGGGTTCTAAGTAAGTCCAAATCACAAAAGTCTCCATTGAACAGTCACAGAAGATAGGCATTTCTGCATTGAACACAGAATGTTACATGACCCATTACTGAGTTTTCTGGCCACTGTGTGATCTTGGTAAATCAGATACATAGACTCAAGATTAGGCAGCACAGTTCTCTGCTAAGCAGATCCTTTTCCTTCAATTCTTACCTTCCAAGACTGAAAAGAGCCCTCATTATCCAAATTAGAACCTCTTGTAGGGCTTCAGAATTGGGTGGAGTTGGTTAAGAGACAGAAAGGCAGTGTTTGGTATTATGAATGTAGCAAAGACTACTACTTAAATATATGACATACTATCATTGTACTAGAATATAAAGTAGATGTAAAATGTGAGGTTGGGAAAACAATTTAAAATCATGGAAAATATTCTAGATAGTTAATTTAAAAAAACCAGGTTGACCATGTAATTATTGTTGTGAAATGCATGAATATATCAAAGACAGAGAACGAGTAGCAGGCAGACAACTGAAATCAGTAAATAGAAAAGTTTAGGAGGTTGTATGTTCATCTATTAACAGTGTTTTTGTTTTGATCTTGATTTTTTTTGGGGGGGGGGTATCAGGGATCAAACTTAGGACCTTGTGCTTGCGAAGCAGGTGGCAGAACCATTGAGTTAAAACCCCGGCCCTGATCTTGATTTTTTAAAAGCTTTTTCTACGATTATTGTTGTAATTACTAGAGGATAACTTGAAAGATACATGTATCTTTAAAATTTTGTTAACAGGAAAATGTTCTTCAAAAGGGAGACCAAGAAAATTCAAGGTGGGTATGGTGGCACACACCTGTACCCAGCTACCCAGAAGTTGAGGCATGAGGATCACAAGTTTGAGCCCAGCCTGGGCAACTTAGGGTGACCCTGCCTCAAACTAAAAAATTTAAAAGGGCTGGGAATGTTGCTCAGCACATAGGTCCTGGGTTCAATCCTCAGTACCATTAAAAATAAAAAAGAACCCCTAGGCCAGCTGGTTCATGCCTATGATCCAGCGTTCTGGGAGTGCAAAAGAATTACAAATCTAAGCTCCAGTATGAGAAATTCAGTGAAACCGTATCTCAAAGTTTAAAAAATTGAAAAAGGGCTGGGGATGTTGTTCAACATGAAGGCCCTGAGCTCAGTTTGCAGTACCAAAAAAATAAAAACAAAAACAAACAAACCTAAAAGGGATGAGGTTGTAGTTCAAGGATAGAATGTCCCTGGAGTCAACCCCTAATAACACCAAGAGAAAAAAATATTTTTTTTTGTTTCTAAATTTAGATTGTTTTGCTAAATGGCTTATGTTCTCTTTATTTCCTTTGGATCCCAATATTTGAATTCACTCAATCATTTCATCTCAGGTATGGTGCCTAACTAATCTCTTGTATAAATGATGTTTCTAGCTCTTTTTTTTTTCTTCTTCTTCTTTTTGTGGTGCTGGGGTTATATCCAGGGTCTTAGATATATTAAGCAAGTGCTCTAGTCCTGACTACCTCCTCAGCCACTAAATGATGCTTCTAAAGCTCTCAGTCAAAGCATGATGTGTCCCACATAGCTACCAAATTATATTATCCCATTAGTTTCACTTTGCATCTAACCTAATTAGAAGAAAAACTGTAAGGTATAAAAGTTATAAACCAAACATATTCGTACATGCTTGTAATCCTAGCACTGAGGGATGCTGAGCCAGAAGGATTGCAGGTTTGAGTCTCACTTGGGCAATTTAGTGAGACCTTGTTACAAAATAAAAAATAAAAATGACTGAGGATGTATCACAATGGTAGAAGGCCCCCAGGTTCAATCTATAGTACCACAAAAAATTTAGACCAAAAAATCAATTTACTATTGCCAGAGATTGCACAGTAGTATAATTTGTTCCTATCCTGTTATTAAAGACAGACAACAGTATTTTTCCAATGAATTCACAAGGTAGATTACTAATCCTCTGCTTCATCATACACTTATCTTTATTTATATTTTACCTTCATTGATTTGTGTGTTTTGTCGTACTGGAGATAGAACCTAAGGCCTTATGCATGCTCAGTATACATGCCTCCACTGAGCTATATCCCTAGACCCTAAAAAACATCTTAAAGGAAATAACTATGTTACTTTAGAGATTATATTGCCCCAAACACTACAAATTCCAAGTCTAACATACTGTAGACACTTAACAAAAGTCTGCTTTTTTTCTTAACCACTCCACATCATATAATTTTTTTCAGCACTGGGGATTGAACCCTGGGGCTCCATCACTGAGCTACATCCTCAGCCTTTCTATTTTTAATTTTCAGACAGTCTCACTAAGTTACCATCCTGGCATTGAACTTGTAATCTTCCTGCCTCACCCTCTCAAGTACTGGGATTACAGATGTGTGCCACTATGTCCCACAGTATCTAGGAAATTTTAAAAAGGAAATAACTATAAAAGCATACAGAATATGAATATGCATAAAGATGTTCATGAGACAATAATTTTAATAACAAAAAACCATGAATATTTCACAGTAGGCAACCAGTTTAACATATTATGGTCTGCTATATAATACTATACCATTAATAGGAACAATAACAATAATTCAAACTAAATGGTGGAAAACATTAACATAGCAAAAAAGGTACATTTACAAAGATACGTATAGTTTAGGAGATGATACACTCCTAAACTGAAATTAAGAATACAGTGTCTATTGTCACTCTCAGGAAAAGAAAATGAGCTTTAAGCTCAGAGAGTAAAAAACACCTCAATGTCACTGTTTCTACCTTAACAAAGAAAAAATAAGAACATCACTTACTATATATGGTTGTTTTGAAAACTGAATAAGGTAGTCCATATAAATACTACACAGCACTTGAAAGGCTAAGGCAGGAGGACTGCCACAAGTTTGAGGCCAGCCTGGACTATATGGTGAGACCCTGTCTCTAAAAACAAACAACAACAACTACAAAAAACTACAACGTATATCTTTTTTTCCCCTCCCATTACTAGGAATTGAACCCAGGGCTTCATACATGGTAGATAAGCACTCTACCACAGAGCTGCATCCCCAGCAGTCTATCATGCTGGCTAATGTAAATTATCATTATTGAAGATGAATATCATTATATGTTCTTTAATACAGTATCTACAATGAATTAATTCCATTTCCTATTTTTCTTATAGTAAAATTTGGGCTTTTTCTTGCTTATAATTCCAGTTTTTAAACTTTTAATGCTGGCTGAGATATAATTCAGTAATAAAGTACAGCCTAGGCAAGAACCTGTCTTCAAGCCCCAGCACAAATAAAGAAACAAATAAACCAGTGCCTAGTTGAGAGAAAAAGAGATTATCAGACAGAAAAGGAAACAATATTCCATTCCTCAGTTCCCAGCCTACAAAGATCAAGAAAAACATCAGGAGCATTAAAATCAGTTCAAAGAAGAGGATCTGATAAAATGGAGAATGTTAAAAAATCTTATTCTTTCATAATATGGGGATTTGGGTGACTATAAATTTATAATCTTTGGAAATATTGTGTTTGCAAGACATCTGAACATCAGATATTGGTGCTATTTCTCTGAAAGTAACCTTAATACTCTAAATTATTTATTCTGAAAGGATACTATAAATTAATTAAATTTTAAATAACTTTTCTAATATCTGAAATGTGTAAATATTTAGAACTTTTTTCAAACAAGGAGATCCCTGGGACTTTCTTGTTCTCTAGGCATACACAAAAGTATAAGCAAACCTATAATTTGTATAGATTTCTTTTTTCAAATTAAGAGAACTCTCATTTGCCTCCTTTACTTGATCAATTGTTATGCCAAAACAAAAGTATACAAACTTTGGACATATACAAACCCAGAAAAGTTAAAAACATATACATAAAAATGTTAAATGCCATTATCTCTAGGCAGGGAGGGTAAGGATTATTCTTACTTTCTTTTTCATAAATTCCTTTGGGAATGAAGTTCTTTTGCAATGAGATTACACTAATTCCATCACAATAATACAACATAAAGATATTTCAAAGTATTAAAATTATTTATAGATATCATTATTAGAAAAGGCCAAATTTTCATCATTTAAAAAATCTGTAGGGCCAGGGATATAGCTCAGTGGCACCGTGCCTGCCTTGCAAGTGCAAGGTCCTGAGTTCGATCCCCGGTACTGCAAAAAAAAAAAAAAATCTGTAAATACTAGATCTGCCATGAAAAATAAATGTGATTGACAGAAACATTTACCAGTTGTTGAATATCCTTTAGCTACACAGCACTGACAGAATTAGATACAGTGCACTACAAAGATTCTCCCATTAGTAGAGGGAAAAGGATTTTGTAGGTAGGAATGTGTATGACAAGTACACAGAAAAGTTTTGTGAACAAAGAAGATGCTCAATAAATGTGATATATCCCCCTTCCATTTTTCTCTGCATAACTAATTAAAATATCATTTTGGATACAATATTTCCTAAAGATTTTTATAAAATTCTATTTTTAAAATTGAGCTGCATACATCATTTAAAATTTTCTTGAGTACAGTACTCTTATCCACATTATGAACACTGTTTAACACAGATCATAGCTATTTACCTGTAAATGACTGGTTCATATAAACAAAAATTTTATTATCTGCAAAATATTGCATCTAATTAATGTGATGTGATTTTAACTATTCCCATGATGTTGGCTAAATTTGTATAAAACTGTCCCAAAGATATAATCTTTGATTCCAAATTTTTTAAAACCCCAGGATTAAATCTTTTAGGTTATGTAAAATTGAAAAATACAAATTTATGAATATAAACAGTACTTATCCATACAATTACAAAGGGGTTGTGTCCCTTGTACACCAATAAATACAGACAAAGAATATCTGATTAAGAACTCCTGTAACAACTGAGCCACTACTATACTCCATTAACTTGCAAGAGCACAATATAATTAATTTCATTTTCTTTTTTTGTGTGTGTGTGCTGGGGATCAAACTCGGGACCTGGCGCTTGCGAGGCAGGCGCCGGAACCACTGAGCTAAATCCCCGGGCCTAATTTCATTTTCTTGCTTCTGATCTACAGAAACCTAAAGGGGAATGACCCAGGTAGGTACAGTGCTGAGCATTTACTATCTTTCACAGCTGCACCCCTTGTACATACAGCCCAGTGAAGCTGGTAATGTGTGTGATACACTCTTGTAGGAAGTTATTGAGTCTTAACCCCAGACCGGGCAATTTATCGATACCCTGTTTCAAAATATAAAAAGAGCTGGGGATGTAGCTGAGTGGGAAGGCCCTAGGTTCAATCCCCAGCGCCGGGAAGCAGGGGTATGAAGAGGTGGTAGTGGTGGGTGGTGGAATCTGTAGCAGAGTTCACAGCAGTTCCTGGGATCAGAGCTGATGGAACACTACAGTTCTCAAACATACGTGAACCCGAGAACTCACAGGTAGAAATCCGGTTCCTAATTCTCTTTCCTAGGACCCTGTCTCAGGGGCAATTCCTCATCTACAATTCCCACCCTAGCAGCACGTCTGTATCTTTCTGCTTGGAAAATATTATTCAGGACTCAATTTCTGACTCCCCACTCAGAGACACCTCTCTGCAGCAGTGGAGAGTCACAGTGGCTGCGAGAACACAGGAAGCAGCAGGGAACCTGCAGGTGAGGGTTACGGAGAGGCTCACCACACCACTGCACCAACGCACGCACACGTGAAGGACACGCGCCCTGTGTCTCCGTCACCCAGGGCCAGCCACATATTGCGCGGTCTCACACCGCATTCACCGCGAGGAACGCAGCCTCGCCCAACTCGCGGTCTCCCACAGATGCCACCACCTCCCGCCCAGTTCCTGCCGCGGCGCGTGTCCATTCCCGCCACCTGCTCTCACCGCCACACTGGGCCCCACAGGCGCCGCGTCTGGGCCCACGGGTCTCTTCCACAGCAACCCACTGCTACTTCTCCCTCAGGTAGGACCCAGTTATCGAAAACAGAGCCTGAGGTGGACGTCACCTCGGTTGCTTATGGGAAATGTAGTCCACACCAGATCATTCAGGACCGCAGTCCCCTGTGGGAAACAAAAGTCCACGGTCGCCAAAACCTGGAAGGAAAGGTGCCAGGATCCCTGGAGGACCGCAGCAGCGCCCACCCCCCACCCCCGGGGTCACAGCCTTCTGGGCGGGGCCGACTGTGCCTGGAGTGCGCAAGCGCAGATGCCCAAGGCAGGCATGGTTTCTGAGGACTGAGAGGCAAGTCTGGGTTGATCTGGAACCAGTTATTTAAAAGAACGAAACTTTAGAGCTTTTTTCTAACCTTCAGACCTGTGAGAATCCTCCCTGAAAAAAATCAGTGCTTTGACTGCAAGGAAGATTGTTTGCTTTAGTGATTGTTAAGTTCTTGAAGGTGGACCCAGAATTTTTCATTCTGTATGTGTATTCTTATATATGTATCTATATACACGTACATATGCACATGTGCATATTAGCATAATAATGTGAAAACATTCTTCAAATTTTTCCTAATTTTCAAAAAACACCTGCAATGAATGATCTTTGGAAAGAGCTACACCCTGGGCAGGGTGGCACATGCCTGTAACACCAGCTACTGGTGAGGTTTGATGCAGGAGGATCACAGGCTCAAATCCAGCCTGAGCAACTTAGACCATGTCTCAAAATAAAATTTAATACGGGCTGGGGATGCATCTCAGTGTTGGAGGGCTTGCCTAGCATGTACGAGGCCATGAGGTCAACCCTTAGCAAGGGAAAATGGGATACATTCACTCTCCAATTTTTACAATGACAATATATAATAGTCCCACTTTAACCACTCTGTCTCACCTGGAAATATGGTTTTTCCACTAACAGTGTATATTACATAAAATCTCCTGCCTCAAAAGCTTTCAAATCTAAAATGGAAAAATAATAGTAAGTATCCATGGCAATCCTGATGGAATATGCAAATTCACATATAACTTCAAATACATGTGTCATATGCATATAATCATGTAATTATCTTCATACAAAAATGGTTCGGGGGCCAAGGATATAGCTCAGTGGCACCGTGTCTGCCTGGGAAGTGCAAGGTCCTGAGTTTGATCCCTGGTACCAAAAACAAAACTAAACTAAACTAAAAAAATGGTTCTGAATCAGTACATAAGTATCATTTTCAAAGCTACAAAAGGCTACAGTATGGATCCAGCCTAATTTAAGAAACATGTCTTCTTGGGCCGGGGATTTAGCTCAGTGGTTCTGCCGCCTGCCTTGCAAGCCCAAGGATTCGAGTTTGAGCCCTGGTACCAAAAAAAACCCCCAACAAACAAAAAAAGAAACATGTCTTCTTCTACTGTATATTAAGGAATTTCCTATTTTCCAAAAAGCAGTGCTGTAATTAATATTCCTGCACAGACATCAGTTTTCATGTTTGTATATGTTAAATTCTCTAATTGGATTGGCAATGTGCAGTTTAACTTGTGATGTTGACACATTTTCTCATGATTGTTCTATTTTACATTTTTACACTAATATATGGGTGTTTCCTGAGCCATCAGAAATCATTTTGACTCCGTTCATCTTATTCTACTTTTATTTTCTCCCAACCTGAAAAATGACCTCAAAGAGTTCTTTTCCCTGTTTGAGTCAAGGCTTGATAGAGATCCTATACCTTTAATTATACCCTGATCTCTTACAAATGGTGTAACACTGAAATAATACTCCTTTTAGGTTTGTAGGCTCAGTAAAGTGATCTTTCAATCACAGACATATTTCTAAGATTTTGAATAGCTCAACTTTAGACAATGGATACAAACTAGGCTGAAAGCCAGGCGTGGTAACACATGCCTATAATCCCAGCATCTGGTAGGCTGAAGCAGGAATGTTTCAAGTTTCAGGCCAGCCTAGGATACACAGTGAGTTTATGACCAGCCTGAACTACATAATGAGACCTTGTCTCAAAAAACAAAACAAACCAGAACAAAAATCTAGACTTGAGAATTTAATTTGATTTGATTTAATGCCTCTGTTTGAAGTGTGAGTTTTATAACACCCTAGATATTGAAAGCTCAGTAATATTGGTAAAAATGAGTAGGAAAAGCTGGCCTTGGTGCTCCATACCTGTAATCCCAGCACTCTGGGAGGCTGAGGCAGGAGGATTGCCAGGGAAATGTAGCAGGACTCAGTCTTAGTATTTTTTAAAAAGGGGAAAATGGGGATGTAGCTCAGTGAGAAAGCCCTGGGTGTGATCCCCAGTATTACCAAAAAAAAAAAAAATTGGAAAAGTGTTTTTGTCATCTCCTTTTTATCCTGTTGGTGATGGAGGCAGTCTTGCTTTATGATTGTAGAGGTATCTAAACACCTAATACATATGGGACAGATGAGACTGATGACAGTTAATCACATATGCCATGCACTGTGGTGCAAGCTGAGGCAGGAGGCTTGCTCTGAGTTTGAGGCCAGCCTGAGCTACATAGGGAGTTCAAGGCCAGCCTAAACTACACAGCAAGACTGTCTCAAAAAAAGTATTAATCACATACTCACATCCCAAAGGGTGGAGGTCACCGCACGCTGCAGAATGGTTCCACTTAGGGGCAGAGTAAAGCAGCAGGGGCAGTGAGAGTCAGGCTCTGAAATAACAAGAGGATAAGGTGTCCCTTGGTTCCCATGTGAGAATGCAAGTGTCTTGCTTCACTAGTTTCACAGGATGATAGGTGGGTAACCCCTTTTAGGTTGAGAACCAAGTAGGTTAAGGGCAACTAACTGGTTGGAAGTGCTTCTTGCTGGATGGAGGGCTTATCAGATGACAGCAGGGAAGTTATGGGTAGGCATCTAGGACCCTGAAGGGAGACCCAAAGTTACTAGGACAACACATGAAATTTTAGGTCTTACAGGAAGTCTTACAATATAGAAGGAAAAAAGAAGCAATGTGAAATAGTTATTCCTTGGTAATTTACTTATAAAAATTAATATTATAGCGTAGCCCCTGCCTAGCAAGTGTGAGGACCTGAGTTCAATGCCTGGTACCCCACCCCCCCAGAATGTAGTATTATGAAAATTTGGAAGTAGTAACCAAAAGACAAATCAACCCATAATACACTTGTACAATAACAACCAATGTGAATATTCCAGTATGCGCACTTTAAGGATTTCTTTTTACACTTGTACAATAACAGCCAGTGTGAATATTCCAGTACGTGCACTTTAAGGATTTCTTTTTGGTACTGAGGACTGAATTCAGTACCTTCACCTGAGCTACATCCCCAGCTCAAACTTGTGATCCTGCCCCAGCCTCCCAGAGTATTGAGATTATAGGCAGACACCTGTACAACTTACTAGAGTTTTTGATGTGCACTATTATTTAATGTGTAATAAATCCATAACAAAAGTTTATTGGCTGCATATAGAACAGATGATTATTTTTTCCTGGTATTGGGAAATTGAACCCAGAAGCACATTATCACTGTGGTATATCCACAGCCCCCCCCCTTTAATTTTGGGAGTGTTGCTAAGTTATATAGGTTGGCCTTAAACTTGCAGTCCTCCTGCCTTGGCCTCCTAAAAAGCTAGGATTACTTGCACATGCCACCATGCCTGGCTATACTAATTTTAATCATTTTAAAATTATTTATTTCCCAGTACCAGGGGTTGAACCCAGGGTCTTCACACAGAGATAAACCCCTGGCCCTTTTATTTTGAACTAGGGTCTCACTTAATCACTAACTTGTTCAGTCTGGGCTCAAACTTGTGATTCTCCTTCCTCATCCTCCTAGAGTGCTGTGATTACAGACGTATACCACCATACTCAGGTTTAGTCATTATTTTAGAGTATGCTTTTTCTACTTAAAAAAAGTTTAAAATGGAATAGTGGTACATTCCAGTAATCTCAGCTACCTGGGAAGCCAAACTTGGAGGATAGTAAGTTCAAGGCCAGCCTGGGAAACTTAGCCAGACCCTGTCTGAAAAAAATAAAAGGGCATTGGTAGTGTTTATCTAACATGGGGAAGATCCTGGGTTTAATCTCAGAATAGAAGAAAAAAAAGTTAACTGTATAAGATAGGCAGATCCTTCAAGAGGCATTCCAGAGGTATGGTTATAATAGATGACAGCTCCTTGCATGTTATTACCCCTAATCCAATGGGACAAAATGTGGAGGTGGAAGACAGAACTACTGATGATTCTAACCCTATGTAAGCCTACATTAGTTTTTAAGAAAAAAATAAACAAGTAAAAGAAACAAAAACAATTTAAAATGCTTATAAAAGGATGTATAAAAATACTTTATACAGGGCCAGGAATTTAGCTGAGTGGCACCGTGCCTGCCTTGCAAGTGCAAGGTCCTGAGTTTGATCCCCGGTACCGAAAAAAAAGCTTTGTATAGTTGTACAATGTGTGTGTTTGAAACTGTTATTATAGCCATGCATGGTGGCACATGCCTGTAATCCCAGCACTTGTGAGGCCAAAACAGGAGGATTGCTGCAAGTTCTAGGCAAGCCTGGGCTACACAGTGAATTTAAGGCCAGTCTGAAGTACACAGTGAGACTGTCTCAACCAAACCAAAACAAAACAAAACCTATTACACAAATGAAAAAATTTAAGTCTACATAAAGGTTAATTTATTATTAAAGAAAGAAAGAATACTGTGTGTACTGTAGCCTAGGCATACAGTGTGTATAAAGTCTTCAGCAGTGGATAGTTATATCCTGGCCTTCACATTCACTCACCACTCACTCATTGGCTTACCCAGAACAACTTCCGGTCCTGTAAGTTCCTGTCATGGTAAGTGCACCATACAGGTGTACTATCTCAAAATACTTCATTTTTACTGTGCCTTTTCTATGTCTAGGTATGTTTAGATACACAGATACTTACCATTGTGTTATAATTGCCTACAGTATTCAGGACAGTAATATACTGTACAGGTTTGTAGCCTAGGAGTAATAAGTGGTACCATATAACCTAGTGTGTCATAGGGTGTATCATCTAAATTTGTGTAAATATACTGTATGATGTTCACATAATGCTGAAACCACCTAACAATGCAGTTCTCAGAATGTATCCCCATTACTAAGCAATGCATGACTGTATTTTAAATCATCACTAAATTAATTATAATACCTAATACAATGCAAATGTGTGTAAATAGTTGTTATATGTATAGCTTAGAGAATAACAGCACTCTATACATGTTTAGTACAATCACAGTTTTTTCAAATACTATCAATCTGAGGTTCAATGTGCAAATGTGAACCCTGTGGACATGGAAACCTGACTGTACTGTTATTTCAACTTTTCTGTGCTCAAAAATTTTTAATTGAAAATGAAATTAAAATTGCAAAATGGATATACTGTGGCTATTTTGTGTGTATATGTGTGTGAGGTTTCTGGGAATCAAACCCATGGCCTCTAACATGACAGGCAGGTGCTCTACCACAGATCTATACCTTCAGGTCCCCTTTGGCTAATTTCTAATCAATTTACTGGATAATTTCAATTTTTTCATACTTTCTAAAGCTAAAAATCTAAATTTCATTCAAAAATGTAAGCATCGGGGGTCGGGGATTTAGCTCAGTGTTTTTACTGCCTGCTGCGTAAGCACAAGGACCCGAGTTTGATCCCCAGTACCAAAAAAAAATGTAAGCATCTGACTCAGCTTAAGAAATGTAAATGAAGATGTTCTCGGTGTTTTACATTCTATCAGCACTGTTAAAGAAAAATAATTCAAATTCAAAAAAGGATAGTTATATGAAACTGTCTTAAATTCATTAAACTCATAAAGTTTTTAATCTCATAAGAGTCTTCTACCAATAAAAAATAATAAAATTAGAAATAGTAGCCAATGAGCACTGAACACAAACTATATGCTAAACAATTTCCCATGTTTTCCTCATACATGAACTGATTTAATTCTAATAGCACCATAACGTAGATTTTTGTCTATCTAAGTTGAATCAGGTACAAGGCATAACTAGAACCATAAACAAATGAGACATAAGGAGCAGAAACTCAATCATAATGATTTAGATAGGAACAAATAAATGCTAAACACTCTCCTGCTGTTAAATTAGCAGGGGTTTTTTTGTGATATGACTCAAGTTTAATAAATGATTTTTGCTGGAAGCCTTTTATACATAAAACATTACAAAACAAGGGTTTTAAACATTCTCTTAATTTTCCTTCAGTACAAATAATCTGATAATCCATAAAGAGTACTAGGAAAAGGACTCTCCTTCATGCAGTCTTTCAACTTCTACATGGTCACATAAGACTGGGCCTTGGGCCTGGAACACTTCCTTAACAAGAGATAAAGGGTCCCAACAACATGTTGAACTTAGCAACTTGTGTGGGAATGTCTTTCCCTGTTTCTGACATAATGTGTATTCCTTTGTGCTGTTTAAGCAGCAATGGCCCTGAGCCACACTCATAGAATTCTATATTTCATACCCAATGGGGGAGAGAAGTGAGGTTCTGCCACAACAGCATGAAATGGAATGTGTGCAGCTACATCATCTGTGTCAGCTTCATAGTGGATCCGATGGTCAAGGGTAGTGACATACTGCAAGGTGCAGGACCTTGTGCTCTCTCTTTCCTGTTGCTTTGATTAAATGTACCACCTGAGCCTGGTGTGCTTATTGTTTGTCTTCTACAACTTTAAGTTACGTGTTAAGTCTCTTCCCTGGCACTTATCTGTTTTCGAACCTTGGCTACACAGCTTAGCCACCTGGTAAACACTAAAACACAGAAGGATACCATAAAACAAAACTCTTTTATAAAGTCCCTGAATCTGAGCATTCAGGTCATAACTAAAAATTTCAAACATTATTAACCTCACAAAGAGTTCATACCAGTATAAATTATTTCTTTATAAAAACTGAAGCACATGTAAAAGCCTTCTCACATTCTCTTCCAATTGTTTCTCAGTGGTATAAATTCACTGGTATCAATTCATTGATATACTGTACAGTATCTTTTATATATGTATGCCATAAAGTCTCTCACCAGTATGAATTCTTTGATGTACTTTAAGGGTTGAACTTAGCCTAAAGGACTTCCCACATTTGTTACATCCAAAGGGTTTCTCACCAGTATGAACACTCTCATGTACTTTAAGGCCTGAACTGAGCCTAAAGGATTTCTTGCATTTGGTACATTGAAAGGGTTTCTCACCACTGTGGATACTCTGATGTTGAGTAAGTCGTCCATAGACACAAAAGGCTTTCCCACATTCCTTACATTCATAGGGTTTCTCACCAGTATGAAGTCTATGGTGTATAGTACGTTGGTGGCTACTGCTAAAAGCTCTCCCACACTGTTCACATTCATAAGGTTTCTCACCAGTATGAGTTCTTTCATGTCGAATGAGGTGTGAGGGGTGACTAAAGGCCTTCCCACATTCTTTACATTCATAGGGTTTTTCACCAGTATGAATTCTAACATGTTGTACTAGGTTTGAGGCTTGACTGAAGGCCTTCCCACATTCCCTACATTCATAGGGTTTCTCACCAGTATGAATTCTTTGATGTATTTTCAGTCTTCCAACTTCACTAAAGGCCTTCCCACATTCATGACATACGTAGGATTTCTCTCCAGTATGAACTCTTTCATGTTGAGTCAGGTGCGAACCACGACTAAAGGCCTTTCCACACTCTTCACATCGATAAGGCTTCTCACCAGTGTGAATTCTCTGATGTACTCTAAGGTCTGAAGGACGACTAAAGGCTTTCCCACATTCCTTACATTTATAAGGCTTCTCACCAGTGTGCATCATCTGATGTAGTCTAAGGTGTGTAGGACGACTAAAGGCCTTCCCACATTCTTTACATTCATAGGGTTTCTTTCCATACTTATTTCCCTGATGTAGAGTAAGAGATGAATCTTTTCTATAAATGTACATCTTTCCATGGCTGATCATTTCATAACTTGGCTCCAAATCTATAAAAAATAAGAAAAGAAAAATACCTTGTTTCCTTGACCAGAAAAAGTAAATGTACTATGGCATAATTAAGAGAAAATGGAAAATCTCATAATTAGAGATAGTATAAAGTACTCCAGAACACAGTAACAAGGACAGAATTCTAAGGAGATGGTAGAGTGGACAGTGGCAAGAGTCTATCTTCCCAGGTAGATAACAACTGTAAAAAGCTGTATGATGTAATCATTTTAAACTCTGAGTTATATTTAAAGGCTGTAACTTTCCAGGAAAAACATGGAAGATAAATCATGGTTAATTTTCATCAAATTCATCTCAAAGCAGCTACCCATCCCACAACCCTGAGGCAATCAGCTATGTATGTGTTCCTGGAGAAGCCTGGAGGCAGTTTATGTGCAGGCTTCAACAAGACCTGAAAAGGCTGCCTCCATTAAGCCATCTCATGCCTCGAAAGCATGTGGGTTGGCAAAGCATGGACGTGAGGCTGGAAAAAATAGTGTTCTCCAGGAGTGGGGAGGACTTGGCCTTCCCTCTGCAAAGCAGGTAAAGGCCCAGAGCCCAGTGTGACTGTCCACAAGGCTGGTGGCCAGACTCCAACGCAAGAAGCAATGCTTTCTTGCCTCGGGACCTGAGAGCAGCAAGCTCCAATTCCTGGCAGCAGCCTAGCCTAACCCTCAGTGATGGCTGGTCTCTTAGCAGCTGTGATCCTGTGTTTGAGATCAGCCATGTGTACACCACTGTGGTGGAAAGGACTACTGACACTTTTATTAAAGTTACCTGAGACTACTTGAAAAAAAAAAGAACTGAAAAGATGCTAAACTCACAACTCAGAGTAATCCTTGCCATAGAGACCCTACAACAAACAGCAGCAACAACAAAATCATCATATATTGAGGGAAGGGGAGAATATAATTTCCAGGTTGTACAATATTAGACCCAAATATCCAGTTTTCAACAATAAAAATCAGAAAGTATATAAAAAAAAAAAACAGGAACAGTTTGGGCTACGTAAAGTGAAAATAAACAATAGAAATGTTCCCTGATGAATACCATATGGTGGTCTTGCTAGAAACAAGTCTTCAAAGCCACTTTTTTTTTCTTCTTTGTGGTATTGAGGGTTGAACCTAGGGCTTGGTTGCATGTTAAACAAGCACTCCATCAGTGAGCTACATTCCCAATCCACAACTGTCTTAAAAATGCTCAAAGAACTAAAGGAAGGGCCAGTGATGTAGCTCAGTGGCACCACGCCTGCCTGGTAAACAAAAGATCCTGAGTTTGATCCCCAGTACCAAAAAAAAAGAAAAGAAAAAGAGAACTAAAGAGGGCCAGGGATTTAGCTCAGTGGTTTTCCCACCTGCTGCGCAAGCACAAGGACCCGAGTTCGATCCCCAGTACCAAAAAAAAAAAAAAAAAAGAGAGAGACAGAACTAAAGGAAGATGTGTAAAAAGTCAAGAAAATGATGTGTGAACAAGCTGGAATTATGAATAAAGAAAGAGAAAACTTAAATGACAAAAAAGAAGTTCTGGAAGGAGCTTAAGAAATACAGCAACTGAAATGTTTATTAGCAGGATTCAAAGGCAAATTTAAGCAGGCAGGAGGAAGAATCAATAGACTTGAAAACAGTACAACTGAAATTATTACATATAAAGAACAGAAATTTAAAAGATACAGCCTAAGGGACCTGTGGGTCACCATCAAGCAGACGAATATATACACTGCAGAAATTCCAGAAAAAAAAGAGAAAGAAATGTGAAAAGAAATTATTAGAAGAAATATAAAGGCCAAAATCTTAAAAAATTTGATAAAAGAAATGAATGTAAACACCCCCCAAATTTAATGAATTCCAAGTAGGATGAACTCAGACACTGATACTTGAAAATGCTGTAACTCTTGAGGGGTTGGGGATGTGGCTTAATGGCAGAGGGCTTGCCTATTAATGCAAGGCCCTGGGTTCAATCTCAACACTGAAAACAAAAACAATCTTGAACGCAGCTAAGGAAGAGCAACTCCTCATACACAAGAATTCCCCATATGATTATCGTAGATTTGTCATTAGAAAGTTTGGAGGTCAGAAGGTAATAGGCTGACATAGTCAAAGGGCTAAAAGAAAAAAGCTTTCAACCAAGAATCCCACCTGGCAAAACATTTACCATTTAACAATTTCTTTAAAAGGCAGTTAAGCCAGGCATGGTGGGGCACGCCTGTAATCCCAGCACTCTGTAGGCTGAAGCAGGAGAATCACCTCATGTTCAGGGCCAGTCTGGGCTACACAGTGAGTTTAAGGCCAGCCTGAATCTCATAGCGAGACCTTGTCTCAAAAACTAAACAAAACAACCCCAGATAAACATAATAAGGGATTTACTCAGGAAGCTAGTTAATAAGAGAATATTGTCGGAGTTTGTTAAATAGTCTATCTAAGGTTGCTGTTTCTCAGTCAGGAGCTACGAGTTAGGAGCGGCAGGAGCTGGGCAACAACATTGGCTATTAAATAAGAACTTAAGGACAGGGGCCTGGGATTTAGCTCAGTGGCACTGTGCCTGCCTCACAAGTGCAAGGTCATGCGTTTGATCCCCGGTGTTCCACCCCACACACAATAAAAGAAGTTAAGGGGCCAGGGATTTAGCTCAGCGGTTCCACTGCTTGCCTCACAAGCACAAGGACCCCCAGTACCAAAAGAAAAAAAGAAAAAAAAGAAGTTAAGGACAAAAAGACTCTTAGATTGGAATCCAGGAAATTAGCCTGGAACCTGTACTGATAAGAACTGTCGAGAGTACACTGATGTGTCCTCAAGTCTCCAATGTTGATGATAGGGACAGTGTGCAAGAAAAAGTGGTATCCACTTTTTTTTCCCTCAAACTACAGATGTAGCTATTCAAAGAGTTACAGAAGCTGAAGTAGGGGGCCAGGGATTTAGCTCAGTGGTTCCAGCACCTGCCTCACAAGAGCAAGGTCCAGAGTTCGATCCCCGGTACCAAAAAAAAAAAAAAGAAAGAAAGTGAAGTAGGAAGATGTAACAGGAATAGGAGAACTGGGTTCAGCTGCTCACCATGCATTGACCAGGTGCTGAGTGACAACATGCATGTGCTGCAATACAATGTACTGGCCTGTATTGATGTCCCAAGCATAAGAATATAGTTTCTGCTTCATTTTTACCTTGCCAATCTTATCCAAAATTTCACTGGCTGGCTAGGGAACTACACAGAAAAGGAAATATGGAAAAATGTTCCAGCTCAGCTGTGTTAATGTAAGAAAAATCCACTACAACACCATCTAGAAAGGCCATGCTATAATATAGACAAAGGTTTCCAAGGACTTGGAGAGAGCTGAACAGCAAAAGCAACAATAATATATTAATGGGATTCATACCAGTAGGAAAAAATGACAACTGTTGCACAAAAGGCAATAAAAAGGAAACAGGCATAGACTGTTCTACAGTCCACATATGTAACATATATTAATCACTGCCAGGTGTGACGTCTCTTATAATCCCAGCTACTTGGGAGGCTGAGGATTCCAAGTTTGAGGCCAACCTGGACAACTTAATCAGTACATTGAGGCAGCCATGACAGAACAATTAAAGACATTCACATTTGGGTATGTTGACACATGCCTATAATCCCAGCACTTAGGAGGATGAGACAGGAAGATCACCACAAGTTCAAGGCCAGCCTGGGCTACATAGTGGGTTCAAAGCCACCCTGGGCTGGAGAACAAGACTTTGTCTCAACAAACAAACAGCAACAACAAAGAAACAACAACAACCACAACAAAAAACCCACTCATGAAAGGATTTTCAAAACTGCTTCAGAGAGTGGAAAGGATGGCAAGTGTGTTTGGAGTGAAGGAGGTTATTCTGACAGTAATTAATAGCGATGTGTTACTGTAATAAAATTTTAAAACTTCAAACAGTCAACATATATTTTAATCACACCACATAGTTATCAGCCAGGCATGGTGGCACATGCCTGTAATTCCAGCAATGAAGGAGGCTGAGGCAGAAGGATCTCAAGCTCAAGTCCCATCTTGGAAACTTAGGAAGAGCCCATCTTAAAATTTTAAAAGTAATGAAAAGAGTTGGGTTGTCCCTCAGTCCAAAGGTTATTACCCCTCCATAGAGGAAAAAAATATTAGCTTTCTTTGTTTATAAAATTTTTAATGTTTTGGCAATTCTGGGCCTTTAGGAATTTCCATATACATTTTAGGATCTATTCAATTTCTTCTTTTTTTTTTTTTGGTACTGGGGATCAAACTCAGGATCTTGCGCCTGCCAGGCAGGTGCAGCACCTCTGAGCTAAATCACCAGCCCAACATGTCAATTTCTAACATAAGGCCAGGTTGCAGGATTGCTGTACATCAATTTTTTTTTTTTTGACAGGGTCTCTCCGTGTAGTTCAGGCGGGCCTCGAACTTTCAGTGATCTTCCTGCATCAGTCTCCCAAGTGCTGAGATTACCACACCTGGCCCATGTAATTCAATTTAGAAGGGCCAGAGATTTAGCTCAGTGGTTCTGCCGCCTGCCTCACAACCGCAAGGTCCCGAGTTCAATCCCCAGTACCAAAAAAAAAATCAATTTAGAAGGTACTGTCATCCTGACAACATGAAGTGAGATCAGAAGATCCATGTACATGGGATGTCTTTCATTATAAAATATCTTTCTCTATAGTAAAAATTTTTGTCTAAAAATCTAATTTTTCCATTATTAGGAAAGCCATTCTAGCTCTCATCTGGCTAGGGTTTGCATCACAAAATGTTTTTAACCTTTCGCTTTAAGATCTATTTTATTGGATATTAGTAAAATCACTTCAGTACTCTATGTTTTTCATATAGTACCTCTTCTAGCATCCTATTTTTCCTTAATTTTATTTTTTGGTTTTTTGAGACAGGGTCTCACTATGTAGTTCAGGCTGGTCTCGAGTTCACTATGTAGCCCAGGCTGGCCTTGAACTCCCAGTGATCCTCTTGCCTCAGCCTCCCGAGTGCTGGGATTACAGGTGTGGACCACCACACCTTGCCTCAGCATCCTATACTTTATGGTATTGGGGACTGAACCCAAGAGGCACTCTGCCACTGAGTTATATTCCCAGCCAATTTTATTTCATGTCATGTCATGTCATTTCATTTTATGAGTCTGGGTCTCTCTAAGTTGCCCAGGTTGTCCTCAGAATTGTGATTCTCCTGCTTCAGTTTCCAGATTAGCTAGGCTTACAGTGTGCTCCACTGTGCCCACTCCTTGTTGCTTCCTGTATAGCATATGTTTTTGTTATTTTTTTTAATGGTTTTCCTTGAGACTACCATTGCCATCTTAATTTGTAACAATTTAAATCATGTTAATACCATTTTAATTACAATACTGTACAAAATTGTCCTCCTATATATGTCTATTAGTGCCCGAACCATAATTTGAACACATAAGAAGACAACAGAAGGCACTCTAAAATTGCACATTTAGAAATAGTATCCAGAACCGTGATTCCTTACACAAGGTTGAGAAAGTCTAATCTGGTAAAAATGACCAAAGAAAGCTCAACGTCAAATGTCCTATAGGAAAGTATAAGAAGAAAAAAGACGAAAATGAATGAGACAAACTAAACATGCATCAAACAAATGCTTCAAATTAGAGAAAAACTATAACATTGTTAAAACAAAGGGAAAGGTATCAAAAGTACATAAAAGTGAATAACTTAATTCTTATTCCTTAATCAAGATTTCTGCAAGGGCCAGGGATTTAGCTAAGTGACACCGTGCCTGCCTCACAAGTGCAAGGTCCTGAGTTTGATCCCTGGTACTGAAAAAAAAAAATTTCTGCAATGTCTCAATATCTTAACATTAATAAAAAAAGTTTATATCTTTTTTTTAAAGTTTATCATAAAAAAAATCCAACACTGGGGCTGGGAGTGCAATTCAGTGGTAAGAGCACTTGCCTAGCATACATAAGGCTGCGGGCTCAATCCCCAGGAAAAAATGCCTACATCAGTGCTAGGTATGGCGACACCTGCCTATAGCACCAGCTATTTGCTTAAGTTCAGGAATTCCAGGCTAGCCTGGACAACACAGTGTGACCCTGTCTCAAGAGAAAAATAAATAAATAAATAATAAACTTCATTATCAGATAATGGATTAGATTGGTTGGTTTTTTTTGGTACCAGTGATGGAACTCAGGACCTTGAGCTTGCAAGGCAGGCTCAGGTGCCATTGAGCCAAATCCTAGGCCCTAGATTTTAGAAACAACCCTATTCCTTTACACTGACGCAAATCTTACTGAACCTGATCCCTCCTAATATGCTCCATATCCTATTAGACACTCTCATTAACACTGGTCTGATCTATCAGGTGTTGTCAAACACACAAACCTCATTCAACTTTCAGGGCTTTTATGGGGCTATTGATTCTTCTTGAAATGCTCCCCCTCATATACCCAAAAAACCTGATCCTTTACCTCAGATCTCTCAGAATGAGTATCATTGCCCTAGTGTACAGGGCTCCTGGACACTATACACTATGTAAATATGCCCTGTTTTTATTTCCTGTCCTTCATAGTATAATTCACTTCATTTACTACCTGGTATTTATTTATTTGTATACATGTATTTGATGTCTCTCTTAATCTTTATGAAAGATTAGATGTCTTTCTAATCTCCATGATTACTGGAACATTATTTGTCCTATTCAGTATTTCTAGACTGATGTTGCCAAGCATGGTGCCAGGCTCAGTGTAATAAAATATTTGCCATATAGAGAAATGAATGTATTTTTAAAGAAGAGTCCTATATATGGATCTACATGGAAAAAAGGATCTAGAAAGCATGCAGATCCAAAATCCAGGTAAGGGGCTGCACCACGCAAGAGTCCCTGTCACTAAGCCAACTGCGAGGGAAATATAAGAATAACAAGTAGATATTAAAGTAACATGTAGGGCCGGGGATTTAGCTCAGTGGTGCCACCACCTGCCTCACAAGCGCAAAGTCCTGAATTCAATCCCTGGTACCAATAAATAAATAAATAAATAATAAAGTAACATGGAGTTCACTGGCTGTGTCATGCCTATGATTCTTTTCTCCTCGCCACATTAGATGGCTTTTCTCCAGTGAGAAAGGAGTGTTTCAACCAACACTTCAAGGATGTGTTTACCAAATGAGTTGATCACTTCCTCTTGGGCTGTTATTTACACAAATGGCATCCACTTCCTTACCTGTACACTCTCCTCTTGTTTCTTCCCTCGAAACTATCCAGGGTTCTCGTCCTTGTTCCAATAAGGTAATTATATCTGGCTTAGAAATGGAATGTCCTTCATACAAAGAAAAGCAAGGGTCATAGGATGTAGAAATAAACTTTAAAAGTCAAAATTTAATTTATAATTGTAAGTGACAAGTCATAATGATACTGAGTATGGCGAGATGAGTGAGAGAAATAAAAGATCAGTTAGAGTCAGTATGCTTGTTTTATTTATTTATTTATTTATTTATTTATTTATTTATTTTGTACTGAGCATTGAACACAGGATCTTGCGCTTGTGAGGCAGGCATGGTGCCACTGAGTTAAATCCCCAACCTGTGTGTGTGTGTGTGTGTTTTTAAACAATTTAAAGTCATGTGTTCACTGGGCATGGTGCTGCATGCTCTAATACCAGCACACAGGAGGCTGAGGCAGGAGAATCATTATGAGTTTGAGGCCAGCTTGAACTACATAGGGAGACCCCTACAAACAAAATAATAATAATAAAGTCATATGTCCTCTAACTCTAAAGAAGTGAGCATAATGTGGTTGAAAACACATACTCTGGAGCCTGGGATCAATTTCTGACTTTGTAACCTTCTAGCTGGCTATGATCTTTGGTAAGTCACTTAAACTCATGGTTTCTAGCATCATCACTTATAAAATTGGAAAATAACAAGAGTGTTGAAAAGATTTTCAATTAATTAATACGGATGTAAATGACTAGAAAAAAATGTCTGGTACATAGTGATTCCAATGTAATCTGTTACTAGTATTGTAGTTGTTTTACTAAAAGCATACAAGATGGGAGATCTATAACATACTAATTCCATCTTAGATGTGATATTCATGGATTACAACTTTTGACCATAAATAAAATGAACTCTCTCTTAGGAAATGGACTTTCTCATTTATTTTAAATGAATTCCACTTAATCAATCCAACACTGTACAAAGAGGTTCTCTCTTTGGATAATGATTGCAATTTAAGACCCTGTGTCAAGCTGATCCTATAACTGGATCAGAAAATAGAATACTACAGAAATTCTGTCCACAAATGAATAAACAAAGTAGATCCTTCTACAATGGTTCTAAAATAAATGTCAGAGAATTCTAAACTAGACCATTGGTTATTGAGAACAATAGGAAAATACACAAAGTAACAAAGGTGTAAAAATCACTGAAAGAGAACAAGAAGGATTTAATGGAGTTCCCTTTTCTAAGCCAACAAAACACAAACCACTTCAAGAGAAAGAGAAATTTAACTAGTTTCTTGAACAGCAGACCTGTTAATTGTAATAGAAAAGGCATATGTCCTACAGCGAAGACTGTAAATTATTTCAGGCTGATAAACATACCCACTGAGACCAAGTTACCATAGTTCTCCATCATCACATCCCGGTACAAAGTTTTCTGGAACGGGTCAAGATATTCCCATTCCTGCTGAGAGAAGTCTATGGCCACATCCTTGAATAAAATTAATCCCTGAAACAGCAAACCCATATGTTACTGGAGAAATTAAGGAAAAGATATGGAAAATGGAAATGGAGGAGATGAAGGATTGCTGTGAAGCAAAAGAACATGACTGGCACAGAAACAATATGAAAGGAGGAGACTGAAGTAGAATGTATACAAATATTTTTTAAAGCCTGTTGATATGGACCAACTCACTGCATGTTCTGCAATACCGCTTAGATACCTGACCTTTATGATAAAATAATAATGTTTTCCTATTAAATTAAATCATTACCACATAAATAATGCCTGATTGGTATCTGCTTCAAAAATTCTCAATAAGGGTTAGTTATTGAAGAAGTTTTAATTGGAATAGAACTGAACATTTTAATTATAAGTTTTTTTCCAAAAGTAGTAAATAAAGTTTCCATAAAATTAAGAATTTCTTTAAGCAGTACGTACTTCATTATGTCAGATCTTACCATGTGAATTTGCATTTGTTTTGACAAAACAAAAACGTAATTTTGACATTTAACATCATTGTTGATGGGTTGTTTTGTTTTTTTGGTATTTTTATCCTGAGGATTGAAACCAGAGCCTTACATATATAAAGCAGGTGCTATACCACTGAGCTACACTCTCAGCCCACATTTTATAGTATTTACTTCTCAGGATTTTCCATGCCAATTCCTGTCCTAATCACATGCAAGTTCATACAAAGCTTGGGACTTAATCATGCAGGAAGATTTAGATCCTTCAAATCTAGCCAAAAATCAAATCTCTGGAAAATTTCAAAGATTTTTTTATGGATAGTCAAATGGAATCACTGTCTCTGTCTCACAAAACAACAGTATTGACATAGAAAATGTGCATCATTCAAAGAACTTAATTCCTTTATTCTCTATCACTGACCATAGTAAAAAATTTATACAATATTGAATAATTTTTATAATGACATGAAGACTGGGGGTTTTAGCTCAGTGGTAGAGCGTTTGCCTAGCATGCACAATGCCACAGGTTCAATCCCCAGTACCAAAAAGTAATAATAATGTTATGAACACTAGTTACTTTATGGTGGATGATATGGGACACACTTTACCAGAGGAACAAGAACTGTGGAATAGATTACTTGAGGATCCTCCTATTGTAGGTAACTTTGGAAAAAAAATAATGAAAACTCTTGAGGCCTATCAATAACACAAACACACACACACACATACACGCATGCACACACACACCAATAAGGAAAAAAACACTGACTTACACAGGCCATGATTTTAGACCTTCAAGAACAAATCAGCTCTCAGCATTCCTCTACCAAAAAGGCACAGATCCAGAGACTTAGACCTGGGAGAAGAGAAAGACCTTCAGACCGGCTGTGCTTTAAGTGTTCCTTCCAGGACTTGAGCTAGTATTACTATTATTTATTCATTCCAGGTTCCCAACTACCTCTCAACACACACACAGTTTGGGAAGATTAGGATTCTGGATCAACCCATTTCTTTGCAAATTCCTAGGGATCTCAGCTACACAAAGCCATACAGCATAAGCATATTCATACCCAAACTAAAACCAGATACTCAGCAGGAAACATTCTGGCCACTGCATCATTTTGCTGATGAAAATGAAGACCTAATATTGGGAATAAGATTAGGTTCTGCTCTAGTGTGGTATATCAACCTCATTTCATTCTCATCTTTAAGACTGAAAGAGGGTACATCATTCACATAAAAACCTCTCTTGTCTTGAGATTCAAAGAAGTAGTCAAGATATTGAAGATAGACAAGGGATGCTCAGCATTCTGAGTCTAGCAAAGTTTACTGGTTATAAGTATGACAGACTATAAATGTACTAGAATAGAAAGGAGTCATTAACTGTGAAGTTGAGAAAAATATTTAAAGAAAACAAAGACATTCTGATACAAGGTCAACAAAAAAGTCAGACTAACCAATATATTTCTTTCTGTAAAATATAGGACTATATTAGCCAACACAGACAGGAAGACAGATAATAACACAGGAATAAAAAATATATTAAAATTATACAACCAAATATTCAAAATGCTTATATTTTGCTTTGGATTATTATAAATAAATCACTATGAATTTAGCTCTTTTTGGTCAATACATGAAATAACTGAATAAAGCTATAGTAGTAAAGTAAAACTTGCTTAGAAACTTCTCCATAATTAGAATTTGATGATCAGTATTTCTTTTTTTGCTTTGATCTTGACTTTTGTGTATTGGTAAATATTACAATGTATAGAATTTAAAGAGGAATAACCCAGGATCCCCTCAAACTAATGAAGACTTGTTTCCCCCTCCAAGGGTACATTAGCCAGAATTTCATACATACAGCCAGAAGGAACTGTCTTGGATGGAATCTGAAAATCAGTGTTCACTCCAGGGTCTTGGGGTCAGAGCTCAGGAACACTATGTTTCTTAAACATATACCTACGTAGCCAGGCATGGTGGCACATGCCTGTAATCCCAGCACTTGGGAGGCAGAGGCAGGAGGATCACAGGGAGTTCAAGGCCAGCCTGGGGTACATAGTGAGTTCAGGGCCAGCCTAAACTACAAAATGAGACTCTGTCTCAAAAAACTCAAAAATTTTAAAACAACAGCAACAAAAAAAAACGTATACCTACATCAGAAAACTCTCAGGAGGAAGTAATCCTGCCAGGAAGAAAACCTACTCTTGGAATTGACCAAGATTCTCTGCTTGACCAAACTTAAATTACATTCCAACTTTCTCCAGACCTGTATAAGGCTCACCCCCCCATCCACCCACCCATCTTATTTGTTTCCTCATTCTCCACCACCCCATAGGTGAGTATGATCACCCTGGCCTGTCCAGCAAGAATCCTGTTAGGTCAGTTTAGGCACAACCCCTCTTGCTCTCGATGTTTTCTCTGTTTTCCATCCAGTGATTTCCTTCCACCTCCATGCTGTTCCGTGGCTACAAATCCCCACTGGTCTATGTTGGGCCTATTTTCCCTTCACAGCAAAAGCGCACTGCAGTGGGACCTATGCCTATCACAGTTACCACAGTAAAGTCCTCCTTAACGTGCTTCAACAAGTACGCTAAAACAAGCTTTTCTGTAACAGAAGCCATATCTGTCTTAAGAGGAATTTCTACTCCTACCCTCGTAACTGTTTATTCTCACTGGAAACTTTCACCTAGGGCACAGTATCTGACTCCCCACCCAAGGCCACTTCTCTGCAGCAGTCACAGTGACTGAGAAGACACAGGTAGAGCAGAGGACCTGGAGCTCCTGGGTCACAGAGACGCTCACCACATCGCCGCACCAACGCACGCACATGTGAAGGACACGCACCCTGTGTCCCTGTCATACAGGGACAACCACTCACTGCTCAGTCTCACACCACACACACCCAGGGAGCGCGGCCTCACAGCTGCCACCACCCTCCCATCAGCTCCCACAGCAGCGCACTCCCCCGCAACCCGCTCTCACCGCCGCGCTGAGCCCGGCGGGCGCCGCGTCTGGGCCCAAGGAGTTTCTTCCGCGGCGACCCTCGGCCACTTCTTAGGGTGACAGAGATATTGAAAACGTATTCAGACGTGGACGTCGCCTCGGTAGCTTGTGGGAAATGTAGTCCTCGACAGACCGTCCAGGCCGCAGTCTCCTGTGGGAAACGGAGTCCTCCCGATCTGAAAAATACAGCGCCTATGTCTGGGAAAACTGCCGGTGCTCCACCCTTCAGCCTTCAGTTCCGAGAGACCGGGTTTGAAGTGCACATGCGCAGATGCTCAAAAGCTGGAAACGGCTGAAACCCGCGGAGCTTTCGCTGCGTTCTGTGGAGTGAAGAGCTTCTGTTACGGTTTTCATCCGCCCCCTTATAGAATACACTGAGTAAATTTGATTTAAAAATCATCTGAGGAAACACCATTTAAATATTATTATTCTGATTTAGGAATAGGTTTTCTAAATATAAGCCAGGGAGGAGCTACACAGCAAGACTGTCTCAAAAAAATTTTAAATTTCAATAAATAAATATATATATATCAACGAATAAAACACGATGAATTAATTTGAAGTACATCAAAGACTGAAATGTGAAAGTTTGAACTTTAAATCTGCTAAAGAATACATTTGAAAATAAACATTGGAAACATAGGAAAATTATCTTAATGGTAATGCAAAGAAGAAAGCTTAGAAAAAATGATAAATTAGACTCCATTAAAATGAACTTTTGGGCCGGGGATTTAGCTCAGTAGTTCCGGCGCCTAAAAATAAATGAACTTTCGTTCATCAAAGACACGATCAAGAGAGGGAAAAGATAAATGATAGATGAAGAGAAAGTGGTCATAATATATATACCTAATAAAGTACTTGTACACACAATATATCAACAATTCATACTGTATGTCCTCTATACACCTTACTATCAACTGCAAGAAATACTAAAATAATGTTTAATTCAACTAGGTTAAAAATAATCGAAAAATGAAGTAAAGAACTACATAATAGCAAACGTTACGATAGGAGAATTGAAATTAAAGCATTCTACAAACCTCATGTATGTGGAAAATGGTAGACATGTCAACTAAATTTTGGATTTCCTTAACTCAAAATTCTGGTTGTATTTCTATACCACTCCAAGAATCAAACAAGAACAAATATTTTCCAAAGGAACAGCGGCAAAAAAACAGACTTAGAAAGAATAAGTAAATACAAAAGAAAACCAACATTAGGAGAAAAATGTGGGGGGAAAAAACTTTTGGGCTGGGCGCAGTAGTGCATAGCTGTAATCTCAACACTTACAATATTGAAGCAGGAGAATCTCAAATTCCAAGCCAGCCTGGAATTAAAAATAAATAAATAAAGAGCTCAGAATGTAGTTTAGTCAAAAAAAAAATGTAGTTTAGTGGTAGAGTACTTACCTAGTATGCATGAGCCTCTGGGTTCAATCCCTGGTACCACCTCAAAAATATTGGAAGTAAAAACGATTCATATTTATCAATAATTTCTATTTATTTAAATGATTAACTATTTTTAGACGCAAAAGGAGGTTAAACATGAATTTGAAAGCTGGGCTTGGTGGTGCAAATCTATAATCCTAGCACTTAAGGCTGAGGCAGAAAGACCACAGTGAGTTCCAGGCCAGCTTGGGCTGCATAGATCCAGGCCAGATCGAACTAGATGGAGAGACTCTCCAAAAACAGAAATGTGAATTTAAAAATGCACGAATAGGTGTTTAAATGTGTCACATTTAAAGCTTAAACAGAAAGGCTGCAATTTAAAAGATGTTAAAACTTATACCTGCCCAAAAAATACCAAAAAAAACAAAGTAATTTTGGATCAGACAATGGTGGCATTAATTTAAAAAATATTACCAGAGAGAAAAAAATTTCAAATTCACTCAAAAGATATAATAGTTCTGCCGGGTGGGGTGGTGCACGTCTGTGATCCCAGCACTTGGGAGGCTGAGGTAGGAGGATTGCCATGATTTCAAGGCCAGCCTAGCCTACATAGTGAGTTCAAGGCCAGTCTGAACTTCATAGAGAGACCCTGTCTCAAAAAACAAACAAAGGTATAATAGTTCTGAAATTCTATGTGCCACATTTTATATTCTAATGATGTTTAATATAATAAGTAAACATATGAGGCCAAATGAGTGATTTTGAAATATCATAATCTTTAAAGTATAGCTGTCTGCCATTCATTGAGAATTTAAAAATAACAAAAAATATATGGAAAATAGAGAAAATGCAATGAGACAATTACAAACCACATGCCAGAAAGCTGTACCTCATTATTTTCTGATTTTAAAGAAATTTTAGCCCTTGTTATAGCAGAATTTCAAAAGCCGCACTGACAGACCAAAAAAATAGAATTGACAGTCTAAGAGGAAGCCTTAAATTTTGACAATTTTCATCAAGGGCACTTGAATAATTCAATGCAAGAAAGAGTATTCTTTTCAATAAACAGTACTAGATCACCTAGATATACTGTAATAATACAAAAAAAATTAATCTGTACTTTGCATCACACAAAGAAACAAATTCAAGGGCTGGAGATTTAGCTCAGCAGCACAGTGCCTGCCTGGCAAGCACAAGGTCGTGAGTTCGATCCCCAGTACCAAAAAAAAAAAAAGAAAAGAAACTAACTCAAAATGGATTAAGGACCAATGTGTAAAAGCTAAAACTACAAAACTCTTAGAAGAAAATACAGGGATAAATCATAATGATCTTAGATTAGACAAAGCTTTCTTAGGCATGGCACCAAAGCACAAAGAGCACCAAGAAAAAAATAGGTTTGGGGATTTAGCTCAGTGGCACCGCGCCTGCCTTGCAAGTGCAAGGTCCTGAGTTCAATCCCCGGTAAAAAAAAAAAAAAAAGATAAAATGAATAACATCAAAACTCTTTATTCAAAGGACAGCATTAGTAAAGTGAAAAGACAGAGAACTGAATAAAGAAAAATGCGGGCCAATCGTGCATATGATATGGCAAATGTATCTGGAATATATAAGAGTACTGCATCAGACAAATGCAATAATTAGATAAATAGCCTAAGTCAAATATGGTCAATAGAATATCTGAATAGATAGTTCTGCAAAGGTAATACATAAGTGGCCTATAAACACATGAAAAGATGCTCAGCATCATTAGTCATCAAAAAAAGGAAAAACTACAATGAAATACTGTACTACTTCACAAACCCTACTTTGACTACAAGTTATTAAGACAATAAAAAGTCAAACTCAAGGAGTTTGGAGCCTCATATACTCTTTGTAGCAACTTTAAAAGGTGTGGACAACCCCTGCACCCCCCCATGTCAAACAAAGATAAAAAGCATAGACATTTGGAAAACAAGCCGTAAATTCTGCAAATTAAAGTGTTTTATCATGTGACCCAGCAATGTACTCCTAGGCATATTCCCAAGAGATGAAAGAATATGTGTGCACACAAGGGCTTGTACACAAATGTTTTTAGCCACATTCATTATTCATGGTAGCCAAAAAGTGCAAACAAGTGTCCAATAATTGATAAATAGATATAAAAATTTCATGGTATTCCAGTAATGAAATGTAATTTGGCAATAAAAAATGAAGTAATGACCCATGACACAATAAAGACAAACCTTCAAAAGATTATCCTGAAAAGATTCAGTAGCAAAGCTTGCAAATTGTAGAATTCCATTTATGTGACGGTCCAGAACAGGCAAATTTATGATGACCAAAACTAGATTAGTGGTTGCCTAGGGCCAAGGAAGAAGCAGATACTGGCTAAGAGGTATGCAGTTTTTAAAGGGAGAATTGAAAATGTTCTAAAATTGATTGTGGGTATGGTTTTAAAACTCAGTGAATATAGTAAATGAAGTTTACAACTAAATACATGGATTGAATGGCATTTGAGTGCATTTTGCAGTGCTGTTAAAAAATATTAGAGTTTCTGCACACCCCCTAATGTGAACATCTTACATAAACAGAGTAGTTGTCCAAACTAAGAAATTAACATGGGTACAATGTAATGAATGTTTTGAGGGGGTTTTTGTGTGTGGTTTTGTTGGTTTCGTTTTTGTTTCTTTGGTTTTTTGAGACAGGATATCGCTGTGCAGTTTGGGCTGGCCTTGAACTCACTAAATAGCCCAGGTTGGCCTCAAACTTACAGTGATCCTTCTGCCTTACTGGGATTGCAGGCGTGGGCCACCATACCTGGCTTGTATTGTAATAAGTAAACCACATTCTATTCAGATTTCAGCAGTTTTCCTATTAGTTTTATTTTCCCCTTTTGATTGAAACAGAATTCCACATTGCATTGAATTGTCATGTCTTATTAGGCTTCTCTAATCTGTGACAGAATTTCCAGTCTTAAGTTCATGATTTTGACACTTTTCAGAAATACTATTTTGTAAATATCCTTCCATTTTTCTAATGTTCTCTCATTGCTAAATTGAGAGTATCATTTTTGGCAAGAAGGTGACAAGTGTTGATATGCCCTTCTCAGTGTACCATACAAGGTGATCCATGATGGTAATAGGTCTTCTCATTGATGCTAACTCAAATCATTTGCTCAAGTTGCTAACTTCCAGATTTCTTCACAATAAAGGTAGTAGTTACTGTTTTTCAGGTGAAAATATTTAACTATTGGAAATGACCTAAAAATAAAGTTATAGGAGTGATACTTTGAGACTAGGGAAAATCCTGTCTCCTTAAATTTTTGCCCAATAATTTTAGCATCTGTTCAGTGCCTGAACTAATTACTACAATGTGTTTGGTGATATTTTTAAAGCTTCCCTCTTTCCTTTTATTCTTTTATGTATTGAATATGAATTTTCTTTGGATTGGGAAAGTTAAAAATGAAAACAACCTTATACTTTCCAGAATTTTAAATTAATACAAACTATTTAGTAATTAAGAATATTTGGGAATTATTAATCAATCCCTTATTTTTCAGTCCTCAAATAATTCATTATTCTAGGATTTTATAAATTAATGAATTTTTAGAACAGTTTTAGATTTACAAAAAATTAAGGAGGAACGTTATCAAATTTCAATATCCTCACACACTGCTGCACATACATAGCTTTTTGTATTATCAACATTTGCATTTGTGTGGTATTTTAGTTACTCTTGATGTACCAGTACTGATGAAATATTATATAGTCTGTACCTTATATTGTTTCATTTTTTGGGATTTTTTTGTTTGTTTGTTTTGGTTTTTGGGGGGGTATTGGGGATCGAACTTGGATCCTTGTGCTTATTGTTTCATTTTTTATCACGTGAGTTATGGGTTTTGATAAGTGTATAAGGATATAGATCCACCATTATAATACTGTATCACACAGAAAAGTTTTCCTGCCCTAAAAATCCTGTGCTTCACCTATTCATCCCTTGCTGAGGTCTTGAAAACCACTGAATCAGAAGGTCATATAAGTTCTATGTGTTTAAGGTTTTTCCATGTCTTTTCATAGCTTGATATTTTATTTCTTTTTATTACCAACTAATGAATGTACCAGTTTATCCTTTTATCTTTTTTGGGGGGCAGGTGGGGTTTTTTTGGCCCTGGGAATTGAACCCAGGGCCTTAGCACTGAGCTACATTCCCAGCCTTACACACACACACACACACACACACACACATATTTTTAAATTTTGAGACAGAGTCTCACTAAGTTGCCCAGGCTGGACTCAAACTTGGAATTGTCTTATCTCAACATTCCAGAGGGCTGGAATTATAGGCACGCACCATCATACCCAGATGGCATGTTTTTGAACTAAAACAAAAAAGCTGTATCTTTGTTTTTTACATTTTACTTTAACATTATTGCTCGCCAGAAATTAAATATTGATGTAGAAAACTTTTGTATTCCACCATGCTGTATTATGTATCAGTGGGGTTCACCACATTTAAGGGCCAAAGATTCAGAAACATTTTTCATTTGTAATGCCTGGTCATGAGTATACAACTAAAAATTACTTTGCGGGGCAGGGATTTAGCTCAGTCGTGCCACCACTTGCCTCGCAAGTGCAAGGCCTGAAGTTCGATCCCTGGTACCAAAAAAAAAAAAAATTACTTTGCACCTTAGGCATATGACACATGGCTGAATTGTGGCCAAAGGCTCAAAGTCTGGAAAGAAAGGCTATTAGAAGTGCTGTCCACATATATTTAAGATTCAAAATAAAGTTGAGCAAGTAGAAAATGTAAAGTTCTCATCAAGAGGATGCTCACATTTTAGTTACCAGCATTATTATATATTTGAATATGTAAAACATACATAAGATAACAATCTAATGACGTTATCTTTCCTTCCATGTATCCCACATACAATGAACAACATTTAATTTTGTTTGAATCTTTCCACATATATGTCCCGTCCCGCAGGTAAGTCAACGGAGACCCTAGAGGGGGAGTGAGAATGACAAAGGACAGGGGACACGAGAGATGGAGACAAGACAGGTTTCTGATCAAGTCTCGTTTATTGCGGAAGCTGCTACA
>NW_004624794.1:11333859-11367996 GCF_000247695.1 Heterocephalus glaber | reverse complement strand
CCCCCCCATATATATATGGATATATACACACACAGGTACACATGTATCTGTGTATAAGTTCAGATATATATGTTATATGCATATTTATTATTCATCATACATATGTGGGTCCAAATCAGTACACAGGGAGTGGTATCTTTTTTTTGGTACTGGGGATCGAACTCGGGTCCTTGCGCTTGCACAGCAGGCGGTGAAACCATTGAGCTAAATGCTCAGCCGGAGTGGTATCATTTTTAACAATTGCAAAATAGGTCTCAGTATATGTGGCTGCACTAATTTAACAAATCTTCAAATACATATTAATAATTTTTCTTATAAACAATGCTCCAATTACTATCCCTGTATAATCTTCAGGTTGCAAATATGTTGGTATATGTAAGTTAAATTTTCAAAAATGTATTGGCTATGTGTATTTTAATTTTATGTGCATTTAAATTTTATGAATTTGTCCTTATCATGAATGTACCATTTTATATTTTCAAATCAGTTTGACTGGTTTCCTCAATCAACAGTTCCCATTTTGACTCTCAGCTCTTCTACTTTTCTACTTTCTCTTAATCTGAAGAGAAAGCATCTCAAAGAACTCATTTCCCTTTCAGGTCAAGGCTAAATAAAGATCCCATACATGCAATTTTAGCCTATTTATTAAAAATAGGACAATACTGTAACATTACTCCTTCTGTAAGTTCTGTAACATGAAATTCATTCACAGATATATTTTAAGATTACAGGGCTGAGGATTTAGCTCAGTGGTTTTGCCGCCTGCTGCACAAGCACAAGGACCCAAGTTAGATCCCTGGTACAAAAAAAACCCCACATTATTTAGGGTATCTCAACCTCTGACAATGCAAGCAGTGGGCTGAGAAAATGATCTAGCACCTTTTATTTGAGGTTAGGTTCTATATTATACAGGGTCTGGGAATGGAGCTCAGTGGTAAAAGGATTGCTTAGCATGTGCAATGCCCAGGCTTCAATCCCCAGTACCACAAAATGTATTTTATATATATATATATGAATACTTTATATGAATACATATATAAAAATAGAATACTTATAAATAGAATACTTATATAAATATATGGTAAAAGTATATCATAAAGTTATACATATATAATTCAGCATGAACACTGAAATTGCATAGAATGACAGGAAAAATGAGTATCAATAAAGGTGAAAGCAATATGAAAGTTATGTTGTAATAATTTTATAAAAATTACTTATCTGAGAATATTGGAAATCACAAAAAAGAAGGGGCAAATCATAATGAGATGCTTGTATAATGAAAACCAACATGAAATTTCTGTTTTAGGAAAAATTTTTGTATGTTCATTTTAAAGTATTATAATGTAATATATAATTGTTCTGGTTTTGAAGCTTTTATTGATATTTTCAAAATCTATTTTTTCATTCATTTTTCTCTATTATTTTTCTCCTATTTATGTTCTAGTCTTGGTCATTTCCTTCTTTTGCTTGCTTTTGGTTTAGTTTGGTGTTTTGTACTTTCTTAAGGCAAAAGTGTCATTTGCTTAAAAGTTTTTTCTAGTATGGGTGCTAAAGCTATAAATTTCCTTCTATACACTTATTTACTTGCTTTTCATGTTTTGATGTATTTGTTGCATTCACATTATTTTAAAATTTTCCATTGTGATTTCTTCCCAGACACAAGGTAGATTTAGAAACATGTAGTTAAATTTCTAAAATTCGAATATTTCCCAAATTTCATAAATACTAATCTTATTTTATCCTGCAAGAGTAAAACATTGTGTTCTATTCCTTTTTTTCCTGTTTTTTTTTTTTTATTACTGGGTGTTATCAGTCAGTGCTTACTAGAGAAATAGGCTTAATGCAAGATAAGCAAAAGAATTTACAAAATTGTCTTACAGTGGCCACCCACACAGTCAGATTTAGAAGAGTGCAAAACGTCTGTCTGGACACTGGAGAGTCAAAGGATCTGTCTTTAAAAAGTGCAGAACACCTAGTGTCAACTGTACTGGCTCGTGCAAGTTCATATCGGGAGGCTGAAGGGTCTGTACTGGAAGCCAGGAGACGGTGTCCAAGGTGAAGGAGAAGACTGGAGCTCCTCCAATGAAACAGAAACAAGCTTTCCTTCTTTATTCCTTTTTTTTTTTCCCGTACCATGGATCGAACTCGGGTCCTTGCATTTGCGCAGCAGGTGGCGAAACCACTGAGCTAAATCCCCAGCCCTTCATTTCCTTTTTATACCGTTCTGGTGACAATCCTCCATGGGGGTCTTCCACACCCACAACTATGCTGATTCAATTTAGTTGGCCTTTTCTTACTCAAGTTGACACAGTTAACTATCACACTGGGAACTGATTGCTGGTATTGAAACATGTCTAAGCAATGACATTTTATATTCTTATCTAAAAGGCCTATAGTAATACTGAGAACACAATACAGCACTCGATTTTTCACTGAGGGGCTCATTTAGGAATGTTCCTTGTATGTGGTACGCAGTGGTACTACCAAGATGTGTAGTGCTCAAAGGAATTGAGTTGGGGTATGTACTCAATTCAGAGAGTAGAAATTAAAATAGAGTATCAGATGGATTTGAACAAGTTATTAACAGTGTAATATTAATTTTTTTTTGAGTCAGTGTCGTGCTATGTGTCCTTTAGGTTGGTTTTGAACTCACTATACAGCCCAGACTGGTCTCAAACTTGCAGTGATCCTCCTTACTCAGCTCCTGAGTGCTAGGATTACAGGTGTGCACCACCACACTTGGCAGTCTAATAAAATTTTGAGAAGGGGATTGAAGGAGTAGCTCAGTAATAGAGCACTTTCCTAGCATGAGCAAAGCCCTGGGTTTGATCTCCAGCTGTATAAAAAACAAGCAAACAAAAACCAAATAGCAACAACAAACTTTAAGAAGAAAAATCAAGTAAATAAAAAAGGACTTAGTCATTTTATCTAACTTTTAATGAATGGTGGCAATAACAAAGTTAATATTATATTCTCAATTTTGAATATTAATATGTGAATACCTATATTAATATCAGTTTTGAATAAGTACTTGTTAAAAATTCTGAATAAATATTCACAGGAAAAATGAGCAGTTTATCATAAAAATGTATCATGGCAAAGCATGTTATATTCTACAGATGGTTTAAAATGAGAAATCAATGTAAATGACCACATTCCTATATAAAAGGAAAATAGTATGAGAACAAAGCAAAAAATGCAATGGGATTAAAAAAAATAGCCTGAATCACAGAATATATTTAGATACAAAAAAGGAAATATTAGTTTAATGGTAATACATTGATTTTCATTAAATGGATAAAAGACTGAAATATTTACTGTAGTTGTAATACTTGGAATATAATATTTAATAAAAATTACTTGAAAAGAATTTCATCTTTAATCATAGATGACATGCATACTCAGGAATTTCACACTCTATGAAAATATTATCAGTTTTTTAGGCTGAAAATAGCAATATACAAATATAATATGATGGTACAAAAGGAGAACACTATTAGCACAATAAGAAAAATTATGGATTTACTTTAAAAAGTCACTATCCAAAAAAAGGGCATTAAATATAATAAGAAAAGAACCAAGACCCAGGGAATGTATGTGTACTTTACAAATAGGTAAGCTGAGAGTAAAACAAAAGAGACAAATAGGAAAAGTCACAGTAAATAACATGACTAGCCAATAAATACATATAAAACATATTTAATGGGTTAAAAGTATATTTTAAGTGGAAAAATTGAATTATGTGATACTTTTATTTCTAGTTTACATGATTATAAATTACAGACAGTAGTAATACCAGAAAATAAACTATGAGATTCTTATTTACAAACTCAATTTGAAATTCACAATATTCAAGGAAGAGTTTGAAAACTTGTCAGCCACCTAAATACTGATCCATATGAAGAGTTTAAAAACATTTAGAGGGCTGGGGATTTAGCTCAGTGGTTCTGCTGCCTGCCTCACAAGCGGAAAGACCCGAGTCCAATACCCCATACCAAAAAAAAAAAAAAAAAATTAGAAATAGTCATAGTTTCAGCTGGGAGGCTTTTCATTTTGTAGAAAAGTAACAATAATGTGGTACCGAAAAGGGCAGCTAATTGCTACCTTGTGAACTGACTGCTGTCTCACTGGGGCTTAATCATACAATGTAGTGTTGAAATTCAATTTTAAGGGTCACTCCATTGGTTTTAGCACCATTTAAGCATATGGTTTCACATCCTAAATGTTACTAGGCAATAGGAATGGAAAATCCAAGGTAATATAGATATACTGGGTGACAGATAAGCAAACAAATTTAATACACAGCAGTCTTGATTTGATTGATTGATTGAATGAATGAGACATGGTCTCACTATGTAGTTTAGGCTGGCCTCAACCTCATGGCAATCTTCCTGCCTCACCCTCCTGAGTGCTGGGATTACAAGTGTGAGTCACTATGCTCGGCTCTCACCAGTCTTTTTGAGAGGTTGATCAAGTGCTATTGGCTGTTCCAAGAGTAGGACAATGCTTCACTGGCTTTTCTAACATCAGCAACCATTTTCCAAGTATCAAATACCATTGGTATGCTGACCTATAGCAAAACTTTTCTGCATTATGTTAAATTTAATTTTCAAAATTTAAACAACAGCATGAGGAAAATGTTAACATTTAATAGTGATTTATCCCTTTTGTGGAAAGAAGGGATATGGGTGAGCAGCTCATAATGCAAGATAACACTGCCATTACAGACTTTTGGCTAGCAACGCATAATGTATGATATTCCTTAGTTTGAAAAATTAATAATTTTTTTTTTGATACCAGGGATCGAACTCGGGTCCTTGCGCTTGCGCAGCAGGCGGCGAAACCACTGGGCTAAATCCCCAGCCCAGAAATTAATAATTTTGTATAGGACTGGTAGTGATTTTAGGTAGCTATCAACTCTAATTCTGATTTTATTTGTATAACTAGGAATTGAACCCAGGGCCTTTGGACTGAGCTACTTCTCTGTTTATTTACTTCCTTATTTAATTTCTAATTTTTTTGTTTTTGCTACCAGGGATCGAACTCAGGTCCTTGCGCTTGCGCAGCAGGCGGAGAAACCACTGAGCTAAATCCCCGGCCCTTAATTTCTAATTTTTAATTTTTTTTTAGATAGGGCCTTGCTACATAGCCCAGGCTGGCCTTGAATTTGTGGTGATCTTTCTTCCTCAGCTTCCCCAGGGCTGAGATTATAGGCATGGGTCACCATGTCCGACTGCTTATTAATTTATTTGTGGTACTGGGGATCAAACCCAGGGGCTTGGCATTGAGATGCATCCACAACCTTTTTGTTTTGTATTGTTTTTTACTTTGAGAAAGGATCTTGTTAAATCCCTAAATTGCCCAGGCTGGGCTTGAATTTGCAGTTCTACCTCAGCTTCCCAGAGTGCTGAGATTACAAGTGTGCACTGGATGCCTATTATTTAAAAAAATATATTGGTTCAGAGGTTTTCCATTAGCTTTGTAAATTAACTACTTCCTCTAGCCACACCTTTATTAACTGTGTACCATTTAATAGGTGAACAAAACAACAAAATTTGATTTATTCCTGGTTTCCTACATGCCTTATTGGTATTATATTTTCAAATAAATGTATCAATGTAATGGACCTTTTTTTTTTTTTTGGTAACAGGGATTGAACTTAGGACCTTCTGCTTGTGAGGCAGGCGTCAGAGCCACTGAGCTAAATCCCTGGCCCCTGTAATGGACCTTTTGAATGAGTAACTGACAACTGATACTTAAAGCAAGTTTTACAATGCAGCTTTAATAATCATGTAAATATCTAACATGTGCAGCATCTTTCATGAAGTATTCTGGCTAAAAATCTAATTTCAAGATGATGAGTTCTCTAGATATAAATTCCAATTTATAGGAAAACTGAGGGACAGAGCAACAAATTAAATCATAACACAAGGAATATATCAAGAATGTGGAACACTCTGACAGTTAAAAAAAAATCAAAACCATGAAAAAGAGACTATATTACCCCCTAGAAAAAAAAGAATAATTCTTCTTTAAAGAAATGCATTAAAGGGCTGGGGATTTAGCACAGTGGTTCTGTTGCAAAGTCTCAAAGTCTCAAGTTCAATCCCCGGTACAAAAAAAAAAAGAAATGCATTAAATTAATTCAGAGTGAATTCTGATTAGAAAATAGCTAAATAGCTACTAAAAACATAATTAGGTGAATATTTGAGGACATTAAAGAAAGTATTAAAATTTCCACTGTGGTTACATTATCACAATTATCCAGAAAATGCACATATACTTACAGGTGACGTGCCATGATAGTTACAACTTAGTCACAAATGATACAAAAATAACTCATAATAAACAGATATAAAGAGTTAAAATGAGGTTTGGGGATATAGCTACAGCTAGTGTTTAACTGTCACCTAGCATGCTCGGGGTCCTAGATGTGAAACCCAGAACCACAAAAAAGAGAGAGGCTTAAAATGAGATGGCTAAAGCAAACAACCTAAATGTAAACATGTAGGAATGAGTTACAATATAATTCTTTCAATTTTTTTGTATGTTAAATAAAAACATTCAATACAAATCTAGGTAAAGCACCAAGAAAACAATTTGCTTTCTGCTATCCCATTATTCCTACTTTATCTTAAATTATGAATATAGAATATGAAATATTGGCTATTTAAATCATTGTACATATTACATATTCTTCTATTTCCAAAATTATGTAAAATTTAAGATGACTGGCTCTAAGAATCTGTTTTAAATTACATTAGAACCTTTTAGAATAAACCATTAGCAATACAAATGATTTGGGCACAAAACTACATGCTGAATAATCTTCCAAGGTATGTATACTAACTAATCCTCATAAAGGCAGTCATGTAAGTTCTTTTTGTTTGTTTGTTTGTTTTGGCAAGACAGGGTCTCTCTGTGTAATTCAGGCTGGGGTTGAACTTGCAGCCATCCTCCTGCCTCAGCCTCCCAAGTGCCAGCATTACAGATGTGCCCCACCACGCCTGGCTTCATGTTGGTTCTTGATTATCATTTTACAAATGATAAAATGACGCCCATAGGTAATAACTATTTTTTTTTATTTGTGCTCCTGGGGATTAACTCTATGGGCTTTGCACAAAGCTACAATCCAACCCTTTTATTTTTAAATTTTGACACAGGACCTTGCTAAATTTCCCAGATGGGACTTGAATTTGGGATGCTCTTGTCCCATTATCTCTCAGTAGTGGGATTACAGGCAAGGGTTATCATGTCCAGGTGACAACTATGTGGTGTGATTAAAATATATAGTGAATGTTTAAACTTTTAAAATTTTATTATAGTTAAAGGCACACTGCCATTAATTCTCCTCAAAATACTCCCCCTCACTTCAAACACATGTATCAGATCATTCTTGCCACTTTCTGAAGCATTTCTAAAAGTTCTCTTTCTCATGAACTTAAACTGCACCACCATAGATCCTGAATTGATTAAAAACTACCTTTCAGGGGCTGGGGATTTAGCTCAGTGGTTCCGTCAGCTGCCTTGCAAGTGCAAGGTCCCAAGTTCGATCCCCAGTAGCAAAAACAACAACAAAAAATTAACTTTCAGGACCAGAAATTTAGCTTAGTGGTGCCATGCCTGCCTTGCAAATGCAAGGTCCCAAGTTTGATCCCTGGTTTCCAAAAAACAAACAAACAACAACAAAAACTACCTTTCATGGTCATGGTCATTTTGACTTTGAGTAAGAGCCAGAGGTAGCACAGTCCAGATCTGGTGAATAATGTGGATGAGCACACAGCATAATGTTTTTGACAGATATAGCCATAAATCTGTTGAATCAATTCAAGTCATCAAGGCAGTCACAAAAAGACACAGGATCAGATGCATAAAGGATACTGGGGTAACTAATTATGAAGGAAAAAGAGTCATGGAAGGTAATAAAAGTTCCCAGGCAATAATGCAAGGCTCACAGGTCTGAAGGACGGGGCGGGGTGGGGGGGTTGTGTGTGATAGGAAACTGTTAAGAAAACTCATTAAAATGCAGTGTACTTATAACATAATTTAAGCCTGGTTGATAGGATATTGATTCAACATCCAGGTCAGGAGTTTGGGTCCCAAAAGAGTTAACCTGAAATACTTATGTGAGGCTTAAAAAACTGGCAGGGGACAGCCCATGGAAAGCTTGTCCTCATCACTAACATGATGATTAGTTCAGAGAAGCAGGAAGGGACCTCAATTATGTTCCCACAGCAAGGGATCTATTCCCCATACAACACACAAAATGACTATTAAAAACCCTTTAAGACCTCAGTGAGATCAAAGTGGGACATCATTCAGTGAGTGAATCACTGAGAGAAATTCAGTGAGAAAGTTACCTGAATATTCATTCTTTTCATAGAAGCAAGTGACTAGTTTCAGTCTGTATTCAAAGGGAAGGAAATCAAGCTTCAGTTTTGAAACATGAAGAATTTGTGGATATATTTTAAAAACATCACCACTAGCAGTCTGAGTACATTATTTACATTCCTATCACATGTAAAATATGCTCAAGAATCCCCCAAAGTCTCATCCCTTTACAGGACCAATCTTCAGTCTAGAGTCTCCTCATCTAAGTCCACGGTGGGTGAGAATGGCTTTCTGCTGACACTCTCACTAAGTGTATTGGTCTTTTTTTGTTACTACAATGAAATACTTGAGGCAACCTAGCTTTATAAAGAAGTTTATTTAACTCACAATTTTGGAGGTTTAAGGCACAGTACTGGCCAATGTATAGCTCAGGTGAGGATTTCATGGCCAATATCATTCCAGCTGTAGGAGTGTGTGTGGGAGGAAGAGATTATGTCCAGGAAGTGACTGAGGTTCCACAATCTCTGGGGTTTCACTCCTTTCTGAGGGCACAGCCTCAACTGGCCTGAGGACCTCAGCATGAGCTCCACCTCTTAAATGTTCTACACAACCTCTATACCATCAAACTGGGGACCAAACTACTAAGACATGAATACTTAGTGGGGGTACTTAAATGATATCCAAACCATAGTATACTAAGCTAGCAACCAGTGTGATTGAGCCTGCTGGAACAGATTCTCCATCCCCAGTCAAGCTTCTACGTGACCACAATCTCAGGGAAAAACCAATGGTCCTGAATTTGTGGCCCACAGAACCCATGAGAGATATTTATTGTTGTAGTAAAACATTAAGTGTTGCACCGGGGATTTAGCTCGGTGGTTCCACCACCTGCCCTGCAAGCGCAAGCACCCGAGTTTGATCCCCAGTACCTAAAAAACAAAAACAAACATTAAGAGTTGGGATAACTTGTAACACAGCCATTGATGTCTAGTATGGAAGGCTTTTAGTTATTCATTTAATACATTTAGAAAAAACTCCATGTCATGGATGTTGTAAACATAGGCAAGAAGAAATTGGGATTCCTATTTTTTCTTAATTTGTCAATGAATAGTCAGATATTAAAAGAAGACTGACACTGACTCACTCTTTCTTTCTTCTCAGTATTGGGGATTGAACCCAGAGCCTTTGCACTGAGCTACATTCCCAGCCCATTTTCCATTTTGAAACTGGGTCTTGCTGGGCATGGTGGTGCACACCTGTAATCTCAGCACTTGGGAGGCTGAGGCAGGATTACTGTGAGTCTGAGGCTACATAGTGAGAGCTTGTCTTAAGAAAAAAAAAAAAGCCGGGGATTTAGCTCAGTGCTTCCACCGCCTGCCTCGCAAGCGCAAGGTCCTGAGTTTGATCCCTGGTACAAAAGAAAAAAAAAAAAGGAGAGAGACTGGGTCCCTAAATTGCCCAGAATGGGCTTGAATTTAGGATATTCCTGCCTTGGCCTCCTAGAATGCTGGGATTGTAGGCATGCACCACCATGTCTGAATGCTTTCTAATGCAGCACGTGTTGCATTATAAAGTCTCTTACTTGCTAAAGCTATACCTATCTGACTAATATTCAATCATTTCTCATCAAAATGAACTGTCAAGATGCTGAAAAAGTTTGGGCCATCTCCAAAGACATTGTCACAGTCCTTCTACTCTTAGATTTGCAAGCCTGTATGAATTCCCTGATGTGCTTTAAGGGCTGAACCATATCTAAAGGTTTTCCCACACTGCTCGCAAACATAGGGTTTCTCACCAGTATGAATTCTTTCATGTTGAACAAGGTTTGAAGATCGAATAAAGGCCTTCCCACATTCCTTACATTCATGAGGTTTTCTACCAGCATGAATTTTCTGATGCTGTGTAAGGTATCCACACATTTTAAAGGCCTTTCCACATTCTTTGCATTCATAGGGTTTCTTATCAGCATGAATATTTTGATGTGCCATAAGGTGTGAACTACGTCTAAAGGTCTTCCCACATTCTTTACATTCAAAAGGTTTCTCATCAGTATGAATACTCTGATGTAGAGTAAGATTTCTACAGAAAGTAAAGGTTTTTCTACATATCTTACATTCATAGGGTTTCACACCAGTATGGATTCTCTGGTGCTGATTAAGATATCCATGCAAGCTAAAGGCCTTCCCACAGTCCTTACATTCATAGGGTTTCTCTCCAGTATGAGTTTTCTGATGTTGAACAAGGTTTGAGCGAGTAGTATAGGCCCTTCCACATTCCTGACATATAAAAAGTTTCTTACCAGTATGAATATTCTGATGACGGGTAAGATTCCTATACAAAGTAAAGGATTTCTTACAGTCCTTACATTCAAAGCGTTTCATACCAAGATGGATTTTCTGATGTTGACTGAGGTATCCATGCAAGCTAAAGGCCTTTCCACATTCCTTACATTCATAGGGTTTCTCACCAGTATGAGTTTTCTGATGTTGAACAAGGTTTGAGCGAGTAGTATAGGCCTTTCCACATTCCTGACATTCAAAAAGTTTCATACCTGTATGAATATTCTGATGACGAGTTAGATTCCTATATGAACTAAAGGTTTTTTTACACCTCTCACATTCAAAGCATTTCAAACCAAGATGAATTTTCTGATGTTGTCTGAGGTAAGCATACAAGCTAAAAGCCTTCCCACATTCCTTACATTCATAGGGTTTCTCATCAGTATGAGTTTTCTGATGTTGAAAAAGTTTTGAGCCAGTTGTACAGATCTTTCCACATTGCCTACATTCAAGTTTGTCACCAGTATGAAGATTCTGATGTCGAACAAGATTCTTATATAAAATAAAAGTTTTTTTACACTCCTTGCATTCATATGGTTTCCCACCTTTATGAATTTCCTGATGTAGAATAAGGTATGAGGCAGTGTTATAGCCTTTCCCACATTCTTTACATTCATATGGTTTTTTGCCAGTGTGAATACTCTGATGTGCAATAAGTTGATGATCTCTTCTAAAAGCCTTCCCACATTTCTCACACACATATGGTTTCTCATTAGTATGAGTTTGCCTATGTTCAACAAGACTGGAGCACCTACTAAAAGCCTTCCCACATTCCTTACATTTATAGGGTTTTTCACAAGTATGAATTCTCTGGTGATTTCTAAGGTGGCCAACTTGACTAAAGGCTTTGCCACATCCCTGACATTCATAAGGCTTTGTACCAGTGTGAATTCGCTCATGTTGAATGATGTGTGAGGAATAAATAAAGGCCTTGCCGCATTCTTGACATTCATATGTTTTCTCACCACTATGAAATCTCTGATGTACAGTAAACTGATAGCCACTTTTAAAGTTATTCCCACATTCTGTACATTCATAGGGTTTCTCACCAGCATGAAATCTCTTATGTAGTGTCAGTTGATAGCCACTGCGACAGTTCTTCCCACATTCTTTGCACTCGTAGGGTCTCTCAATATGAAACCTGTGATGCAGAATAAGTTGATGGCCACTACTAAATTTCTTTTGACATTTTGTACATTTATAGAGTTTCTCTCTGGTATATATGTTCTGGCGTCGTGTAGAAGAATTATCCTTTTCATAAGTGGGCATTTTTAGATAGCTGATTATCTTATACTGTAAATCCAAACCTGAAACAACAAAAAATATTTCTATTCTATATCACAGAACATGAAACATATAAAAATAAGAAGCAACACTCATAAGTGAATGGCTTACAGAATTCTAAAATACAGTTATAGAATTTGTAAAAGGCCAAGAATTCAGAAATGTATGAGAATTTATATAACCCAGAAGGTTACTGAATAACGACATCGGTAATATTAGGGTGTGGGTCAGAATCTTTGACGTTTATTATAAATCTGATGTCTTGACATTGTTAGAGGCCAGATGAATTAGAATTAAAGAGAAAAACCCTGACATCATTATTTTGAACCTATCACTAATGTAGATGCAGACTGATGTTTAAGAATACGTCCCTTACATTTTTCTAGCAATTTTATTCTTAGAATAAAATTCAAGCCCCTTTCCAAGAACAGCAGAACTCTTGCTTACCTATGAAGCCTCATGTCAAAACAATAATGCTTTTGCTATCTTCTGTTATATTCCCTAACTAGAATATAGTACAACTTTTCCTGTCACTTACTATTTTCCATGGATTATTTAATCTCCCAAGAATCCTTTCACCTTGGCACTTTTTTGCTGTTTGTTTTTCAGTACTGGGAAGTAAACAGAGGACCTTTTGCACTGAGCTACAATACTCAGCCTTTTAAAATTTATTTTGAGACAGGGTCTCACTAAGTTGGTAAGCTGCTCAGGCTGGGCTTGAACTTGTGATAGGCTCAGTGTCCCAGAGTGCTGAGGTTACTGGTGAAATATGAATAAAGTTTATCATTTACTACTATCAACATTATAATGTTAACTGATTAGATTTTTCTGGTTTTTAGGGTGTTTTTTCTTTTTTTGAGATAGGGTCTCACTGTGGGGCTTAAATGATCTTCCTCCTCAGCCTTCCAAGTACCTGGAACTAAAGGCACTGCTTAGGTTTTTTTGTCATTATTTAGACAATATTTTATTAGCTCCTGTACTCAAACCGACATAGCTACATATTTAATACAGTGCATTACTGTATTTTTCCCAAATGGAAAAAAGTTAAGTTTCTAGACAACATGGCTGTTAATTTCTGCACAATGCCAGCAACACCATAAACTGGGATACTATTTCCAAAGCTGACAGCACAGCTCAAGTTTCCAAAAATCATATTTATATTACACACACACACACACACACACACACACACACACACACATATATGGAGAAAGAGAGAGTGAGCCAAAAAATGTATACACATTTCAGGAAAAGAAAAACTTGTATAAAATATTTTAATACTAAATTTATTGAGACATCATGAGATTAATACAAGTTACCTTTGGCCTCTACAATTACAAAAGGTGCTCAAAGTGGTGACCATGATCTTCAGATATTTATTAGTACGGTGAACTGCTGAAGTGTGTATACATTTTTTTGGCAGACTCTGTCTATGTATATCTCAATAATAGTATGTTCTGCATCAATAGCATAACAGCTTTTCCAGGTTCTGTAGTCGTATGATCAAAATTATAAAGATATCTAGCATACTCCATTAAAAAAAAAAAAAACCAAACCCCTAGAAAACAGCAAAGTTCTGTTACTATTGTGGTACCTGGTACTTTTTTTGTTTTTATTAATTTCTGAATCATCATCTGGAAAGAAAATGTTCTAGAGTAACATCATTAAAAATAGCTCTGACAAAGCACAGTCACTACTATGTATCATAAAGCAGATATAAGATATTTTATATTTACAGAGGTATGATACAGTACTATCCTATATCTATAATACTAGAAGATACAATTAAAAAGGCATTATTTTAGATTTGATACCACTTTTCCAGCAGAAGGTCCAAAGGATGGTATAATACAGCTCTGTAAGGAAATGCACTTTCTTAGATAAGATTTCCTTACATTAGCAGCATAGTTTATAAGTACTCACTCTCTTCATGAACATCAGCTAAAAACTATTTTTTAAAAGTCTGAGGTAGGGCCAGGGATTTAGCTCAGTGGTTCCAGCGCCTGCCTCACAAGCGCAAGGTCCTGAGTTTGATCCCCAGTACCAAAAAAAAAAAAAAAAAGTCTGAGGCAGGGCCAAGGATTTAGATCAGTAGTTCTGCCACTTGCCTCACAGGTGGAAGGTCCTGAGTTCCATCCCTAGTACCAAAAAAAAAAAAAAGTCTGGGGTTGAAAAAAAAACCCAAAACAATATTGGGGAAAAAAAAATATTGGGGAAAAGGATTCAAACAGAAATAATTGAGTATTTTTTCAAATCTGTCAGGTTTGAATGGTGAGAGGTTCACTGAAGAAGGGAGATGCTTCAAAGCTTTGGACCATAACCAAAACACAGCACCACTGCAAAGAGAAGCAGTACCAAACACTGCTCATTCAGGAATATTCAAGATACTGACATCAGTATCTAATCATCGGAATGCACATTCCAGGAAGAAGTAGTACATTACTACTGTACTTTAATTGTAACTGTATTCAACCCAATTGCCATGTTACAACAATAGCAAACTGCCATAATAAAAAATGAGGCTCCTTTATCCAGCACCAATCATCTAAGGTTTGTTGCCTCCAATCCTACAAACACCATAACCATATTCAAAGAACATAAAGGGGCAAAGAAACCACATCAAATGTATTAGCTGGGACCACTACATTGTTCAGGATGAGCTATTCCTGTGTGGTGTTATTTTCTTCCTATTTCTGGTGTTTCATCTAACCATAAAGACTTTTAGATCTAAACTGGGCCTGGTGAACCACATCTATAATCTCAGCACTTGGGAGGGTGAAGTAGGAGGATCACTGTGAGTCCAAGGCCAGCTTGGGCAAAATAGTGAGTTCAAGGCCAGCCAGAACTACATAGTGAGACCCTGTCTCAAAAAAACAAATAAACATCACTATAGTGGAGCTGAGAGCATAGCTCAGTGCTACAGAGCTTTCCTGGGATGTGCAAGGCCATTGCACATCCCCCGCATGGCAAAAAAAAAGAAAAGAAAAGAAAAAGAAATCACAACAGTGGTTACCCTTAGCAAGAGGGATAAGATGGTGACTGGGTGGAGACATAGGAAGGGCTTTAAATTTGACTCTAAAGCTTCTCTTTGTTTAAAAACAGTGCTTGAACAGTATAAAAGAATCTGGTATACCATTACTATAACCTTTCTATAACTCTCAAATTTTATTAAAGGAGTTAAAAAATGTTTTAACTCTTGACCTGGGTGTAGTGACACAGTTATTATTTTATGTCCTCCAGTATTTTTTGAAATGCCTTAATTTAAATAAAAAACAAATTCATTGATTCTAAGCATTCTTCACTCTTATTACTAGTAATTCAAATTCAACAACACTTCATGTGATCTGACTCTTAACAGTAAAAATTCTATTTTTTCTTTTGGCAGTACAAGGGATTGAATCCAGGGACTTGACAGGCAGGTACTCTACTACTGAACTACATCACCAGCCCTAAATTCTTCTTTTTTTGTACTGGGGATTGAACCTAAGGCCTTTGCATTGAGTACATCCCCAACCCATTTTATATTTTTATTTTGAGACAGGGTCTCCCTAAGTTGCCTAGGCTTGGCTTGAACTTGGAATCCCTCTGCATTCTCCTCTCATTGATGAGATTAAATGAATGTGCCACAATAGTCATCTCTAAATTCATTTTTTTTGTCAGTCTCCTTTCAGGGTCTCTACTATGGTCTATTTGGTATTCTCTAACTCATGTAAACTCTCCCCATTCCTCTTGCTGTACTCTTCACATTCTTTCTCCTGGTTGCCCCATCAATCTTTTTCTAAAGTCTTTATTCAGCTTGGAATATTCTTCCCCACATAAACACAAGGCCTGTGTCCCAACATCATATCCCTTCTCAAATATTACCATTCCAGAGAAGTCATCCCCAGCCTTCATATTTAAAATGGCCTAACCTAACTGGGCATGGTGGCCCAGACCTGTAATCTCGGTACCCTGGGAGACTGAAGCAGGAGTATCACAAATTCCAGTCCAGCTTGGGCAACTCAGTGACTTAGTGAGACCCTGTCTCAAAATAAAGAACTTTAGAGCCAGGGATTTAGCTCAGTGGTTCTGTCTCCTGCCTTGAAAGCGCAAGGTCCTAAATTCAATCCCCGGTACCAAAAAAAAAAGGGCCGGGGATTTAGCTCAGTGGTTTCACCACCTGCTGTACAAGCGCAAGGACCGGAGTTCGATCCCCGGTACCAAAAAAAACCCAAACAGAAAAGGGGGGCGGCCCTAGGAATGTAGCTCAGGACAAAGACTTGGGTTTAGTCCTCAGTCCTACTAAACAAGTGAATGCATAAATAAATTAAATGGCCCAACTTTTGTTTACTTTCCAACCTAGCTCAATCCACTATCTAATGTTGTTTACCTATTTATTTTCATATCTACTCACTCTAGTATAATGTAAATTCCATACAAGCCAGGATCTTATAAGTTTTATTTACTACCTCTATACTGTGTCTGTGTGTTTATGTATATATAAAAGGGGAGCTGAAAAGCCAGTGAACCCAAAATAGTTAAAATAGCACAAAATAAAAAGAAAGCCCCATCACAGAAAATGGGTTTGAAATATGAGAAGTAGGGTGATTGGTAAATAGGGCAAAGTTGAAGCTCCTTCCATAGCTCATGTTGAGATCTTTTATTTTCTCCTGCGGTCACAGGCTTATGTTTCACAAGTCTTGGTACCTTGGAAGGGGGCTTGATGAACAATAATACAAACAAGTATCTCCTCTCCCTTATCAAGCAGGCTGTTGTAGCTCTGACTGCTCTTTCTGCTTTCCTTACCTGTCCAGGGCTCTTTTCCTTGCTCCAATAAATCAATCACATCTGGCTTAGAAATGGAATGTCCTGTTCAAAAGAAAAGAAATGACATAAAAATAAAAATACAGAAACCTTTGAGCTTTAGTTAAATTTGCAATGAGCTAATGGCTGATGTTACTGATAAAGACTTTAGATAAAAGACAGAACCAGCAGTAATGGCACAGGCCTATAATCCCTGCTATTCAAAAGGGTGAGGCAGGGGGACCAAAAATTCAAGTCTTGATTGGGCAACTTAATACTCTGTCTCCAAATTTTAAAATTCTGAATGAGGCCTTTTGGAAACAGGGTCTTTCTAGGTAGCCCTGAGATGGCCTCAAATTTGGGGGCAATCCTACCTCAACCTCCCAGGTGCTTGGATTATAGGCATGCACCACCACACCCAGCTTCCAAACAAACAAAAAAAAAATTTAAAGGAGTTGGGGATGTAGCTCAGAGGTTAGAGTTGTCCCCAGGTCTGATCTCTAGTGCCCCCTACCCCACATTCATGGAGGATGAAATAATTTAAGAAATAAGACAGGTATGGTGAAACTTTATTTTAAAGTCCTTTTTTTTTTTTTTCTTGGTTAGCTCTCACGGTATTGTTCAGGCTGGACTCAAACTTCTAGGTTCAAGTGATCTTCAGCTTCTTGAGTAGCTGGGACTATAAGCATGTGCTACCACTCTCAGCCAGGATCTGTCTCTGAAGAGAAAGTTTAACAATGTAAACGTCTCTAGAGGCAGACAGCTGGGGCACAAATTATTTCTCCTAAATTTACCAATCTTAGGACTTTGGTCATGTCACTTCAGCTCACTATTCCATAGTGTTGGCAATTTATCTGGCTATATTACACTACTATAATACAGTTACTTGATGATTACCTACTTTTTTTTTCAGAAGAGTGCCTGGGACATAAAATATTATTTCCATAAGAGCATAACAAGAAGCATTCTGCCAGGTGTAGTGGTACACACCTGTGATCTCAGGTATGGGGAGGCTGAGGCAGGAGGATTCCAAATTTGAGGCCAGCCTGGGGAGCTTATTATTTGAGACTTTGTCTCAAAATAAAAGTTAAAACAAGGGCAGGGGTAGAGGACTTGCTTGAGGCTCTGGGTTTAATCCTGTGCACCAGGATAAAAAAAAAAGGAAAAAAGGTATCCTGATCAGCTTACAAATTTTTCATTCCACATTAAATGCAAAGTTCATGAATTGAAACTTTCAACCGTAAGTCATAAAAATTCACTGCAGGAAATGAGATGTGGTTCTTTCATTTTAAATGAACAGTGGACTGTCAAGTTATGACCAGCCTCACATACGAACAACTTGGGTTACGACTGGCATTTTACTTTTAACTTACGACCAAAGTCTTGAGTTACAACCCAAATGCTAGCCACTCACACGGTTATAAACAAAGGTTCATGATACCAGAAAAGCATATATAAGCATATGTAAGTGTCAGTGAGCCCAGATGCGTGTGTTTGTGGACCTGATTTTGATCAGAGCTTTATATAATTTCTATGATTACTGCTATCAAAATGGCCCCCAATGGGCCGGGGATTTAGCTTAGCAGTTCCACTGCCTGCCTTGCAAGCGCAAGGACCTGGGTTTGATCCCCAGTACCAAAAAAAAGGTCCCCAAAAGCTAGAAAAGAAGCTAAGGAAGGAAGGGAAGATAAAGAAAGCAATCACAATAAAAAAGGAGATTGTGGAGAAATATGAGAGGGGCATTTGCATGAGTGATCTTGCTAATAGGTACAACACATTGAAATCCACCATCTCGACAATCTTACAGAGAAAAGATTTGTATAAGGAAGCTAATGTTGCTAAATGTGTCACTCAAATTACATAGTAAGTCATGATCAACAGTGTTAGACGAAGTAGAAAGACTATTATTAGTGTGGATAAATGAAAGGCAGATGGCAGGTTATATCCTGAGTCTATAATTTGTGAAAAAGCTAGGGCTATAAATACAGATATCATAAAGGATAACCCATCAATGAGTGATAATGGTGAAACATTTTGTGCCACTAAGGGGTGGTTTCACAATTTTAAAGGGAGAACTGGGATTCACATTGTAACTAGGCATGGTGAAGCAGCCAGTGCTAATAAAAGGGCTGCTGAAAAATTACATACACCACTTTGAAAGGATGACAAAGAGAAATGGCTTTTGCTCTCGCCAAGTTTTCAACTGTGATGAAACTGGCCTTTTCTGGAAGAAAATGCCCAGGAGAAGATACATTACCCAGGAAGAGAAGAAAATGCCAGGACACAAGCCTATGAAGGACAGGCTAACCTTATTGTTATGTCCCAATGTGAGTGGTGACCTCACAATAAAGCCTCTCTTGGTTTATCACTCTGAAACCCCCAGAGTGTTCAGAAAACATACATACATGAAGACTAGGCTAGGGGTCATGTGGAGATCTAATGCAAAAGCCTGGGTAATAAGAGTACTTTTTCTTGAGTGGATCAGGGAGGCTTTCTTTTCTTCTGTTAAGAAATAGCTAGAGGATAAAGGTTTACCACTCAAGGCTCTCCTTATCATGCACAATGCTCCTGCTCACCCATGAAATTTGGAAGAATTAGCTGAAGAATTCCTATGGCTCTCAGTTGAGTTCCTCCCACTGAATACAACTCCTCTACTGCACCCTGTGGACCAACAGATTATAGCTAACCTTGAGAAGCTATACACCACAGAACATTTCTGAAGTGCTTCCAGATGGTCTCAGATACAGATTTAATCCTTAAAGTGTTCTGGAAGAAACATTACAACATCCTTTCCTGTGTGGGGTTAATTAAGAAATCCTGGGCCAATGTCTCTCTAAGGACACTGAGATCTGCCTGGAAGAAAGTGTGGCCTAGAATTATACAGGAGAGAGGCTTTGAAGACTGTATAGAGGAGTCTGAGCCTTCAATTGACCCTGTAGTTGATGACACTATCACTATAGAGGAGTCCATAGGCTTGCAGGTAGACAGTGGTGATGTTAAGGAACTGGTAGAGGAATACTTAGAGGAATTGTCTACAAAGGAACTTCAGCACCTTCTGGCTAAGCAACAGAAACTGGCAGCTGAGAAGCTTTCTGAAGAGGAGGGGAAGTATCAACAATCAGTGCAGCAAAGTTCTTCTGAAATAAAGGAAATCCTGAAAGAATGGACAGAGCTACAAATATTTGTAGAGAAGACCCACCCAGACAGAGAAAAAGCCAATAGTTGCATTCACTTGCTTAATGACAGTGTCATGTCATACTACATAACAATGTTAAAGAAAAGACAGAAATAGACAACCTTAGACCAGTTTTTAGTTTTGAAAAAGGTTGAGACCTAGTGAGCCAGAAGCAGGTTCTAGTGGGCTATAGGCTCACCAGAGAGCCAGATTCCTGATGTTCTTATAGAAGAGGACTCTCCATCCAAACAATAACCACCTTCCATTTCATCCTCCCTTCCTGCAAGCCAAAGATGTCAACTTGAATGATGAGTACAGTATGAAGTTGTTTTTAGTAAACTAGGCACATTTTAGAACTTTTTGGTAAAAACAATAGGAAAATTATTGGTGTTTCTGGTAAATTATGCATATTATACAACCCTTTTTATTATGAAAAGGTTAGTTAAGAGGTTCTTTGGGAGGTTTGGAATGCATTATGGGTATTTCTACTATTTATGGGAAAAAGTCTTGACTTGCAACCAACTTGAGTTACAACCAGCCCTCATGAACAAATTGAGTTTGTAAATCAAAGGTCCACTGACTGTTCATCCCACCCACTGCTGTATAATTTAGAGGCCCTTCTCATACTCAGAGAAAATCAGGAATATGCCTCTAACTGTTGTCCTGTGGTGCAACCAGAGGATGACATAGCACATCTGCAGGAATTTCTGGAATATAATGGGAAACCAGGATTCCTGCGCAATGGTTATTCACTATATACACAGAATTTTAATGTGGAATCTAGACCCTTGGATATTAAATAAGGGAGGCACTTATAAGAGTCAGAAGGAGATGTGAATATCACTAAATGATAGGGAAGATGATAGTGCTTAACGGCAGATCCAGTGTCATTGGTAGACCTCAGATTGTCCTCTAGAAACAAATATAGTTTTGGAATTCCTTGTGTTGAAAGGTAATATATCACAGATCACATTTTAATTTACTTACAGCAAATACACTTACCCAGAGACTCGAGGTTCCTGTAGTTCTCCAGCATCACATCCCTGTACAAGTCCCTCTGTCTAAGGTCCAGGTATTCCCACTCCTGTTGAGAAAAGTCTATGGCCACGTCCCCGAATGTCACTAATTCCTGAAACTATAAACACATATATTATGACATTTGAAGAAATATTTTCAAGAAGGAAAGACAATAAACGGAGACATGAGAAGAAAGATATGATACAGTACAAGTGACTAATGAGCAGTAGTAGACTAAAGTGGGATGTCTACTATTCCTGAAGAATGCTATCACTGCAGACAAACCTTTCTGTATGTCAGGGATTGCCACAATAGTTTAGGTTTCCTGAGGAATGGATAAAATAAAATTCAAGTTTCTGTATTCAATAAAGTATTAGAGACAACCAGTTTGTTAGTGGCATGATGCAGAAATTTCCACTAAATGTTAATTTCTAAACTATTTTCCCTTTTACATTAAAAAAAAAAGATCAGTCCTTCCCAAATTTAATATAAATATCTCCATATTTTAAAAAGCTTTAAAAAATAAAAATTTAAAAAACTTGGCAAAAAAAAAAATCTAGATTCCACAAGCTTCAAGCTCACCATTTATGTCAGGGCACAGCATAAGTGCTTTTGCTTTCACAAATAAAGGTGTGTTTTTTTGGCACCGGGGATAAAACTCAAGGCCTTGTGCTTGCGAGACAGGTGGCAGAACCACTGAGCTAAATCCCCAGCCCACAAATAAATTTTTTACTGGCTGTGTAAAAACCCATTTTATTGTGGATATCTCAGGAAATCAAGTTATTTGCTGTCACTGTTCACTCCATTAGGAGAAACTAAAGAGGAGAGAACTGAATGAGGGCTTCTGAAGTAGGAAGCTTAGGTAAAAATCTACCTTACTTAAAATCTTAATATTGCAAGGAAACAGAAAAAACAATCAACTTACACAGATCATGGTTTCAGAGATGTAAGATCTGATTAGTCCTCCTCAATGGTCCACTGCTGGAAAAATTTAAACTCCTAAGAATCTAGAACTGACAGAAGAAAGAACGTTTTAATGTTTCTAATATGACCTAATTAAAATCTTTCTGCTTTTCTATTTCTTCTTCCAAAATTAGTCCCCTATAGCTACACATATAATTTAGAGGGAAATAGAAGATGGATCTGAGTTGTCCTCTAACCCCTAGAAACCCAGCTACACAAAGATAGCTGCAGAGTACACAGTCACTTCTGCATGATGCCAGATCCGAACCTGAGACTGGGGCTCTCTGTCTTTCAGGACTCATAATTCAAAGCAGCACCTCTTTCATGGGATCTCATCAGCTGAAGTTGGTCAATAAATGGGAGGTAACACAACATAGAAGAAATTGCATAGGCCTGGTTCTGTGTTAGGAACATACATGTAACAGAATGCAAAGTAGTCATTAAATGCAAGCAGGGAAACATATTTAAGGAAATGGAAAATATTTCAGATATTCTGTCATTAGAAAATTAAGATTAAAAATAGAATACAAAATGATTATATCACAAAGAGATAGATCATATGACATCAATATATTCAAAAGGTCTGGTAATTTATTTTGTTATATTACAGAATCCTGTTATAATTACTTGTTTAGTTGTGATCTTGATGTTGTTTTAAATATACTCCATAATTGGGCCAGGGATTTAGCTCAGTGGTACTGCCGCCTGCCTTGAAAGCGAAAGGTCCTGAGTTCCATTCCCAGTACCAAAAAAAAAAAAATATATATATATATATATATATATATATATATATACACACACACATACATACACATATACACACACTCCATAATTATAACACTGGTCACAAAATAACTTAAAAATATACATGTGTACATATGTATGCACAAATGTGTGTTAAAAGGCAAGTTTATTTTGTCACTTAGCTATAATATCTTCTAGACAACTGCTAAACCTACTTAATCCATTAATCTCACTTTTTAAAAAAAAGCAGAAGTCAAGAGCTTACAGAATTCCACTTACCTCCACACAAATTCCACTGGCTCAGTCATACTTGTTCATACCTTATAGAGATGGCTAGAATACAGCCAATGATGTGAATTCCCAAGGTATATATTACTTGAATCTTTTTAGTGGTCTTTATTATACAGTGACTTTATCTTATTCATAGTTTATGCTTCTTGCTGGACTGTTAGCTTTTAAAAGTAGCAACTAAGAGCTGGGGATTTAGCTCAGTGGTTTCGCTGCCTGCTACGCAAGCACAAAGACCTGAGTTCGATCCCCGGTAACAAAAAATAAAATAAAATAAAATAAAAGTAACAACTAAGTACTGCACTAGTTACTGCATCACCCAATTTCACATGGTTATATATACTGTAGGTTCAATTAAATGTCTGATTTGTCATCAGGTGTGGTGGCTTATGCTGGTAATCCCAGCGCATGGGAGCCTGAGGCAGGAGTGCCATGAGTTCAAGGCCAACCTGGGCTACATAGTGAGTTTGAGGTCACCCTGAATTATACAGGGAGACCCTGTCTCAAAAATTTAAAAAAATTTTAATAAAGACCTATGAAACATGTCTAACATCAGTCTACAGGTTGAAAAAATTATGTTGTAGTATATGGCAAGTATTAATAATTATATTGGTCTATTGCAACACATAATGAAAAGGGACTTATGATGAATTACTGAATGTGGCAGGTAGGTTTTAAAAATTAGTAATATTTAGGGTTAAATTAAGTTAAATTAAATTAAGGTTAAATTAAATTAAGACCACCTTAAGAGGTGGTCTCTTAAGGTAACGAATACAGATTGCTGTCAACCGTTTAGGACATGACTTTCAGATTTAAACTCTGATATTTGACACATTAGTGTCTTAAAATTTCATTGGTAAATTGGAAAAGAATATCATCTAGCATATAAAAAGTCTGAAGAAGTAAAATAGTGCATATGAAATATTTAATAAGCTGGGCATGGTTGTGCACACCTGTAATTCCAGCATTGTAAAAGGCTGAGGCAGGAGATCAGTCTCAAGTTCAAGCCCAGCCTGGGTAACTAAGCGAGACCCTTATCTCAAAATTTAAAAAATATAAAATATAATAAAGGCTAGGGATGTAGCTCAGTGGCAAGGCCCAGAGTTCAATTCCTAGTACAGCATAAACAAAAAAATGTAGTGAAACAATTGCTTTAAGGTAAGTTAGCTATTATTTGAGGTACAGAACCTTAGAAATCCCTCAATTTACTACTTTAAAACACTGGCCAGGGATTTAGCTCAGTGGTTCTGCCACCTGCCTTGCAACCGCAAGGACCTGAATTTGATCCCTGGTACAAAAAAAAAACAAACCATAATTCTACTAATTCTGTTTTTTATAAAATTAAATTCCCACACCATTATTCTCATAATGGTAACTAAAGAATGTCAAAACCTGAGTTTAAGCATAAAATTGTCCTCAGAAAACAAAAGAAGATTCTTAAACACATAAGGAGAAAATGTGCCTTTTCCATTTCTCTGGCAGCTAAAGAAAACATTTTAGTAACCTAATGTGGCTCAGAGAATGTGATCAGACAAGGGGCCAAATTAAGAATTTAACAGGAGCCTAAATCCTGTTCCTGTGTACAATACAGACACACATACACACACACCCCGCCCAGTACTGGGGAAGGAACTCAGGACCTTGCACTTGCAAGTCAGACTCAGCACCACTGAGCTAAGTCCCAGGTCCCCAGAGATTTGACTATTCCTTATTTTTACTCTCTATTCTACATTTCTGCTGGTACAAATCTATCACTGGAAATATTCACACAATAGACACCTTAAAGCACCTAGACACCAGAGATTATTTCTATCTTCTATGAAATGGCCTTCTACTTATCTATTTATTTATATATTTATGAGGCCAGGTCTCACTATATAGTTCAAAGCTGGCCTTAAATTCACTATGTTGGCCAGGCTGGCCTCGAATTTGCAGCAATCCTCCTGCTGGGGATTACAGGCACATGCCATGATGTCTGGCCTTTAATCTCCTTTTTAAAAAATTGAGTTCTATGTATTATCTTAGTTGATAACTTCTTTTACAGATAACCTAATGTTTTTTCAATGCTCCGTATCAAACCAAGCTCTAAACCAGAGCTCTCCCACTAAGCCAAACCTCCCAACCGATAATTGATTTTAACTTACACAGCTATGATCAGGCTAATGGGAAAACAGAAGTGTTTTCACATGAAAAGGTGATCGTCAGCCTTCCTTTTCCTTACAGGTACATGGCATAAGGAAAACCCAGGATTTCATTTTCAAATGGAGATAAAGTATGATGATTTTATTTTGCAGATATTTAAGCAAAAATATATACTTAGGGTTTTGGGCAATGGGGGAACTGGACAGATCCAGCCCTGCCAAGGATGTCAGATCTCATTGTCTTCAGCATCTTTTCAGCCTGTTCTCCCCACCTCCAAGTCTCCCAATAAAATGATTTGCCCCCAAAATATATTCTTTTTTCTTTTTTTTTTGGTACCGGGGATTGAACTTGGAACCTTGCGCTTTTGAGGCAGGCGCCAGACCCACTGAGCTAAATCCCCGGCCCTGCCCCCACAATATATGCTTACATAAAAATTAGAAAAGCATACCCCATACTTACCATGGAAGGAGGGGAAGAGTATGAGTAACTTTAACTTTCTAATTTCACTAGTTATTCAGGTTTCTGGATTTTTCTTCAATGAGGCTTATTTACTTCCTACCTTGAAACAGAGCATCACTAATATCCAAAATATTTCTTAAAATAAACAATAAAATTATGAGGAAGCATACTTGTTAAGAAAACTGTGAACTTCAGTACTAAATTGGAAAAGCAGTGTGATTGAAATAAATAATACCTACCATTTCTTGGACAACCTTTAGTTATCAGTATATAACCTTCAGTTACCAAGATTTTCTGTGAATGAATATAGTTCAAATAAGTGAAATTAACGGAGTGAAAGAATACATAAAAAGCAAACAGAAAGGAGTGTTTTTGTTGTTTGTTTGTTGAGACAGGGTTTTGCTATGTAGTTCAGGCTGGTCTTGAACTCACTATGTGCCCAGGATGGCCTTGAACTCCCAGTGATCCTCCTGCCTCATCTCTCAAATGCTAGGATAACAGGCATGAGCCACCACACTCAGCAGAAAAGAATTTTGTATATAGCAGATTCTTAGATGTGGACATAGAAATCTCCACAAAAATACTATTAAATATCACTTTGATAAAATTATTGCAAATATAGGGCTGGGATTAGCTCAGTGGCACAGTGCCCGCCTGGCAATCGAGAGGTCCTGAGTTCAATCCCCGGTACCAAAAAAAACCTTGCAAAAATGTCTAACATAACCTTATTTTGATAAATGACATCATATATAACTTTAAAACACTCTTAAGTAGTACTCTTTATGGCAACGAATATTGCTTAATACTACATATTTTTAATTTTTTTTTTTGGTACCAGGGATTGAACTCAGGACCTTGCACTTGTGAGGCATGCAACAGTACCACTGAGCTAAATCCCCAGCCAATATATTTTTAATCGTAACAATCTTTATAAAGCACAATTTTATTAGCTGTATATTATTTATTTATCTATTTGTTTCTGAGTTAATGTTTCCCAAGCTGGTCTCAAACTCCTGAACTCAAGGGATCCTTCAGCCTCAGCCTCCGAAGTACTGGGACCATAGGCCTAATCCACAATGCTAAACTCAGTGTGGTATTATCTCTTCTATGCATGTAGTACAAAATGTGATTTGCTTTTTTTTTAAAAAGTAGGGTCTCACTATGTGGCCCAAGTTGGCCGCCTCAAACTCATGATCCTCATTTTATATAATCATCTCTACTATTACTGTTTTGTTTCTAAATCAATAGCTCTAAATCTTTTTAGTCATGTTTACCTTTGATAATCTCAAGAATATATAACACTTCTGAATTCTAATGGTCTGGAATTTCTTGGAACCAGAAGAGCAATCAAAGGGCTGAAGATTGATAAAGAATCCTTGTTCTTTACCCATTGAAGCTCCTGGTAATTTTCATAATTTGCAAATAATCATCAATTGCTTTCATATGTTATTACTAAACTCTGAAGGGTATAGAATTATGACATAACAGTTAATATTTGTGGAGCACTGATGTTCCAGGCTCTGATGTCACAGGCTGGGCAATGTGGATATTTAGTGACACCCTTTCTCAAAATAAAAAACTAAATAAGAGTTAGGAAAATAACTCAGTGCAAAGATCCCAGTTCAAAAATCATTACAGGAAAAAATTGTATAATTAAAATAGGATAGATTAAACCCAACAAGACAGTCCATATAAATAATTTTTTAATCTATACTTATTTACTGTTGAAGGTGGGTGACTAATTCTAATTTAGGGACTGAATTAGGTGGTTTAGAAGATTTGATCTCAGCCTGTTCAACTTAGCGAGACCCTGTATCGACATTTAAAAAAAAATTTTTTTTTAAGGGATAGAGATGTAGCTCAGTGCACAGGCCCTGAGTTCAATCCCCAGTACTACGAAACACCACAACCCCAAACCAAAATAAACCAACAACAACAAGAACAAAACCCAACTAACCTAAACACTGATTTTTTAAAATGTCAAACAATTCTTTATGTCAGGGTTCTTCTTTGGGGAAATGGCAGAACAAGAGAGGGAGAAAGGAGTCGTGAGTCATGGGCTGTACTTGGAGAGTATGATTTAGTTACAACTTACTGCAGGTCCACAGTCCCCTTGTTCACAAGCAGACAAAGGCAGGAGGGATACTGGAACCTATGTAAATTTATGCAGATTCCTGGAGTCTGAGCTCTAGGAAGGCTGGGGTTCTGAGATACTTAGCTAGCTGGCCCTCAAATTTCCCAAAGAAAGAAGTCTCAGAAATTCTCAATCCAAAAGCAAGGCAATGCCTGATTGATGCAAAACTCATTTAGGTTTCAGCATCTGACTTCGTTTCTTGCAGGCATTTCTCTGTCAGATCCAAGTGGCTGTTAGGAAAGAGGGCAAAGGAAGCAGCAGGGAACCTACAACGGATCACAGTGACACACAAGAGTCACAGCAATCGACGCACACGTAACGGACACGTACCTCACTGCCCCGTGACGCGAGCACAGCCACTCACCTGCCAGTCGCGAAAGCATGTAGGCGAGCAGGCACATCCCAGCCCTCTCGCACGCAACTTTCTGTCTGCCTGTTTGTCTCGATGTCTTATATTTCCCATCTGACATACACAGATACACAACTACGCTCACCTGCTGTACGAATACACAGGCCTGAGATTCCGGTTTACAACGAGCCGTCCATACTGCGGGGTTCCATTCTTTGAAGGGCTTTTTCCAGTCCTCGGGGATTCAGGTCTAGCTCCAATTTAATCCGGTTTCCCAGAGTCTTGTCAGCGAGCACCTTTAGTTTACAGTATAGTGAAATAAGTTCAACTAACCCTGAAAAGCGCAAAAACCACGCAAAGAAAGAAGGAAAGCCATAGAACGGGCCCGCCCGTAGCCCTCTGGGAAATGTAGTTCAAGCCTAAATATTCGGGGCCGCGGTTGCTTGTGGGAAAACCAGGCCGGAGTCCAAAAATCCTCCTGGGAAAGCAGCCGGAAGGACTGCACAAACGCCGGGATCCGCCTGATTTTAATTCTCAGTGTACTAGCAGTGCGCATGGGCAAGGAAGTGCGCAGGGTTACCGGCAAGTGCCAGCGAGCCTAGCTCCTGCTCTGGTGCTAGAGTCTCAGAGGGTGTACCCACGGTTGGGGTGGTGGCACAAGCCTGTAGTCCCAGCATGCGGGAGGGTGAAGCAGGAAGGTCTCGAGATCGAGGCCAGCCTGGAACACTTTGAACTCTTGTCTCAAAAAGAGGATGTGTCCTAGGTGGAATAGAAGATGCTAGTGAAACCAGATTAGATCTTAGTTTCTGAGGCCAGACATTCTCCCCTTGTTCCCTGTGGTAGTTCCAACCTATTATAAGTAACCTTTAAAAAAACCTGACAAGCTGGTCGTGGTTGGTTTGCATTCTCACTTTCTTAATGGTGGACTTTGAAGCAGAGTTTTAAATTTTGGTTATCTCACTGGCTAGATGAGTTCTTTTTTGTGGGGGGTACTGGGGATCAAACTCGGGTTCTTGCGCTTGCGCAGCAGGCAGCGAAACCACTGAGCTAAATCCTCAGCCCCTGAGTTCTTGCTTTAGTACAGAAGCAGGACTTAAGAAAAACAAGCCTTGGGCAGTCCCCTACGGACCCCCCCCCCAACTCCTTGATCTGTTACAAATAAGGTAAACAAGAAGATTCTCCCTAACAGAGTCCAGTGACCACCTGACTTCTCAGGAATCTGCCTTCCTTCAAGGCTGGGATTCCACCCTGGTATTAATAGGCCAGACAGTTACATTCCTATAAATGAAGTCTTTGCAAACTTTAAGAAAACTTATGCCCTCAAAAGATACATATGAGATGTATTTTTTACATACAGGCAACTATGTCCTGTAAACAAGTTCATGATGTCCTGTTCTCACAAGATTCACAGGGAACAAAACTGTCCTTGTGTGAGAAGTGACTAACTTGCTTTCTCTTTGAGTCTGTAACCTCACTAGCCACTCCCCCACTTTCATGTCACTAGAAAGACCATCCTTCTTTGATCAAATATGTAAAACCTGGAACTTCTCTTTGTTCAAACGCTCTTCCTTTGGACAGAAGTCCCTTGAGCTGGTGTACTCCTTAAACCTGAAATAAATCCTCCTAAATCCCATTGGTCTCTCCTGCCTCTTGGGATTCTACAATACTGGAAATGAAAACTAAAGTGCAAAGCTACGGGAGCTGGCGGCGGGGTGTCATTGGAAAGTTAGAAGGAAGATAGAAAAGCAGTAGTAGGGCCACATTTTCATACAGGGGTTCAGACTGGTCCAGCCCCTCCCTTTTAAAATTTTACTTTGAGATAGGGTCTTGCTAAGTTGGCCATGTTGGACTTGGACTTTTGGTTTTCCTCCCTCAGGCTCCTCTTGAGTAGCTAAGATTATAGGTCTACACCATGATGTGGAAGGGCAGATAGTGATCAAAGGATATGATGTTGCTGGTCATGGTGGCATACACCTTAATACCAGCACTCAGGAAGCTGAATCAGGAAGATTGTTGAGAATTTAAGGCCATCCTGGGCTACATAGTTCAAGCCCAGCCTGAACTACATTTATTGTGTTAAAAAGTAAAAGGATTCCCTATGTAATGTAAACCACTAAACTTGAAAATTTTGGTGAAACTAGTTCCTAGTAACATGCAATGAAAAATCTGCTATGTGGTGTAACAATCTGAAGAGTACTATTTCTACTAAAGAAATTTAATCCATTATACAAATGTTTCCAATAAGACAATTCTAGATCAGATGACTTCTTTATTAAGGAACAAAAAACAAATGGATAGAAGTCAGAAATACTCTATTTTATGAGATGAGACAAACGTGGATAATGACCTTTAAAGGATACTCAAGAGAAAGAAAATATTTAGATCACTCTCACTGATGAACACATGCAAAAATGTTACTTGAGTTTTATGGTGAAAGCCCTGGCTCCTAGGGCCCCAACAGACCATGGCAGGCAATTAGGGAATGGCCAAGGTGGCAGGAGAAGTAGGTGTGACCTGTTAAGAACAAAATCCCAGGACGTATTCCCAGAACAGTTCCCAAAGCCCTGTACATGGACTTTTTGTGAGAACTTGAGCAATTTTTCAATAGGGCTGACATCAGCCTGAGGAGTGGATGATATAAAAAGGAAAGTCCACATTGAGCTCTCTATTATGTTCTTTCACAGTAGTCTACTCTCATGCTGTAAAGTATACTCTTTTTTTTTCCATACTTTTACTTGGCCCAAACTCACTCTGCAGAGCCTGTTTCTTTTCCTACCTTTAATAAATATAAAATCTTGCTACGAGTTGCACTTGTCTTGACCAATTATTTGATCAAGAAAGAAAGAACCCAGAAACTACCTCTCACAGGAGACTCCTGCACCTCAAACCCCAATAATGGTCCCAAAACACCAATCAAGGAAATGAATAGTGATGAAGGGTAGGAAATGAGCTTTAATCAACATGGCTATCCTAGAAGTACAGATACAAGAGTTCAAGATCTGTCAGCCAGGCATGGTGGCACAAGCCTGGGCTGAGGCAGGAGGATTGCCACAGGTTTGAGGCCAGGCTGCACTACACAGTGAGTTTAAGGCCAGCCTGAACTACATAGTGAGACCCTGTCTAAAAAAAAGAAAAAAAAATCTGTCTTCCAGGGACTGACAAGAACTTTAGGATTGTGCACAGGTACATGTCTGTAATCCCAGCACTCAAAAGGCTGAGGTAGGAGGATCACTGCAAGTTTGAGACTAGCCTGGGCTACATAGTGAGTTTCAGTCCAGCCTGAATTACAGTGCAAAACCGTCTCAAAAAACAAACAAACAAAAAAGTGGTGGTGGGGGACAAGGGCAAAGGTTGGATGTTTGCATAATTGGGAAGGTATGTAATTCTGGTCAAGCTGGGCCTGATCAATCTTTATCTCAGGACTGGTTCTGCAAGGTGGTTCTGGAGAAGTCCTCAAGGCCTTAGGAGACAATCTGATTCCCATAAGATGAGTGTTCTTGTTTGTGTGTTGGAAGTGGTCTCATCAGGGGGTGCTCTGCAAGGCTCTGCTTTTCCTGGAATCTGAGGTAGCTGTGGGGTTAGGACAATGCCTGGAAACTTGTAGGCACTGCCCCAAGGTGTCTGGAACAAGACATTGTAAAAATTGGGAGTTGGATATCTGAAAATTTTGCCGAAGTCTTCAAGCTGTCACCAGGTAGCATGGGTCCTTGCTTTTAGTAACAATTGAAATCAAAACTAAAACACATACTCCTTATGACATTAACGTGTCGATGTGCAGAGCTGAATATACACTTGATCCAATATTTTAAGAAAGGAGACAGACAGAAAAATGAAGGCCTGCTAGCTACTATTGGTCCTTGCTTTAGTAGAAATGAAAACTAACACTAAAGCATAAATTTACAGGACAGAAATCTTTAATTGGAAAATTAGAGGGAAGATAGGAAAAAAGTTTAGCTTATTTCTTAGATAAATGTTAGTAAAAATCCAGATGGTTTAATCATGTGGACAAAACTCTTTCACACTTTTCAGTTTCTTTCTCTTTTTAGAAGACAGGGTCATGCTATATGGTTTAGGGTGGTTTTGAAGTACATGAGTTGAACTCCCATGTTGGATGTTGAACTCATGGCAATCCTCCTGCCTCAGCTTCCCAAGTGCTTAGATTATGGGCAGGAACACCACAGCTGGCTGTTTCAGTGTCTTTCCTTTAGCACACCTCAGCATTTCAAAAGCCTCCTGCATCTTGTTTTTCAAAGTTCAGTCTCATTTACAGTGGCTTCTCTTGCCTACTGCAATAGTTACTGCTGAATAAAATTTGTCTTTGCTGCCTTTAATTGGTGTCCAGATTTGTTTCACTTTGAAAGGATCTAGCCATTTATTATTTTGAATACTACTTATATCAGACAATGCTTTGAATAAATGTAAATGAACACCAGTAACATAATACAAGTCAGAGAAATTTTTAAAATAAAACATGTAGGCCGGGGATTTAGCTCAGAGGTTTCGCCGTCTGCTGTGCAAGTGCAAGGACCCGAGTTCGATCCCCGGTACCAAACAAACAAACAAACAAACATGTATGTGAGTGATACCTTGGATTAAAAGTCTAAGTTAAGAAGATGAGTGGAATTGAATCATCCTTTGAGAAGAGTGTAAGAGTACTGATAAATGTGGACTTCATAAGCATGAATGTTGAGATTCCTGGAGTAATAAGTCAAAGAACCTACAGGTAGGCTCAGTGTCACATACATGAAATACCAACACTTAGGGAAGCTGAAGCACAGGGATCACAGCCTGGGCAACTTAGTGAGACCTGTCTCAAAATATGCAAAAAGAGGGGCTGGGGATTTAGCTCAGTGGTTTCGCTGCCTACTGCACAAGCACAAGGACCCGAGTTGGATCCCAGATACAAAAAAAAAAAAAAAAAAAGAAAACGACAAAAACTTTTGATTTTTTTTTGGTACCGGAGATCAAACTCGGATCCTTGTGCTTTTGAGGCAGGCGACGGAACGACTGAGCTAAATCCCCGGCCCAAAACTTTTGAAAAGAGCTGAGAGTGTAGTTCAGTATTAGTGTCCTGAGACTCAGCCCTAGTTCTGCAAAAAACAAACAAACAAACAAACAAAAAACACACTCAAAAGAAGCTACAAATTAGTGAAGAAAATAGGAAAATTATAAAAAGAAATCAACCCAATACAAAGGGAGAAAAAGGAAACATACAACAGGATAAAGTTATCAGTAGCTACATTAAATGTGAATAGATAAATCCTTCAGGTAAGAGAGAACTTCTCAGTGAACTTCTCAGTGCTGATATTCAGTCTTCCTGAGGTAGGACAGAAAAAATGATAGATAGGGTCAGGGATCTAGCTCAGTGGTTCCTTGCCTGCCTCACAAGCACATGGTCCTGAGTTTGATCCCCTGTACCAAAAAAAAAAAAAAGAAAAAGAAAAAAAACGACAGGTAGGAGACAAAGAAAATTTAAATTTAAAATTTAAAGAAGCCTGCAACTTCAGGACAAAATTTACCCAAGGTTATCCCTATGGGTGATAGATTTCCCTCTGATTTAGGGTGGCTGCTGTATATAATAGCTACCTTCTTCTTCCCAACATGCCCCTATTCCCACCAAAAGAATAACCTAATACTTGCTCTCCTCCTAACAGCTAATGACATCACAGGCTCCTCCAGTCCCTAGCCACTACCTCACTCAACCCCACCCCAGCTCCTATAAGAAGCACTCCCCATCCCGGCCATATTGCTTTTGTCTCTCCTTTGTTCAGAGACAGCCTGGCAGATCGTCCCTGCAATAAAGCTTTGTTATGGCCTGGCCTGGTCTTGGTTTTCAGGTTATTTTTTTAATATCTTTATTGGTACAATAAAGATATTGGTACAATTTTTAGGTATACAATACATTTACATTTATCATTGGGTGCTTGTACCTGAACATGATGTATCTTAGTTCTTATTCTTTCCCCATTACCTGTGCACCCTTCACCCCCTCCACCCTTCCCTATTTACATAGACTTTGTTTCCATTTTTTTTTTCTTTCTCATAATTTTTCCTTTTCCTTCTTCCCTTTCCCCTTCCCCTCCCACCATCCCTACACCTTTGGACCTTTTCCTATTTGAAATTATCA